>CM050166.1:200013116-200613116 GCA_027410445.1 Discoglossus pictus
CTGATTTGGATGAAAATACCCTCAAATTAAAGCTGAAAGTCTGCAGTTAAAGCACATCTTGTTCATTTCATTTCAAATCCATTGTGGTGGTGTATAGAATTATGTCGATGTCCCAATATTTATGGACCTGACTGTATATATATATATATATATATATATATACACACATACATATATATATATATATATATATATATATATATATATACACACACATTATATATCACATATTATAATTGTCTAACTGCGATTCGTCGTCACGCTTCAGACGAATCGCAGTTAGACAATTATTAAGTGCTGCGCATTGCGCAGAGCGCGGCGCGAGCCGCGCATGCGCAGAGCGCGGCGCAAGCCGCGCTCTGCGCCCGAGCCGCGCTTGAACAGAGCGCGGCGCGAACCGCGCATGCGCAGAGCGCGGCACAAGCCGCGCGGCCCGAGAGCAGGTAAAAGTGGAGAAGAGGGAGGGGGGTAGAGGCACAGAAGGAGAGTGGGGAAGAGGGGAGGGAGAGTGGGGAAGAGGGGAGGGAGAGTCACAGAGGGAGAGTGGGGAAGAGGGGGGGAGAGTCACAGAGGGAGAGTGGGGAAGAGGGGGGGGAGAGTCACAGAGGGAGAGTTGGGAAGAGGGAGAGTGGGGAAGAGGGGGGGGAGAGGCACGGCACAGAGGGAGAGTTGGGAAGAGACACAGAGGGAGGGGGGAGAGACACAGAGGGATAGGTGGGAAAGAGACACAGGGGAGGTAGAGGAGGGGGAAAAGACACACGGGAGGGAGAACATGGGGAAGATACACATGGGAGGGAAATGGGGGGGGGGAACAGACACAGGGGGAAGGGGGGAAAGAGACACAGGCCAGGGGGGAACAGGCACAGAGGGAGAGGGGGGAAGAGGCACAGAGGGAGAGGGGGAAGAGACACAGGGGGGAGAGATACGGAGGGTGAGGGGGGAAGAGACACAGAGGGAAAGGGGGGAAGAGGTACAGAGAGAGGGGGGGAAGAGGCACAGAGGGGGGAGACACAGAGGAAGGGGTGAAGAGACACAGTGGCGAGAGACACAGAGAGAGGCGGGGGAAGAGGCACAGAGGGAGAGGGGGAAGAGACACAGGGGGGAGAGATACAGAGAGTGAGGGGGGAAGAGACACAGAGGGAAAGGGGGTAAGAGGTACAGAGAGAGGGGGGAAAGAGGCACAGAGGGAGAGGGGGAAGAGACACAGGGGGGAGAGATACAGAGGGTGAGGGAGGAAGAGACACAGAGGGAAGGGGGGGAAGAGGTACAGAGAGAGGGGGAAAGAGGCACAGAGGGGGGGGACAGAGGAAGGGGTGAAGAGACACAGTGGCGAGACACACAGAGAGAGGCGGGGGAAGAGGCACAGAGGGAGAGGGGGGAAGAGACACAGGGGGGAGAGATACAGAGGGTGAGGGAGGAAGAGACACAGAGGGAAGGGGGGGAAGAGGTACAGAGAGAGGGGGAAAGAGGCACAGAGGGGGGGGAACAGAGGAAGGGGTGAAGAGACACAGAGAGAGGCGGGGGAAGAGGCACAGAGGGAGAGGGGGGAAGAGACACAGGGGGGAGAGATACAGAGGGTGAGGGAGGAAGAGACACAGAGGGAAGGGGGGGAAGAGGTACAGAGAGAGGGGGAAAGAAGCACAGAGGGGGGGGACAGAGGAAGGGGTGAAGAGACACAGTGGCGAGACACACAGAGAGAGGCGGGGGAAGAGGCACAGAGGGAGAGGGTGGAAGACACAGAGTGGGGAGAGACACAGAGGGTGAGGGGGAAGAGACAGGGAGGAAGAGGCACAGAAAGAGGAGGGGGAAGAGACACAGGGGAGTGAGAGGAGGGGGAAGAGACACAGGGGAGAGAGTGCAGGGGGGAAGATACACAAGGGAGGGAAATGGAGACACGAGGAAGGCCGTAACAGACACAGGGCTGAGGGGGAAAGAGACACAGGCCAGGGGGGAACAGACACAGGGGAGGGTTGGGGGAGACACAGGGGAGGGTTGGGGGAGATGCATAGGAGGGAGAAGGGGCAAAGACACAGGGGAGGGGTTTAGAGACACGGGAGGGAGAGGGAGGTAAAAACACAGGGGGGCAGGAGATACAAAGGAGGTAGACGAGGTGGAAGGAGACACAAGGGAGGGAGAGGAGGGGGGAAATAAGACACGAGGGAGGAAGTAGACAGAGGGAGAGACTCGCAATGAGCTCCAAAGGGGCTCATTGCAAGGCCTGTGATGAGCGCCAAAGGCGCTCATCACAAGGCCAGTAAAGTAGAGGGGGAGAGGCTTACATTGTGTGGCAAACAGCATTGCCAGGCTTCAGTTTTTATTGCCGTCATTTTTGACGGGCAAGTCGCTAGTATATATATATATATATATATATATATATATATATATACACACACATATATATATAGATATATATATATATATATATATATATATATATATATATATATATATATATAATAAGATACTGAGGTATATATCTAGTAATACAGTGTTCTAATAAAGATGTGGAATGGGATGCACAATTAATAAACTAACAGAAGTACACATGGTGTCAGATGCCTCCCAGCAGGCCCCAAGGCCCCACTCACCGACAGTGTACCGGGTCAGGATACAGGTCTTGCCACATCAGAGTCACCAGTCATCACCAGCTTGGCCACCAAGCTCGCTGGCTCCTGCTCAGCCATACCCCTCAGCCCGGTGAGTGTTACTGTAACACGGGCAGTGCCGGGCAGAGCTTCCACACGTGATGCCTCAGTGTGCAATACCTCCTCCTGCAACTAGATGGCGTGCAAATACGGGCCAGGAGGGAGCAGTGCACATAGTGCAGAAGTACAGGGACTGACAGGTACAGTAGGGACATAGTGCGGGAGCATAGTGACTGACAGAGACAGTAGGGACATTAGTGACTAAGAGATAGTAGGGACATGGAGACATAGTGCGGGAGCATAGTGACTGACAGGGACAGTAGGGACATGGGGAAATAGTGCGAGAGGGCCTCAGCTTTGCAAGGGCCGCAGTTGCTGGCAAGGAGCTCCTTGCCAGCAACTGCGGCCCTCGCTTCGCGAGCCCGCAGCCTTAGCAATGACCCGCATGCTCACAATTATATATGTGATATATAAAGTCTTTAACAAAGCACTTGGAAAATACCTTCAGTAAAATTAAGAATGGAGGGGCGGCTCTGAAAGAAATGCTGGAAGCAGCAATTATTGCAATTCCTAAAGACGTCAAAGATGAATTAATATGCTCAAATTACCACCCTATTTCACTGTTAAACGTTTATATAAAGATTTACGCTAAAATATTATCTCAACGTCTAGACCCCCTTCTTCATCATCAATAAATTGACCCAGACCATTAGGGATTCATAAAAGATAGACAAGGTCCAGATAATGTATGCAAACTAATAGACATACTTGCTTACTCAAAGAATTAAAAAAAAAACAATGCTGGCAGTAGCACTCGACGCTCAAAAAGCATCAATGGCATTAACTAGGAATTTATTAAATTAATGCTAGAGGCAATGGGGTTTGGATGGTTTGGTTCTAAAGCAATAATGTACTCAAATGCCTCGGCATTTGTATCGGGAATGGGTTTTGGCTTGGAGACATTCAATATTAAGAAAAGAACAAAACAGGGTGTGGTAACTTGTCTTCCTTGAATGGTAATTCAGGACTACTTAAACAAGCCTTTGTAGGAGGGCTGAGAATCTTTACTTCCCTCCCACAATTGCTAAAGGAAGTCATGGACAGGATGTGATGTAAATTACATCATCTCAACTAAGGATATATCCAGGCAGGAAACTGGTGCTGTTTCCTGTTTTTCTTCCTTGGTGAGGGTGATGGAGGTGATGTCAATGGTCTGACCGTGGGTAAGATCAAGCGTTTGGGGAAGGGAATTACTATATATATATAGGTAGATAGATTTAAAAAGGGGGTGTTGCTCCATGGGTCTGGGCTGTTGTGTTTGTAATACATTTATAGTATTGTGTTATCTGCCTTTTAATAAATACCTTTTAATGTAGACGAACCTTGTGTAATATTAATTTGGTGATTCACCACATTTGGCGACCACGAATTTTAGACTTCTACAAAGGTTATTTATGAGGTAATATCACATTAATAGATAGTCAGATTTATTTATTTTATTTTTATTTTTATTTTATTTTTTGTGGGGAAGGAAAAAAAGTACTTTGTCTAATTATCCTCTGCATGGGAAATCAAGTGCTGATTGTGTGTGGAGTCTAGGATAAGCCTCCATTTTTATATAAATATCGTACTAGCTTCTGAGTTGAGTTGTTGTGCTTTTGAGTACAGGTCTAGCCCTGCATTTGAATAGAATCCATGCGGCTTCTTTGTGTATTTGAATGCTAAATTAAGCCTCCATTTTTAATATATATCGTACTAGCTTCTGAGTTGAGTTTTGTTCGTACTAGCTTATTTTGATACATAAAACAAATATATCGTACTATATCGTACTAGCTTCTGAGTTGAGTTTTGTTCGTACTAGCTTATTTTGATACATAAAACAAATATATATCATACAGGTTCTTTTTGTGGGTTTATCTGAGTTGTTGTGCTTTTGAGTACAGGCCTAGCTTTGCATTTGAATAGAATCCATGTGGCTTCTTTGTGTAATAAAATGCTAATTCAAGCCTCCATTTTTAATATACAAGCTTGGGCACCAGGCCACAATTAGTTTGTTGTGTGTTTCAAATACCTGAGTTTGTTAATACTATTATTTTTGTTTTGTTTTTGGGTTTTTTTTCTCTTTCTTTTTCTTTCTCTAGTCCTTTATCATAGTACAGGCCTGGAGAAAAATAATAAATAAACCATTTTAAATATTATATATATATATATATATATTATTTCAGGCGTGCATTTTAATACACTATAGGCTTCCATACCTTATACATTTTGGGTGTCTTGCATATCCTAGTTCGGGTTTATCTCCTACCCTGCAGGCCTTGCTATTATATTTTAAGTTAATTAGCAAGTATTACCTTCACCATACTAAGGTAAGTATAATTTGCATTGTGGGTACTAATCTATTTTTCTACATATTACACCTGGCCTACTGAATAGTCATCAACTATTGTTGGCTATTCAGAAGCATGCTACTTTAGTCGCAAATTGATTTGGATTCTTACTTGGGTGAGTAAAAGAGTAGGAATGTCTTTTCAAGGGGCCAAATACTTTCCCACAGAAGTGCGTGAGTACTTTAGGAAACATATTCAAAAACATGATGGTCCATATGAGCTTCCAGAGCCAGCAAACCCAGACAGTGAAAAAGAAAAGAGATTAATGGATGTTCTAACACAAATTGTAAATAACAAAAAGTATAGAACAAAGAAGAGAAAAAGTTTGGTCACACAAGCTGTTGTAGCCACAATAGGAGGCCTAATAGACTTAGTTGTAGAATTACGGCAGCATAATTTGGAAACAACAAATAAAATGGAGGAAGCAATGGACAAAAGGGATTGTTTAAAAATTGCAGCTTTGAGAACAACTACAATTGTTGGGGAACTAGAAAGGGAGTTAAGGGAAATAGAAAAGCAGAGGGATGTTTATGGAGTAAAAATAACAGAACTTCAAAACATAATAATGGACTATAAAAATAAAACAAAGTTAGAAGGGATAAAAGGAGTCAGAGACATTGCCAAAATATATCCAGATCTGGATATGTTTGTGGCACAAAATAAAGAACCAGTGCCGAAAATGAACCAAGATAGAAAAGATTTCTTATGTTATTCTGTTCCACAAGTAGATACCATACCACAAGCACCAGTTATTGTTTCAGAATTATTTAATGCAAGGCAAACACCTACAGGATTTTCTATGCAGACTCGACCGATGTCTATGGCAGATAAAGACAATTTCCAGAAATGGTGGGGAAGTATGCCAACTAACAACTTTAATACGTTTACACATTGGTTTATGAGGGGAGCAGATAGAGCTAAAAAAGGAGGTCTTAACTTAGAGGAATGGACAGAACTGTTAGAATACGCTATGGGTCCTTTGGCTAGTAGACTATTGGGATTTAATAACAGTGTGTCTGATCAGGCAGGAAGAATTGCAGCAACTAATTTCTATCTACTTAGCATAGAGAAAGAAATAGCAAATATTACCATGAGGCCAACAGATGGTCCTAGAGAGGTAGCTCAAAGGATATTTTTTTGGTATACTCTACGACAATCTCAACAGCCTCTAGTGCTGGGCTCACCAGAACATATAGCAAAAGTAATGGAAGCCCTTCCCCGGGAGTGTCAAGAATTTGTCAGGCTTTTCGATCCAACACCAACAGACTTGGAAATGGTACTAACTAGAGCTGATAAGTGGTGGATCAAGCATCCTTTCACAGAACAGGCCTGCTCTGTTTCAGCTGTGAGAACATTTAAGGTCGAGTCTGGTAGAGATATAGATGGTAATTGGAGAAACCAGACGTGGGATGTACCCCAGAACAAGAAGGATGATCAAAACTGGAGACCAAAACAGAACTTTGACAAAAGATGGAGAGATCCACCTAGGGACTATAGGAATAGGGATGGCAGCAACTGGAGGGCTAATCAGGAGGAGAGAGAAACGGTAACATGGGCTATTGGGAACTCAGGAGACAGACGGATAGGATAGAAGAGGAAAATCACATACTTAAAAACAAGGTAGCTGAGTCAGAGAGGAAATTGAAGGAAAGTGAGGCAAAGATGCAATATAGTGGTATAAAAGAGGGACAGAGTAGAAGTGAGTCACAATGACAAATCCCAACCCCTGCGCCTCAGCGTCTCATTCACTCAGCTAATTTAACCATGGATGAGGCAGGTCGGCCTACCAGTTATACAGTCATCGCAGGGGTAGGGAAAAATATGTTGGTAGATACAGGAGCAGCAGTTACAATGACCAACAGGGTCAAAAATGGGGATTCGTCAGTAAGTATTATGGGAGTTACTGGGAATCCACAGGAGGTTAGAGCAGGTCCAATTGATGTAGCAGTTGGAGAAAAAACAATACAAGTAGAAGCAATAGTGGGTTGGCCAGAGGAAATATTGGGAATAGAAGCTTTAAAAAAAGGAAATTTCATTGTAGATCTTGCCAATTTTTGTTTGTGGAAGACAGAAAAGGTGAATCAGGTAAGTACAGAGTTGACGAAAGGGGTTGTGCTCCCAATGGCATATATTGTCTCTCCGATAAAAAGTCTGGAAAAAGACAAACTGAAACTAGACGGACAACCAGAATGGCTGCAGAAGCTAATCCAAACATACCTGTTTGGGCAATTACCGAAATGATAGAAATGCTGGAGAGACGTGGAATAATTAAATCTGGAAATGGGTATGCATGTAACTCACCATGTTGGCCTGTGAGAAAAGCTGTGTTAAAAGGGAATGGAGATGAAAAAGCAGCCTCATCATGGAGACTTACCATTGATTACAGGGCCGTGAACAAACTTGCAAAAAGAATGGCCCCTGTTGTTTTTGTTATGTATATGTTTCTAATGATGGAATCTAGTGTTCCCACAGAGCAAGGCCGTATAAGAATGAAGATGCGTGTCAACAGAAGATGTGGTGGATCCTTGTTACAGGATGGATAAGTATAAGCTGTATCACAGTAGGAATGGGGAGACAGGCAATAAGGCCAGAAGATACCGCAAATAAGGGAAAGAGTTTGAAAAGATTGGAGTTACATTATGTTCAAGCAGATAGATTTATTTGGCCCAGGGAATTGGAAGTAAAAGAGGGTGGAGGGTTACAAGTAAACATTATTTTGCCACATAATAGTACCAGGGGATTAGCTCTTAGAGCTCCAATAAAAAGTATAGAGGGACATAAACTGGGAATGGGTTATAAGATATGGACAGATAATGAATACAGGAAACTTTAAAGGAAGGACTAAAATAACAACAAAGGTACAAGGGAGGGTTACAAATATTACAGAAGTAGTGAGTAACTTAACATTAGAAGAAGGTGGAGAATGGGACGCTGCAGTTATAGCTGCCCAGCCTGACCTAGAGGAATTCTGCAATTTTGATACTGGAAAGGGGTGTGTTCTAACAATAGATGAAGTATTTGTCTCTGTAAAGGAGCTGCAACGTTGTAAAGATCAGAAGAAGGTACCATGGCCAATAGGCGGATTGGTGGTGGTACCAACACATGAAACAGTTGTGCAAGGGGTTGGGTGGACTTACTACCCAATAATTCTAAATTTTAATGATTTTTCTATTCCTCCAAAGTGCCCGGAATCACAGCGGCAGTGGTTTAAGCAAAGTATACAAGAGACCATCATTGAGTGGACCGGAGCAGGGAGTCGAGAAAAACGGGACACACTTGCAGCCCTTTTAGGAGGAGTCGGAACTGGATTGGGAGTATGGAATTCAGCAGACATCATTGGACTGAACAGCAGGATAAACTCCCTTACTGATGGCATGGGACATGCTATGAAAACAGGTGGAGTAGCTGACTCCCTTATAGTGAGTAGACTGACAGACAATGTTGATGACATACACACCATTGCCAACAACCTGCATCTAGTTGAGGAAAATATTGCTTCCATTGCTAACAGCATTAAGAATGAAACAGTGGGAACTGCCATTTCTGTTCTATGATTGGAGGAAAGCTGTTGGCAGATTTAAAGGAAACTATTAAAGATATCCAGGAAAACAAGTGGGCAAGACAAATCAATGCAACAAGGATTATCACGTCATTGAAAAGAAAAGGAGTGGACATCACTGAGGACAATCTTAAATACAGCTATATTGAAGGCCCAGATCAATGGATGCCACATGGACTACAATCTGGGACAATAGGACTAATCCTGGCAATTCCCCGTTGGGGAGGGGCAGGCAGAGCAACTGAACTTTATACATAGCATTGGCACGTTAAGTGATGGAATCTACAAGCAACACTTCCCATCAAAAAGACTGGCCACTATACAGGATTGGAGATGGATGAAAGCTGTTGCAGGAAATCTCAACACCGATGGCTGTGCAGTTGTGTTTGGGAGAAAGGAGCTGAGGAGGATGGCTGGGTGCAGTTGATAAAAGAAAACCTGGTGCAAAGAAGTGATCCGCATAGGGGACATTGCATGCTTTATCGGGCCACTCTGAATATAGGACAGTTGATGAAATATGTTTGGTGGAAGAAGGGTCTTGTATCATGGTATTTCCATCAAGAAACCTTACCACTGAAATGATCAATTTTACTGCAAATGCAGATTGGACAAATTTGACAATGAAGCTTTTTACCTTGGAACTTCATGAGTCAGAGACACATCCAGTCCTACCAACACTGTCGCTGGTACTCATGTTCATTCAAGTATTAACGACAATTATAATAATATACTTTTGTGTGGCAATGAAACAAATGAGGAAGGAACTTGCAAGGAGGATATATAATAATGTGTCTTTTTCCTCTTCTTTCTCTCTCTCATACATTCAATAAAGTTTTACATTGCACATACATAAACATTTATCACACACTCTCACCTAAATTCTATAAATTCTGTTTTTGTGTAATATGTGGATTGACAGCCATAGGAAAGTACAGGAGAACTTATGTCGCTGAGGGAACTATTCCGGAGGGACGGTGGGTTGAATTTCTCCTGTATATCAGGTTTTTGCTCCCACTAGGTTCTCCTGTACTAGAGGGACACCTAGAAAACTGAGCAACATAGAAGAAGAAAAAGTGAGGGAATGTGGTAACTTGTCTTCCTTGAATGGTAATTCAGGACTACTTAAACAAGCCTTTGTAGGAGGGCTGAGAATCTTTACTTCCCTCCCACAATTGCTAAAGGAAGTCATGGACAGGATGTGATGTAAATTACATCATCTCAACTAAGGATATATCCAGGCATGAAACTGGTGCTGTTTCCTGTTTTTCTTCCTTGGTGAGGGTGATGGAGGTGATGTCAATGGTCTGACCGTGGGTAAGATCAAGCGTTTGGGGAAGGGAATTACTATATATATATAGGTAGATAGATTTAAAAAGGGGGTGTTGCTCCATGGGTCTGGGCTGTTGTGTTTGTAATACATTTATAGTATTGTGTTATCTGCCTTTTAATAAATACCTTTTAATGTAGACGAACCTTGTGTAATATTAATTTGGTGATTCACCACACAGGGATGCCCCTTGTCTCCCCTGATCTTTGACTTATATATAGAATCGCTTGCCGGCATTATAAGGGGTAATGAAAATATGAAAGGTTTTGAAAGTGGCAATTTAGTTTCAAAGATATCTCTGTTCGCTGATGACATAGTGATATTATTGTCAGACCCTACAAATTCACTGACGCACCTCATGTCCACTATTGAGGAATACAGTTGTATTTCTTATTATAAGATTAATGCAACAAAGACAGAGAACTTATGCATGAACCTTAATTCAAATGAGTTTGAAAAGCTGAAAAAAGACCATCCCTTTAGATGGAAACAAAATTGTTTCACCAATTAGGTATTGCTTTTACCCCAAATATTTACAGTATGTTGAAAGATAATTTAGAGAAAGTATAATTACAAATACACCATACTTTACCATACTTTGAACCTGTCATGGTCTGGCAGAATTTCAAGTGTCAAAATGCTTGTCCTTCCTAAGATAACATACATTTTAAGAAGTATTCCACTATATAGCTCGAAAGGAGTAATTCAAAAATGTCAAAGAGTACTAGACCTTTATATTAATAAAGGGCAAAAAGCAAGAGTGAAGAGTCAAGTAGTTAGGGGAAAATGTAAACATGGCGGGTTATCCTCACCCAACTTCGGTGATTACTCTGAGGCAACAAACTTGCATGACTTTATGAAATATATAATTGATGTAAATACTTCTAAATATAATCAGATATAGTCAAATCTCTACTCAGAAATACAATAGAATATTTAATTTGGTGCCAAAAATTCCCCCAAAGTTCATTAGCAAAAATCCCAACTGTGATTTAATCTTGCTTGACATCCTGGTACAGAATTAATAAGAAGTGGAACTTGGCACCTTTCCCCTCTCCAGTGACCCCTATTCAATTAATATATGTTTTAAATTCACAGGTCAAACATGTAAATTGGAAGGTATGGAACCTTCATACCTTGTCAGGCTTATTTAAAGGACAGTATTTTAGAACTTGGGAAGACTTAACATAAAACAATAAAATCCCTAAATCTTTATGGCTACACCATAGAATCTTGAAACAAATGGTAGTTAAGTTCAAATTTAATAAAATGGAAAGATTAAAGTATACTCGATTTAAAAAACTTTGAACTGAAAATAAAACTACCTTTTCAATCTTCAACAGTCTCAAAGTTCTAGAAGGGATGCCTGAGATTTATAAATCAAAAGGAATGGTTAGTTGGGAGTCTGGGTATAAATTGGGATACAAAAGAGTGGATTAGCACTATTGCATTAACTGAAAAGTATACCAAATGCACCTCATTAAGAGAGACCCTTTTTAAGATCCTTCAAACATGGTATATTGTTCCAAGTGTTTTGAACAAAATTGACCCTACAACTTACTCAGATAAATGCTGTGTGTGATGTTGTGAACTTATGGGAAAATCCAGAGTTTTTGGTGCATCTTTTATATTTCTGCAATAATCAAAAATGATTTAAATACTTATTTTCCATATGTTCCCAAAAGATATGGAACAGAATAGAATAAGCATGGTGGTACATATTCTGCTGGTAGCCGAATGGCTTTTTGTCTCCAGATGGAAAACAGGAATTCTTCCGTGCTGGAAAGAAATGAGTACTATTCATATGTGAACTAGGCAATTGGAATTGGATTACTTAATTCTAAACCCAGATTAAAAAAACAGAGTTATTTCAAAGTGGTCTCTCTAGGACCAGTTTATACATAGCAACTCTGTAGTACCTTCCTTTTGCTCCTTTTCTTTAAGCTAATCATTTTAGCAAAGTTTACTTTTGTCAATTGTATTTGTCATGTCAATGTTTGTTTACATTGTATGTTTATGTCTTTTTGTGGATGAAAACAAAAAATAATAATGACGGCAATACAAATTTGAGCCTGGCAATACTGTTTGCCACACAATATGAGGCTCTCCCCCCTCTAACTTGCATGCCTCGTGTTAAGCACCTTTGGCACTCATCACAAGCCCCGCAATGAGCGGCTTTGCTGCTCATTGCAGGTCTCGTCAAACCCGTAACTTTTGACGTCGCAATGAGAAACTTCAGCGCTCATTGCACATGTACAAGCCCATAAAATTTGACATTGCGTGACGTCATCTCGCAATTACCACAACTATTATATGTGATGTATTAATCTATTGCATAGTAACTAGGGCTCATTAGTTTACAGATATAGGAATGCGACACAAATGTGATGTATGTGGATGCCCCATAACCACAATCATTGAAAACACACTGACACAGTGAGAATGGTATAACAAAGCTTCATTTCATACAAAGAGAACAAACAGAAATGGACAAGACTGTGCATTAATATCATAGCTGTGGTATGGGTGGCCAACAAGGGACACCTAAAGGGTTAACTGTTAGACAGCATCACAAGGATTATGCATAGCATCTACTAGGGTCACATGTGGTCAGGACACCACAGTAACCATATTCTGATGTGAAATAGGAACATCATATAACACATAATTTCATAGAAATAACCTTAAATGCACATACAGCAACCATATGGTCCCCATCTGCTATATTAAACAGATGCTAGAAATCATGGATCATGTGATACTAATCAAGTCCACACACAGTGTGTTTTCATACATTAATTATGATTCCCTTGTGTCTGCATTCCCCTTCTCTCTGCTGCCTCTGATTACTAGCATGTTCACACACCCTGGTGTCTGCACACCCCCTCTCTCACTGCTGCCTCTGATTCCCGGCATGTTCACACTCCCTGATGTCTGTACTACCCTTCTCTCTCTGTTGCCTCTGATTCCCTTCATGCTCACACTCCCTGGTGTCTGCACTCCACTTCTCTCTCTGCTGCCTCTGATTCCCAACATGCCCACACTCCCTGGTGTCTGCATACCCCTTCTCTCTGCTGCCTCTGATTCCTAGCATGTTCACAATCGCTGATGTCTGCACTCCCCCTTTCTCTCTGCTGCATCTGATAGCCTGCATGTTCATACTCCCTTGTGTCTGCACACCCCCTCTCTCTCTGCTGCCTCTGATTCCCTGCATGGTCACACTACCTTGTGTCTGCACTCCCCGTCTCTCTCTGTTGCCTCTGATTCATTACATGGTCACACTCTCTGGTGTCTGCACTCCCCTTATCTCTCTGCTGCCTCTGATTCCCTGCATGGTCACACTCCCTGGTGTCTGCACTCCCCTTCCCTCTCTGCTGTCTCTGATTCCCTGCATGTTCACACTCCCTGGAGTCTGCACTTTCCTTCTCTCTGTGCTGCCTCTTATTCCTGACATGGTCACACTCCCTTGTGTCTGGACTCCCCTTCTCTCTCTCTGCGTGCCTCTGATTCTATGCCTGGTCACACTCCCTAGTGTCTGCACTCTCCTTCTCTCCTTGTTGCCTCTGATTCCCAGCATGTTCACACTCCCTGGTGTCTGCACTCCCCTTTTCTATCTTCTGTCTCTGATTCCTGACATGGCCACACTCCCTTGTGTCTGCACCCCCCTTCTCTCTCTGCTTTCTCTGATTCCCTGCATGTTCACACTCCCTGGTGTCTGCACTCCCCTTTTCACTCTGCTGTCTCTGATTCCTTACATGGCCACACTCCCTGGTGTCTGCATTCCCCTTTTCTCTCTGCTGTCTCTGATTCCTGACATGGTCACACTCCCTGGTGTCCGCACTCCCCTTCTCTCTCTGCTGCCTCCGATTCCATGCCTTTTCACACTCCCTAGTGTCTGCACTCTCCTTCTCTCCTTCTTGCCTCTGATTCCCAGCATTTTCACACTCCCTGGTGTCTGCACTCTCCTTCTCTCTCTGTTGCCTCTGATTCCCTCCATGATCACACTCCCTGGTGTCTGCACTCCACTTCTCTCTCTGCTGCTTGTGATTTCCTGCATTGTCACACTCCCTTGTGTCTGCACTCCCCTTCTCTCTCTGCTTTCTCTGATTCCCTACATGTTCACACTCCCTGGTGTCTGCACTACCCTTTTCTCTCTGCTGTCTCTGATTCCTGACATGGTCACACTTCCTGGTGTCCGCACTCCCCTTTGCTCTCTGCTGCCTCTGATTACCTGCATGGTCACACTCCCTGCTTTCTGCACTCCCCTTCTCTCTTTGCTGCCTCTGATTCCCAGCATGTTTACACTCTCTGGTGTCTACACTCCGCCTCTCCTTTGTGCTGCCTCTTATTCCCAGCATGGTCACACTCCCTGGTGTCTGCACTACCCCTCTCTCTGCTGCCTCCGATTCCCTGCATGGTCACACTTCCTGGTGTCTGCACTCCCCTTCTCTCTCTGCTGCCTGTGATTCCTAGAATGTTCACAATCCCTGTTGTCTGCACCCCCTTCTCTCTCTCCTGCCTTTGATTCCTTGCATGGTCACACTCCCTGGTGTCTGCACCCCCTTTTTCTCTCTCTGCTGCCTCTGATTCTATGCCTGGTCACACTCCCTGGTGTCTGCACTCCCCTTCTCTCTGCTGCCTCTGATTCCCTGCATGTTCACACTCCCTGGTGTCTGCACCCCCTCTCCTCTGTGCTGACATGCTCTGTAGCTCTGGCCTGCACACTGTAGCCGCCTCTCATGCGCAGCAGTGAAGGAGGAAGCAGGGATTGAAAGTGATTTGGGACTAGAGGAGCAAGATATAATTTTAAAGCAGCAACAATGGGGGAGACACATCCACTTCTGGGGAAAGTAATAGCAAGAACATACAATATTGTATTACACTTTAAGAGGCGCCCCTTCCCGAGTCCCCCCCAGGCAGATGCCTAACTATCCTTATGGGTAATCTGAGCCTGGACCCAAGTAAAACAGCAGATAGCTCTTCTGTACAAATGCCTCTGATCCTGACTCCTGTACTGTTCGTTCAACATTAATTTTAACCCTCTGCTGACTCATTGTCTGTCTCTTCTTCTTGATCTCAAAATGCTCAATGTGAACCATTAATATACTTAATTTACCCTCCATTTGCTCTGTTTTTTATTGTAAAAGTTGTAGACCTGACTCCTACTCTCCTCTAAAATAAATGTTTCCTCTTCCCTGCATCCTATCTTTGCTCCATCTACCCTTTTTTCATATAGTGATGCCTGTACTCTTCAATTCCACTCCCCTTCCCTTCTCCCTCTACTCACTCTTTCCCTTCTATCGTCTATTTCCCTTTTATTCCATTCCAACCTCCTTTACTTCCCATTTCCACCTTATTCCCTTCAACATTTTCATCTCCTTCTGCCTCTATTCTCCCATTCTTCCATTCTCTCATTGACTCCTTCCATTTCTCTCTTTCTAAATCTCTCTTTCCTCCCCCCTCATTTTATTCTTGCCCATATATCTCTTTGCAACCAATCATTCTATTTCCTCCATCCTTTCCCTCTTGTCCTTTCTTCCCTTCTCCCTCCCTATTTCCATTTTTATAGTATGAAAAAGCTGATCATTGCATTTAAAGCAAAATGTACCATTTTTGCATGAACAGTGATAGTTTACATTAAACTGTATTTACCCTATTAAGCTAAGAAGGCGCAGAATTGTGTGTGTTGTGTGTCTATATATTAATGAACTCATAAGATATAATTATGTAAGGCCAGGATGTGTAGGGTAATTACTTTTTGGTACAAACTCCTCAGGGTAATGTTATTTTTTTGTCTACTGAATTGCCTGAGCACAGCACATTAAAACTGTTACAAGTAATCATAACCATAGTGGTTTGCAAAAAACATCAGCATTCAAGTGGTACAAATTTTAAGTGGTACATGAAGAAAGTTTGAGAACCACTCATTTACATAATATAATGGAGAAAAGTATTGATGGCAAGATAGATAGATAGATAGATAGATAGAATATCTGTGAAACAGAAATACAAAGATAAAGTCCCTGGAGTTATATGACCCTTAAAGATTTTAATCCTAAAGTCAGAAAGGCAACATTGTATCTTTATCTTACTAGAGAGAGCGCATGAGAATATTCTTCTGCATATGCAGTTAGGCTTTCAATGCTGTTATAGTTATAATTCCTAGCATAAATGACAACATTTTACCATACTGCTAAAAATAAGAAACATTTTTAGCTGTGTAGGTTGACAGTGATATATATTTAGATTGATATGAATGCCTGACTCATAGATTACTAGTAAAAATAGAATGTTTTTATACAAACAGAAACGTGTAGTAAGATACTGTTTTTCTGCATTGTTTTGTTTTTTTTAATTTTGACAGTGGCGTGATTATAGACACAAGGCTTGTGCCTAAATGTAGTTTCTTTGCTCTGTCATTTTATTGCAAACATAAAACTTTGTGTAACATAAAATAGATTTGAGAAATGTTCCACAACAAAAATGACAACATCTGAAAGGATAATTGAGAAATAATTATCATAAAACCTAAAGCAGAAAATAGAAACCCATACCTTACAATACAATAGCAATAACATTATAGTACATAAGTGATTGCATTTTTTTACACAAAATTGTAATGGATAAGACAATTTATGAACAAAACAATTACTTAAACAAGTGTGACACAAATTAAATATTCTAATGATCATCAAAATGAAAAATATCTCAACAATGTTCTCAACTATTTCAGTAACATAGCACTCCTCCATAAAAAAAAAAAAAAAATACAAGGCATGCCAAAACTGCTACTCCAATTTCTAAAAGTAGACATGCATACACCAATAAACACAGTAGTTCTTCTTCTTATTATTATTATTATTATTATTTTTATTAATAATCTTTATTTGTAATTTGCCGACATACAGCCACATTAACAACCTTTTTAAATTGCAATTTGGCCAGTTGAAAAGGGCTCTATATAAGCACAGAGCAAATGATTTTTACAGAAGTTTTCAGTTAGTGAACTTCTATTCAAAAGCAAGGTCTTCACTAACTAAAAACTTCTGTAAAAAAAAATATGCTCTGTGCTTATATAGAGCCCTATTCATTTGGCCGAATCACAATTTAAGATGGCTGTAAATTGCTATGATTTTAAGAATCTTAGCTTGTAGCATAGCTCGCATGACTTACGATCTCAGAAATCCTTTGATCTGTCATGACCATGACTGCTACTTGTTCAATTCAGCTATTTAATTGAAACAAAGTCACTTGCGAGCAAACCTGTAACATGCAAATGGAGCCCAAAGCCCAAGAAGACCCGCAAGGGGAGTAAAGTCCAATACGTAGCACTTGTAATGCAAGTAAAAACACACTACTATACTTTTATTAAAAGTGAAAGTGATGTTATGTCTTAGAATGAATAGCACAACATTCTCAAGCCCGCAAATCGACCTAAAAAATACTTTATTTCATGTATATATTCCGTGTTATATTGATTCCTGCAATCAATGTATTAATACATATACTGTAACTCGCATGTAATAGAATATCATATTTACGGCTCTATCAATATTGAAATATTGAGGAATGAAAAATGTGGGGCCATTTTTCAGTTACGTAAATCCGATGATCTCTTTTGCCATTGGCTCATCGAAACCCTTAACTACGGGTTTGACTAATTGATTACATTCCCGGCAGCGCATCCAATGCCCCGACAGATGATTTGCGAGATTGCCTCTCCATCCCATAGCTCGCAGCAGGTTCCAATTTAATAGCAATGTAAGTAGGCAGATTTTCGAGCTTGCAGCCATTGCGGGTCTCACGTTGCACTTACAGGCTTCCAATTTAATGTGGCTGATAGTGCCCTATTTTATGACCCAATTTGTAAAATTATACACACTTAAAACCACTCTGAATATTGCCACAGATTCTATTAACCACTTGCATTCCGATTATGAGTTACTCGCACACAATCACTATGGCCAAAACCTGCAAAACCGGCCTTAGAACTTTATTCGTTTTAACACACATCTAATATTACGGGCTTTAAAATCAATATTCCATTAGACCCGTAGCTCTAGCTCGCAAATAAAGTCTGACCCGCAAGTGAAAAATGTATCAAGTTTCTGTCAAAAATATTAAGAGTACTAAATAGAACTCAACAAAGCATTTTCCAGACACTTATTAAAGCTGTAGTAGCAATTAAACACACAATACTAGTACTTTAAAAGCATGGGAAGGCATGGAAAGACATTATCTTTAGTTGCAGAACAGTCTCAAACCCATAACGATGTAATAAAAAAAAAATGTTATTTCTGAGTAATATTGATCCTGGGACTGAAGGGGTTAATACATATCATGAAACTCACATGGACTTAAACAGATGATCTAATGCATTTGCTAGATTACTAGATTGCTTGCTTGTGAGTCTAATTCATTGGCACTAATTAATTCTGAGCCTGCGATTGCAGATTACATGTAACTTCCATGTTTTACTGACATCATGATGAAGCTCTCATTTACTATTTGCTATGTCTAAGAAGTAAATTATGAGCTTGCTTAAATATTGTCAGATCAAATGATCATGCCCCCTGAAATCAGACTTTTAAAGGCAGGTTTTATGAGTTCAGCCTTGAGTTTGGAATTTGTGATGTGGAGTCATTTGAATACATCCAAACATTTACATATAAAAAAAAACCTGCAGCCAAATGTATGAGTTTGAGGTATTTGCAGACTTCTAATAGAATTGGGTCCATATTCGATAGCACCAAACAGGGTAGATACTCACTGTGTACTTGTGCAGTGAGTAGTGGGCAGCTGAGAGGGGGTGTGGTTTTGTCTGTGTAAAGCTATATTAGTGTGTGAATTTTTGTGCTCTGCTTGCATCTGTTCTGATTACTCCTGAACAGAAAGTGTGTGTACTAGTGCAGTGAGAAGTGGGCAGGTGAGTAGTAAGAACATAAAATAAACAGGAGAAGGTTTGAACACTTCTAGCATAAGGGCAGTTCTAGTATAAGTGTAGGAGTTTATATAAAAGGAGGGAGTGCAAAGGGGGATAACATTGTAGTGCTTTATACATTTTTTTCCCCACTGTAATTATGAGTCAGTCCAGTGGAAACCTCACTCAGTGTACATCCTGTTATATGAATGGCAATGCCAGATAGAGATGTTCCCTCTAACAGCCTAAAGAACAGTTCTACTGGAGGAGTGGGAGGGCAGAATAGGCAGAGCAACATGCAGGTTTTGGTGGTTGGGGACTTTATTATTAGGAAAGTAGACAGGGTGATTTGTCACCCAAATCTCAGCAATCAAACAGTTTGCTGTCTCCCGGGTGCTCGGGTTCGGCATGTTGTGGATCGGGTAGATACATTTTTGGGAGGGGCTGGAAATGAACCGGCGGTCTTGGTACATATTAGTACCAATGACAAAGTTAGTGGAAGATGGAGTGTCCTAAATAATTATTTCATAGTACTAGATAATAAGCTGAAGGAAAGGACCTCCAAGGTAGTATTTTCTGAGATACTACCAATGCTACATGCTAGCCCAGGGAGGCAGAAGGAGCTTAGGGAGGTTAATGTGTGGCTAAAACTGTGGTGCATTAAGGAGGGGTTTTGTTTTTTAGAGCACTGGGCTGGCTTCTCACTTAAGTACAATCTCTATAGCAGGGATGGATTGCACCTTAATGATGAGAGAACTTTTGTGCTAGGGAATAGGATGGTAGAACTGCTGGGGGAGGTTTTAAACTAGTAGGTGGGGGGGAAGGATGAGATAGAAGTAATGGGGTAGAAAGTGTAGAGGGGTTAAGAAACACATTAACTAGTCATGGGGGAGGAGATGGGGGAGGGTTAGTACAGTCAATAGGGAGGTATTGCTAAGTAACTCAAGTAACTGCTTTACATGAGTACAAGGAAACCAACAAGGCTTGCAAAAGGGCTATTAGACTGGCTAGAATCGAAAATGAAAAGTAGTTGCTAAGGAGAGTAAGACTAACCCTAAAGTATTTTTTAAATATATTAATGGGAAGAAGGCCAGGAAGGATGCTATAGAAATGTTACAATGTGACACAGGCCATCTGTTAAGTATTGAGCAGGAAAAGGCAGATGAGCTAAATAGGTTATTTTCTTCGGTATACAAAAGGGAGGTACCAGTGGTTGGGTCACTGCAACATAATGGGGCTACACTACCTTCATCAAATAACTGGTTAACGCAGGAAGAAATCCAAAAGAGGTTGGAAAAAATAATTGTTAATAAAGCCCTGGGTCCTGAAGGAATACATCCGAGGGTACTGAGGGAACTGGGCTCTGTAATAACAAAACCATTATATCTAATTTTTCAAGATTCACTCAACACAGGGTCTCTACCAGATGACTGGAGAAAGGCAGAGGTGATACCTATATTTAAGAAGGGAGCAAGAGCAAATCCGAGGGATTATAAACCAGTGAGTCTCACTTTGGTAGTGGGAAAGCTTTTAGAAGGGTTAATAAGGGATATTATTTAAGAATATGTCTATTCACATAGGATTTTAAGTAGGAGCCAACATGGATTTATCAAGGGAAGGTCATGTCAAACAAACCTAATTAGTTTCTATGAGGAGGAACTTGGATCAAGGCTACTCAGTGGATGTAGTCTATTTGGATTTTGCAAAGGCTTTTGATACAGTGCCACATGGGAGACTATTGAGCAAACTAAGGGATACAGGAATTGCCATAAATATTTGCTTTTGGATTGAGAGCTGGCTAAAATACAGGAAGCAAAGGTTTGTGGTAAATAGAACATACTCAGAATGGACTAATGTGGTAAGTGGGGTTCCTCAAGATTCAGTATTAGGTCCCCTCCTTTTTAACATATTTAATAATGACTTGGAAGTGGGATTGGAGTGTGGTGTCTCCATTTTTGCTGATGACAAAGTTGTGCAAGGGATTTGCATAAATTAGAGGAATGGACATATAAGTGGCAGATGAGATTTAATGCGAATAAATGTAAAGTTATGCATCTGGGGAAGGAAAAATAGCCATGCAATGTATAATCTTAATGGAGCAAATTTAGGGGTATCAGATATTGAAAGGGATTTGGGAGTACTTGTGGACAGCCGCCACAAAGGCAAGTAAAATATTAGGGTATAGGAGCAAGGGAAGCAAATATAATTATCCCACTATACAAATCTCTAGTATGCCCTCATTTGGAATATGGAGTGCAATTTTGGGCACCACTACATAAAAAGGCCCTTTTAGAGCTGGAAAAAGTACAGAGAAGAGCAACAAAGCTAATGAAGGTAATGGAGGAGCTACATTATGAAGAAAGACTAACCAAATTAAACTTATTTACTCTAGAAAAAAGGCATCTAACAGGGGATATTATTACCTTATATAAATATATCCAGGGTCAATACAAGGCTCTATCAAGGGAACTTTTGTGCCAAGAGGTTTTCAACTGACAAGGGGACATCCTTTGAGATTAGAAGTACAAAGATTTGGTTCTTCCCAGTAAGGGGGTTTAATCTCTGGAATTCTCTACCAAAGTAGGCGGTGACAACGGATTTGATAGATAACTTTAAAAAGGGATTGGATATATTTTAAAACAAAAGAGCATTACGGTCTATCCTATATAAATAGAGAGGGAGTATTGATCCAGGGATGAATCCAATCGCCAGTATCTGGGGTCAGGAAGGAAATGTATATTTTTTTGTCCTATTGAGACAATTGGCAAAGTTTCACTGGGGTTTTTTTCTGTTTGCCTTCCTCTGGATCAATTAACAATAAATCTGCATATTGCAGGTCAGAGAAGATCTAAAAAGGTTGAACTTGATGGACTATAGTCTTTTTTCAACCTAATTTACTCTGTAACTATGTAAAATGGAGAGCCCTGTTATTGAGTTAACAATCATGCATACAAAGTGCTTTCCCTAAAGCACCCAATAAGATTGAAATCTCACAATCTTACATTCTAGAGGGTATGTGTTTGGTAAAGAAAGATGAGGTAAAATATATTGCATAAAAGAAAGGCTGAAGGTGATATGCTTCTTTAAAAAGATGAGTTTGTAGCGAGGTTTTGAAGGTTTAAAGGCAAGAGAATAGTCTAGAAGAGTGTGACAAGGAGTTCCAAAGAATAGGGGGAATGCAATAAAAGTCCTGAAGATGAGAATGAGAGGAGGTGATAAGAGAAGAGAAAAGAAGAAGGTCATTAGCAGAGCAAAGAGGACAGTTGGGAAAATATTTAGAGACAAAAGCATTATTATTAAGGGTTTATTCTCTAGGGTCAAAAAAATATTTTTATTCTGGAGGCTATGGGAAGCCAGTGAGTGACTGCTGCATATACAGAGTGATGAGTATAGTAGATGAGTCTAGCGGAGGCATTCATTATGGAGTGCTATGGAGAGAGACGGGTGATGGGGAGGCCAGCAAGGACAGAGTTGCAATAGTTGAGGCGGGACATGATAAGAGAGTGCATTAGAATTTTGGTTGTGTTTTGTGAGAGAAAGTGACATATTTTGAAAATATTTTCCAGTGAAAATGGCAATATTAAGTGATGGATGCTAGTGAGGCAGTTGGCAACATGAGCTAGAAGAGGGGGGATAGTTCTGGCGCAGAGAGGTAGATTTGGGTGTCATCTGTAATTTATTAGGGTACCAAGCAAGGAAGTAAAGATGGAGAATCGAAGGGGACTTAGGACAGAGCCTTGAGGTATGCTAACAGTCAGAGGGTGAGGCGATGAAGAAGATCCATAGGAGACACTAAATGTTCTATTTTCTAGATGATGTGAACCAATAGAGAGCAGTGTCACAGATTATTATTATTATTATTATTATCATTTATTTGTAACGCGCCAACATATTCGGAAGCGCTATACATAAGTTAAGTTACAGGCTATGACAAGTTAAAGATTCACACATTGCAAAGAGTGGATGGCCCTGTCTTTGAGCTTGGGATCCGGCGTCCATATTGCTTTCCCTAAAGCACCTTGCAGGATTGAAACTCGCAGACTTACAATCTAAAGGTAAAGTTTGTACGTGGCACAGTAGGGAGAGAGTAGTGCTGAGCATGTTAGGGAGGAAGGTTAGAGGCTTCTTTAAAGAGGTGCGTTTTTATTGTCGTTTTGAAGGATTTAAGGCAGGAGGATAGTCTGGTGAAGGGAGGCAAGGAGTTCCAGAGAATAGGGGCAGCGCGAGAAAAGTCCTTGAGGCGGGAGTGAGAGGAGGTGACAAGAGTGGTAGAAAGAAGAAGGTCGTTAGCAGAATGAAGAGGTCATGTGGGGGAGTATTTGGAGATGAGAACAGAGATGTATGGGGGTGTGCTGTTGTTGAGGGCTTTATAAGTTAGGGTCAAGATTTTAAACTTTAAACTGTCTAAGGGAAGCCAGTGAAGTTATTGACAAAGAGGAGCTGCCGACACTGAACGATGTGTACTGAAGATGAGTCTGGCGGAGGCATTTATTATGGATTGAAGTGGGGAGAGGCGAGTGATGGGCAGGCCCACAAGGAGCGAGTTGCAATAGTCAAGACGAGAAATGATGAGAGAGCGTATTAGAATCTTAGTAGTGTCTTGTGTAAGGTAATGGCGTATTTTGGATATGTTTTTTAGATAGAAAAGACAGGATTTGGTTAGAGACTGTATGTGTGGGATGAAAGAGAGGGCAGGGTCCAGTAGAACCCCCAGACAACGGGCTTGGGAGGTGGGAGTGATGATGGCATTGTTGACAGAGAGATGTGAGGAATTGAAGCTGTAGTAGAGGGTGGGAAGATTAAGAGTTCAGTCTTAGACATGTGGATGCCAAGAGAGTGGAGAATTTTGATAAGAAGTGGTGATCAACTGTGTCAAAGGCAGTGGAGAGATCCAGAGGAATAAAAATAGAGAACTGGCCATATGACTAGGCGGTGAGCAAGTCATTAGTGACTTTAGTAAGTGCTATTTCTTTTGGAGTTTTGGAACCAGAAGTCAGATTGCAAGGGGGCAAGGAGCAAGTTGGAGGAAATAAATTGGGAGGGATGATTGTAGATAATAAGTTCAAGTAGCTTAGAACCAGGGGTAGTAGAGCGATAGGGCAGTAATTAGATAGAGAAGCTGGATCATATGAGGGTTTCTTAAGTATGGGTGTAATGATGGTGTGTTTTAAAATAGATAAGCACTTCTTGTGTACTGTAAGGGCTAGTGTCTAAGAGGCAGAGGAAGGAAGTTGGTTGGGTACTAGGGCATGTGTGCACCTTCTCGTATTCCCAAGTCCACTACCAGCCTGCTGATTCAGTTACAAAGAACACACCTTTCCATTAGGTCGAAGACTTGTTATTAGAATTCAGGATGTTGGAGCAATTTTCTTGGAACAGTCTTAGAGCACACTTGGAAAGTTCTCAAGGTATGTCAGTTTATCACTGCATAGTAGTTAAAAACATCTGACTTAAGTAGGTAATTGTATTATTTTGCAATTAAAGAAGAAGAATGTGAACAACAAAAAAAAGGAACAATGTTCTTCATTGGATTTCATCTCTTTGTACCATTTGGATGAACAATACCAGAGGAACACTGAACAGCAAGAATGAGAATGAAAAATGTGGCCATGATTATTGAATTATAAGCGAAGGCGCTCATTGCAAGCCAATCGATGAGCGACAAAGCCACTCAGTGCGAAGCCTGTGATGAGAGCCAAAGCTGCTCAAAGGGCCCATAGCCTCACATTGTGTTGAAAACAGCATTGCCAAGCTTACTATTTTACTCCCGTCATTTTTGACGGGCAATTTCCTAGTGCTGTAGATTCTGCAGTTGTGCATATTAAGGCTGAAGGTGATAAGCCTTTAAAAGGCTTATTTTTTATTTATTTTTAGATAGGGATATAGTCTATTTGAGTGAGGCAAAGATTTGCATAGAGTTGGGACAGCAAGAAGGCAGGGGTGAGAGGTCAGTGATAAGAAAACAGCACAAAACAATTAAATGTTGCTTTTCAATACATGACATATTTAAATCATTTAAACAGTTAAACATATTATAACAAAATATATATATTTTTTAAATTCTTTAGCTCAATCTATAAATCTTTATTTTAACCTTACATAAAAAGGCGACACAATCTTCATTTTCACCTGTGGTTATTATGGCAGACTCTGGTAGTGTCCGCTTACATGTATTTTTATCCAATAAGTACAGCTTATGATTGATTGGTATATATGTTTTATGTTGTTTGCCTTTTAAACAAACTGAACCATGCAAATTTCTTAACTTCTACAGAATGCATAAATCCTATTCTAATTTTATCCATGGTAATGGTGGTTTAGAGTAGTATCATTGGATTAGTTGTATTAATCTTGCTGCTGTTTTATTTTTGGAATTGATAGTCTACCCAGAGTTTCATGTCTGAATTAATTGAGGCTACTTTAAAATTCCAGATACATTTAGTGAAGAGCTTTTTTATGATTTTTTGAGAAACTCTGTTTGGTAACATTCTAAGTATAGTAATCATTACAAGGGATTCATCTTCAGGACAACTATTCTACAGGCCGTAAGTCTGCGAGCTTGAAATTTGCTACAATTACAGATCGATTCAATTTAACAAGCCCTAAATTTAAGGGTCTAAATCCGCAACCGTAAGCCATGCAATCGTAAGTAGCGTTTCAGAACGTGATCATGATCAATTAAGCAAGGCCGTAACTACTGATTTAGAAACAGCGAATAGAAAATTAGACTGTCATCATTACATCAGTAAAACATGGAGGTTAAACATCAATCAACTAGCGTTTAGAGGTCCAATATGCGAACAGACTCAAAATCTGGCAATGTACAAAATAATAAAAATGAATGACGATACTATTTAGTCCATGTAGGTGGCCTGATATGTATTGTTGCCTTGATTCCCAAGATTGATATGATGCGGAAATGAAACGTTAAAAAAAAATGTTTTGGTTGCAGATTTGCAAGCTTGAGACTGTTATGCAATTAATTCTAATGTCTTTCATCGCTTTCCCCATGTTTTAAAGTGCAGTATTGATTTTTTATTTGCATTACAGTGCTACGAACCGGTCTTTAACCAACTTGTGTGTCCTATCTGGTACCCGTAGGATTTTCTTCTACATTTGACATATGGGTGTGAAAATCTTTGCTGGCTTGAGGAGTTGTAGCAATTTAATAGTGATTTTAGAGATTGTAACTTTTGCGGGCTTGAAAGGTCAAAGGCTTAGATGGGTTTGAAGTTACGATTTTGCCAACCACAGTGATATTTAAAGCCTGTAACCCGCAAATCACTTGTGGCATGCCAATTGAATAGCAAATTAGTTTACAAGCTACATTACGGGCTCCATTAACCAACAATTGCTTAATTGGATAGGAGCCTTAGTATTGTAGTTTCTTATTAAAGCATGAACATCAACCTCATAAAGGCAGTGTGGATTGGCTTAGACTATTAGACCTAGATATGAAGTTTCTTTGTTAGACCATACAAAAGGAGCATTTTTACATGTATTACATCCAATTTTGTTGTGTTATTTTTTTAGACCTGAAAAATAACTACATTGGTGTAATAATTTCAAAAGACTAGACATCAATATGTGTGGCTTTGAATTTGGAAGTGTAAGAATAATGTTGATCGAAGGCCCTACGTGCATATGTGAGCAATAGATTTTTGGTAGATGGTTGAAATAGCTTTAATGATCTTGGTTGGAAACTTGTAGTGGGATAGAGAGATAAAAGAAGAGTTTACCCAGTCAAATACTTTCTGAGTATGATAACAGGATGAATTGGATATTGTGATAAATAGCATGTTGTTGTACAAATGGGGCATGCCTTCCTAATATGTATAATTGTTCGTATTATTTTATTAATTCTCCTAGCTATAATTTTTGCTTATTTTTTCATATCAGAATTTATGAAGAATACAGGCCTATAATTCTCTGTATGGGATGGATCTCTTCCTGGTTTGGGTAATAAGATAATATGTGTCTTTAGGAACTCTGAGAAGGGGTTGGTACCATTTTCCCATGAGAGAAATAGGATATTTAGTTTTGGAATAAATTGTTATTAGTATATTCTATAGTAACTGTCATTGTACCCATCTGGTCATGGAGCTTTACTGTTCTTTAAGTTCTTTATAGCTTTACCGATCTTTAATTGAACAACTTGCTTGGCTAAGCCTAGTCTGTTGTCAGTTTTGGTAACTGAAGTGATTTTAAAATCTGAGAAATGTTTTGTTCTGTAGCTCTGGGGGTATTATTTTTATGCAAGTAATGGTAAATTTAAATTCTATAAATATCTGTTGTGGCACGCAGAGCATGTTACTCTTTTTTATCTTTTTCTCTAAACAACCTACCAATATAGTATTAGGTTGATTAGCCTGTGCATAATAAAGTTGTCATGCTTAATGATATTGTTGCATCATCAGTTAACAGAGCATTCAACTTCCCTCAAGTTTTAATGTTATTTAAAGGATTGCATTTAGTCTCTGATTATGTTATATGGCCAACTGTTTGAGTTCAATTGTCAGAGCTTCTATTTTTTCTATTTTTTCTTTATTTTTATAGGAAGATATAGTTATTAGTTTGCCTCAAATTACAGCTTTATGAGTTTCCCATAATGTAATTGGATTCATCTGGTTTGTGTCATTAATGTCAAAATAATTTTCTATTGCCTTATTAATAAATATTCTATCATGAGGAGCTTTTATTATATATTTATTAAACCGGACTTTCTGCTTTTTCAGTACTGGAATTTCAGCCCAGTCTGAAGCATTAAATGTATATGAATGTGTTGATGAGCTGATGAGGCATTAGCTGTTTGACAGGACATAACGTCTTTTAACATACTATGTACTGTAAAGTCAAGAAATTATTTCCTTAATAAAATAAAAAAATTATATTAAATAAATAAATAAATAAAAAATAAATAAAGTAAAAATATTATTAACAAAAACACTGTTGTACAACTGTTGTATACCTGGAGGACACCATTCTCGTATTAAAGTATGGTAGTGATAGTATAGTGTATGTTGTAAAATGCTTTTAATTGGAAAGGACCAGGAAACTGGTTTAGATTGAGGTTTAGATGGACAGATAGATGGATGATGGATAAAATACAAGGCAATTATAGTAAAACATACTATAAAAAGTATAGTAAAGTTCAAGCCCAGATAGCCTTTAAAGCTAGACTCACTCTATCCCTCTCCGTTAGCAGCTTAATGGGCACTCATAAAGCTATGCTGCAAAACTAAAGTTATAATATCAGTGTAGGTTCTGTAAAAGGACATTTGTGTCTAAATGTGCAAGAGACTTTTTTACATTTTTTGGAGAGTATGTATTTTCCACACTAAATGGAGGATTTTTCATATAAATGAGTACTCCTGGACTTCCGGTGGCTATTTAGATAAATTTGGCCATACTAACATCACCAGTGTTCATCTACTTTCTTTCTGAGGTTGATATGTTAATAACTGGGTATCTGAATGGGAAGTGAGCATATTTGTAAGATAGAAGGAGATACTATATAGTAGATTAGTATAGTAGCAATAGCTCATCAGAAATTGATTATGAACAACAAGCTTAGGATCTCTACTGGAGATTCAGAGAAAGTGGTTATACACACAATTGTCTAAAGAAAGTGTACTGAAGAGCACAAAAAAAATGAGCTAAGAACTATTGTCCAACAGTCCAAACATTTCTAATAAAAAAATAAGAATGATTGCACATTCAACTCCCATTGACAAGAAATCAAAAACATTTGTTTTCTAAACACTGGAACATCCTTCTTGCTGACCCTGATTTAAAAGAAGTTCTGATGCTCACTCCAGCAATTAACAGCACAAGGGATCTTAATTTAAAATTGTACATACCCACTTACAAGCACCAATAAACAGAAACAAACTGGTTATCCAAAAGAACCACAGGCTCGAAATCATGTTGTAAATATAAGTCATGTATTCACATGCATACAGGTAAGACATTCCAACACTCCAAATAATACTCTATTAGGGACAACATCAAGGAGCAAGTTGAGGAAATAAATTGGGAGGGATGATTGTAGATAATAAGTTCAAGTAGCTTAGAACCAGGGGTAGTAGAGCGATAGGGCAGTAATTAGATAGAGAAGCTGGATCATATGAGGGTTTCTTAAGTATGGGTGTAATGATGGTGTGTTTTAAAATAGATAAGCACTTCTTGTGTACTGTAAGGGCTAGTGTCTAAGAGGCAGAGGAAGGAAGTTGGTTGGGTACTAGGGCATGTGTGCACCTTCTCGTATTCCCAAGTCCACTACCAGCCTGCTGATTCAGTTACAAAGAACACACCTTTCCATTAGGTCGAAGACTTGTTATTAGAATTCAGGATGTTGGAGCAATTTTCTTGGAACAGTCTTAGAGCACACTTGGAAAGTTCTCAAGGTATGTCAGTTTATCACTGCATAGTAGTTAAAAACATCTGACTTAAGTAGGTAATTGTATTATTTTGCAATTAAAGAAGAAGAATGTGAACAACAAAAAAAAGGAACAATGTTCTTCATTGGATTTCATCTCTTTGTACCATTTGGATGAACAATACCAGAGGAACACTGAACAGCAAGAATGAGAATGAAAAATGTGGCCATGATTATTGAATTATAAGCGAAGGCGCTCATTGCAAGCCAATCGATGAGCGACAAAGCCACTCAGTGCGAAGCCTGTGATGAGAGCCAAAGCTGCTCAAAGGGCCCATAGCCTCACATTGTGTTGAAAACAGCATTGCCAAGCTTACTATTTTACTCCCGTCATTTTTGACGGGCAATTTCCTAGTGCTGTAGATTCTGCAGTTGTGCATATTAAGGCTGAAGGTGATAAGCCTTTAAAAGGCTTATTTTTTATTTATTTTTAGATAGGGATATAGTCTATTTGAGTGAGGCAAAGATTTGCATAGAGTTGGGACAGCAAGAAGGCAGGGGTGAGAGGTCAGTGATAAGAAAACAGCACAAAACAATTAAATGTTGCTTTTCAATACATGACATATTTAAATCATTTAAACAGTTAAACATATTATAACAAAATATATATATTTTTTAAATTCTTTAGCTCAATCTATAAATCTTTATTTTAACCTTACATAAAAAGGCGACACAATCTTCATTTTCACCTGTGGTTATTATGGCAGACTCTGGTAGTGTCCGCTTACATGTATTTTTATCCAATAAGTACAGCTTATGATTGATTGGTATATATGTTTTATGTTGTTTGCCTTTTAAACAAACTGAACCATGCAAATTTCTTAACTTCTACAGAATGCATAAATCCTATTCTATTTTTATCCATGGTAATGGTGGTTTAGAGTAGTATCATTGGATTAGTTGTATTAATCTTGCTGCTGTTTTATTTTTGGAATTGATAGTCTACCCAGAGTTTCATGTCTGAATTAATTGAGGCTACTTTAAAATTCCAGATACATTTAGTGAAGAGCTTTTTTATGATTTTTTGAGAAACTCTGTTTGGTAACATTCTAAGTATAGTAATCATTACAAGGGATTCATCTTCAGGACAACTATTCTACAGGCCGTAAGTCTGCGAGCTTGAAATTTGCTACAATTACAGATCGATTCAAGTTGTAGGATTACCGCTGTGATCTACCTGTTAGTTTGTAGATGTAGATTCAAATATATTGGCAAAAATAGCTGCTAGCTTAGAAGATGAATTCTCAAAACATATAAACTCAGTGTTTAACATATCTGACATCAATAACATACATGATGGTGGGCCCTTTCATTTCTGGGTATTGAGAAAATCCACCTCACTGAAAAAAAGGTGACATTGAACACTTACTCCAAATAGATTTTCTATTTAAAAACCCTATTGTCAGAAGGACTTAATGAGGGGTTTAAATGTGGTGGAATTTCTATGGTGTCATCAGATTATATATTTGTGGATCTTTTCCTTCTTCTATTGGAATTTGCCAATTATTGATTTTATTTTGGCCTTCAGATCTCATATTTGTTTCTAATTTTAGGTGAGTAAATATTTTCCACACTTTACTTGTCTTTATACATGTTTCAACAATATCAGTCCTATTTCCATGTGGCACAAAAGGTAATGTTTGCCTAAAATCTCCTCCTAACAACATGACCTTTCCACCAAATGGCAAATCATTATCCATAACTTATTTTAATAATTGATCAATATATTGCAGGGCATGACATCATTGTAGCCTCATCTATTCTAATACATTTTTGTTGTTGTTGATGTTTCTAAAATGGGAACCAGCAGTTTAAATCCACTATGCAAGGTTTTGCCACCTTCTAACAAAAGTGTGGCAATCCCAGATGTTGCAAATGGCATTGCTATTTGACCCTGTGCTCAAATGTAACATATAATTATACATATATTTTTTTTCTGATCCACACTACCATCTAGATAGAAATAACGGTCTTTGACCATTTCATCATTTGTGATAGCGTTAAATGCTTGCAATTGTAATGTATTTAAAGTTGCAAGTATTTCTTGTTGTTGAAGCTCAGTGTCATAGTCATCAAAATTAATTTCAACTATAAATACTGGATCAGGCAACTTAAAACTTGCACAATTTAATCCATGAGCCAGAAATATTTCTTGAATTTCCATTAATGCTCTTAATAGTGCAATGGGTTCATTTTAACGTTTCAAATAGTCTTTACACATATATAAATTAAATGTTTCCCCCAAAGCTAATGCATCAGGTACATTGCAAAAAATGCAAATTAATACAAATTGTTCTCTCATTTGCTTTGGCATTTTACATAGTGATGCTTCTTCCAAACACCTCTCACATTCGGTATCATCTGCTACGAAGTTTTGATGTCTTGCAGCTAATTGAAAAGTATCATAAACTATGTCATAAATGTTCATAACTGTGTGCACCGGGAACATGTAAAAGAAGTAATCTTAAACTGAAACGTTCAATGTCTCTTGGACTGACGGTATAAATTCTTGGGATAATTTTATGAGTATGTTATTTTTCATTTTCGCCATTGGCCATTTACAAATACATAGTGATATGGAATCTCAATGTAAAAAAATTGTCTGGCCTTAGTATCTTGACAATTTAATTTAAACCAAGCAGTTAGTGTTGTGGCTCTTTGTTCATTTTGTGCTAAAGCATTTCTTTCATTCCCTGCAGTAAAGCAAACAAGTTGACTTTGTGGCAAATGTACAGCTAACCGATACACAGCATGTGACCGATCATGGATCTCAAATTTGAGAAGACGCCACATTGCTTCTGTGCACTGACATAGTGAGCATCTAAATAATTAGAAAGTTTATCATGTAAAATTGGATTGTCTTGTTCATTTTGTGCACCTTGCACAACAACAGTTGCTGCATCATATCGTTTGTATATATATTTATACACATATTTAATGGATTTGATAGAAGTGCAAGCTTCCACATTTATATGTGCATTGTACTTCATCAGCAAGTGTGGATTTGAGGGTGGGTCCTATCCCTGTCAGGCAATGAGCATTAATACAAATATAAAAGTGCAGTGTAAAATACATAAAAGTTTTACTGCAGTGTAAAATATCAATTTTGTAGGTCCAGAGCAGAATAAAGAGATTTAAGTAACTACACTGTAAAGTATATCTTTTTTTTTTTACTGCAGTGTAACATATATATATTTTAGAGGTCTCAGAGCATAATAAAGTAATTTAAGTAAAATCAATGCTAAAGATATTTTTTTGAGGTCTTAAAGCATAATAAACTGATTGAAGTAAGTGCCCTACAAAATGTTCTTATTTGTAACTGCAGTGTTAAATATCCATTTATTTTATTTCAGGGTCATATTGCTGTCATGTAATGATCATTGATACAGATATATAAGTGTAGTGTAAAATATTTTAATTATTAATTAATGAATTAATTGACATTAATAAATAAGTGTATTAGGAATACTTAAACATAATACAGATATCTAACTGCAGTGTAAAGTAGTTTTTTTTAGTGCAGTGGAATAGTTTTGTTGTTGTTTGTAATTAGCAACTAATAAATTAATTTGAGATTATTAATAAATTAATTAATGAATACATGTATTCTAAATAGCGAATCATAATACAGATATATAACTGCAGTGTAAAATATAAAAATGTTTTCCTGCAGTCTAAAACATATTTCAGGGTCCTATTACTGTCAGGCAATGAGCATTAATACAGATATATAAATGTAGTGTAACATATTGTAATTCTTAATTAATTAATTAATTGGTGTTAATAAATAAGTGTATTAGGAAGACTTAAGCATAATACAGACATATAAGTGCAGTGTAAAAGACACCTTTTTTTGTGTAGTGGTCAAAACATTTTTTTTTCTAATTAGCAATTAATAAATAATTTGACATTATCAATAAATGAATTAATTAATAAATGTATGATAAAGAAGAGAGCTTAATACACACACACATATATATATATATATATATATATATATATATATATATATATATAAGTGCAGTGTAAAATACATTTTTCTTCCTGAGGCATAATTTTTTTACATTTTTTATTAAGTAATTATTAATTATTAATGTACATTACTAATTACTTAATAAATGAATAAATTTATTAGAAAGAGCTATATATAAATACAATGTAAACGATACTTTTTTTTGTGAATTTGAAAATATTTTTTATATTTTTTTAATTTATATTAATAATTAATTAATAAATAAATTAATGTAGTTTACCTATTTATAATTCATTTTTTCGCCCGCCATTCTTTTTTTCGCTTAGCCGAATTTGAAGTGCCAAACTGCTTAAATTCGACTTAAATTTACGTGAAAACTCACTCCCAGACGTGCAGGCTGTCCCACTGTGCTGTGTGCGATTTTTTTTAAAATATTTTTTTGTTATTTTTCTGTGGTTTCTGTGTTTTTTGATGTAAGGGTTAACTTCATATTTTTGCAACCTCGTATATTTTTATTTTTCTATGTCCTGCGGCTTGTATTTTGTTTTTCAAAGTCCTGCTTTTCTGGGTTGTTTTTTACTGAGATTGAGGCGCCGTAGAGCCTCTACCTCCGCAAATGCGGACACTCGCTTTGCGACGTCCGCATTTGCGGCCTACAATGAGCCTTTGGCTCATTACAATTTATGTCCGCCTCCGCAAATGCGTCCCCTTGCTGCGCGAGGGGCACATTTGTGGCCCGAACTGCGTCCCTCGCTTCGTGAGGGAAGCAGTACTGAGACCTTGCTTTGTGAGCTCGCAAAGCGTGATGACAACTCACAGTTTGACAATTTTAATATGTGATATATATATATATATATATATATATATATATATATATATATATATATATATATATACAGAGAAAATACACCTCACCCAACAAAAAGGTAACATTGATCACTTTTTATTCCAAACAGAATACAGATATATATAAAACCCAGGACTTAATAAGGGGTTTAAATGTACCCCCTCTTTATACAATAGGTCACTGCACCATTGCAATAATTGGCTAGAAGGTTTCTGCTCTATCTTGTAGCAGTTTAGTGAACCGCATTATCTACTGTTAGCAGTGTACTAAACGCGCACTGTGTCCTAATGTTTATGTAAAAAAATATTCTATGTTCAACATGGATCAATTTCTTTAATGTTTCAGTTTTGAATGTCTGTAATTCCTTAATGTTAGTCTATTCTATTTCACTTTCATATTGAAATAATTTTCTAAATTCAACTTATAAAATGTAATTACTAACTAGAGCATTGATTCCAGTTTGTTATATCAATAAAGTTCTCTAGTCTATACGCTTATGTGTCTATATTATTATTTATCCAACCTCAGCTCTATACACAATATTTAACAAGCAGTACTGATGTACTGTTCCTTCAACATACGTGATGTACTGCATAAATGACAATAAAATATACAATATACTGTAGTTTCATTCTATGGAATAATCCTTAAATTATCAGTAATACTGATAGTTAGCAAATAAATTGCATTCCCTTACCATTCAGATAAGTCTATTCATTTGTATTTTTACATTGTAATCAAAAGGAGGCAAGACTGAAATCCATTCAAGGGTTGATAACTTTTTCCAACTTATAACCCATCCCTGTTTGGTCTAACAAATACTGTTGCCACTATTACAGTGTGTTTTTATTGTTTGGTGAAAAGCCCTGGGTAAATTAAATTAAAATTCTTAAAGTTTATGCTAACATATAAAATATATGACCCTCTCTATCTGATGTGGGTGCCAGGCAGTCTCTGTGATGTCAGTGTTCAAATCTCACAAGTAAGGGTTAACAATTTACTCAATAACCCATCTATTTATGTTTATTCAGGAATTATGGTTGAGGCAACATATACATTTATATGGTCTCTGAAATCTCCAGAGATGAATTAATAACTTTGTGTCTATTTGCAAATAAAGGTTAATAGTGTTACCTGACTTAGAACTTAGTGTGACGCAACTGATCAGTAACATCATGTGGGAGATAGGAAAATGTACAATAATTTCACAAGTAAGGGTTAACTTTGCATAAGATCAGTTATCCGTTACCCACACAATTTAGTAGGCAGCAATTTAAAATGAAAGCTCATGTTGTGTTATGACAGCAATTCTCAAGTACGTTGCAGCACGTGACAACTTGACTTGATGATATGTAATACAATATATTGCACCTTCACCAGATTTAATTTGAGTTCAAAGCTTAACATGAAGGCCTTCAACTTTTTACTACATAGTATCTTGTATCTTCAAAATAAGCTGGTTTACCATTTAGAAAACCTGCCATTAGCCTATCAGAAAGAAAGTAGGCTGTCCATGATGATGTTAGTACAGCCACATTTGTTTAAATAGCCACTGGGTGGTGGTAAAAAAAGCCTCTTATGTATTTAGCTAATGTTCTTTAACAGAACCTACAATCACATATATACAGTAGTTCTCAGCAGCGCGACCTTGCCAAAATCCGTTGGCAACGCAATGTTAAAACTGTGGGCTCGCGAAGTGAGGTCCGTGGTTACGGCCAGACAAGGAGCGCCAAAGTCACTCCTTGCACTGGTGGAGATAAGCTCCATAGGTGCTTATCCCTTTGACCCTGTATGACTTAGGCAGGGAGCGCCAAAGGCGCTCTCTGCGCTGGTGGACATGAGTGCCCTAGGCACTCATCCCTATGACCCTGCACAACCTCTTCCCCTCCTAATCTCCTTACCCTGTGCCTCTCTTCCCCTCCTCCTCTCCTTATTCTGTGTCTCTTCCTCTCCTTACCCTGTGTCGCTTTTCCCCTCCTCTTCTCCTTCCCCTGTGTCTCGCTTCCTCTCCTTCCCCTATGTGTCTCTTCCCCTCCTCCTCTCTTTCCCCTGTGTCTCTCTTCCCCTCCTCTCCTTCCCTTTGTCCCTCTTCCTCTCCTTCCCCTGTGTGTCTCTTCCCCTACTCCTCTCTTCCCCCATCGGGGGTATTGTATTTGATTTGATTTGTACTGTATTATAATGTACTGTATATATTCTGTATGTATTTCCTTTTCAGGAGTGAGTTTTTGTGACTTAGGTTTTTTTATTTTCTGTAATGTAGATTTTTCATTTTCTTTGAATTTGACTTTTTTATTTTATGTGTAATTTCTGTAATTAGTGGGGTGGGGGGGGGTTATTAGGTGGTAGTTAGGTAGTGTAGGTAGGTATTGTAGCTGTTAATAGGTTAGTGTAGAGGGGGTTTACATTAGCATTGTTTATGTTTGCAATGAGCGCTGAAGGTACTCAGAGGACTAAAAGCCTTACATTGTGTGCCAAACAGCATTACCAGCCTTACAATTTTATTGCCGTCATTTTTGATGGGCAAGTCGCTAGTGATATTATAATTTTTGTTTATGGGTCCCATCAAATGGTTAAACCATAGGGTAGTATGATTCTATCTTCAAAGGGTTTCTCCCCTCTTTACTGATATCTGGAGGTTGAACTTGCCGAAATGAAAAGGTTGTACAATGCTGCTTGATAATTTGTAATCTGTCATTACAAATGAAAACATAAATTACAAGGTGTTTAAAAAAAAGAATGTAACGTTTACAGGACACTGTGTGCAAAACTGATCACACTGACAACAAAGTATTACATTTAAGAATTAATTATATACGTAATTACAAAATTCAGAGTTATATTTAAACAGAGGCAGCTGTATGGTAAAAATAAATTCAAATTACAATTGGAGACGTAAACTATTTCACTTCACTTTTTCCCATTTACATTATTAATTTTATATTTACTATTAAATGCTTAGTTTTACAAAATATAGTCTTTCTGTTTTATGGGGGATTGTATTGCCCAGAAAATTTTGTAATACTTTTGTCACTTACCTAACCTAATGTTGTGCTATCTCTGTATAGTCAAATTATATGTAGGAACACTTGTAATAATTAGCATGTAGACTTATTAGTACAGTTTTTAGCACCATTCTTAATATTTATAATTTAGATAATAGTGAATATAAACAACAGACATTGCAAACTGTAAGCTCCCTGTGTACACCTCGTGAATGTTCTATCTATATTTCTAATGTGTTATGTGAGCATCTTAAAATGTATTGTGTAATATATTTAATGTATGCATTTGAATTTCCTGTACCTCTTAAAGCTATATAGATACAGTAAACAGTTAATTTATAGGAAAAAATCTGATATTTTCTCAGCATGGATCCCCAATAAGATCTAAGGCTCATTGTAAGTAGAAGTTGCACAACAGTAGAAGTTGCACAACACAAAACTGTGATATAGCAAGCACATTAAACTCAAAAGATTAAAAATGTTAAAACTAAAATAGTAACTTGCATGCCCATTGAATACAGCTACCAGTATCTATGGCATATATATACAGTATATATATATATATATATATATATATATATATATATATATATATATATATATATATATATATTTACAACAAGGACAGTTATTGAAGTGCAGTAAATGAACTTTATCCTTAAAAGAATTGAACATCATCAATAATGACAAAAAATACAGTGCCTTGACTAAGAGCATAATTATAGTTTTTTTTTCTCACATTAATAATGACAAAACATATATTTAGGACAAAATATATGGCCTATTATATCTCACTGGTAAATGACTAGTATGAGATAAGCATCAACAGAACACTTTATGCCATAGAAGTTCAAGGTCTATATATATCAAACTCTGTAAAACAAATTTAACAGCATAACTCTTACTTTTATTTATGATACCTATTTCCTGTAAAATAAGTGATGAGTAATATTTTATCAATCCTGATATGATGTATAAGATATCAAGAAACAAATGATTGAATACACCAGATCAATTTCATTTCCCCATAACAAGACTCAAATATTATAAGGTTCAGTAAATTTAATCAGGCATTGCTTTAGCTTAACATGAAACATTGTATTGAAATATGAAAAGAAAGATCAGATTAAATGAGTGTCCATTACAGTTCTAGTGTTTAATAATACCCTTTCTAAAAATGTTGATTTCTGCAATTCTAAAAAATCTCTAATCATACTTAGGGCCCTATTCTATTAGAAGCCCACAAATGCCTCAAACTCATAAATTTGGCTACATGTGTTTTTTTTTTAAATAGATGTTTAGATGTATTCTATTGACTCCAGCTTGCAAATTCCAGCCTTGAGCCAGAACTCGTGAACCCCGCCTTTTTAAGTTGCATTTAAGGGGGTGTGAGCAAGAATTAATTAGGGCCAATAAATAATCAAGCAATCAAGCAATCTATAAAATAAATTAGATCATCTGTTTTAGTCCATGTGCGTTTCATGATATGTATTAACAAATTGAGTCCTGGGATCAATACTACTCAGAGTTAACTTTTAAAAATAATATTCTTTTAATTGCATATTTGTGGGGTTGAGACCGTTCTGCAATTAATTATAATGTCTTTCCATGCTTTTCCATGTTTTTAATCTACAGTTTTGCATTTTTAACTGCTGTTACAGTTCTAATAAGTGTTTGAAAAATGCATTGCGAGTCCTAATTTTTTTAGATTATGTCACACAACCTTCTTTATCTAACAAAGGTACTGCTGAAAGAAACCTGATTTTTAATCCAAATATCTTTATTTACTGTGAATATATATATATCACAAATAATAGTTGTCAAACTGCGATTCGTATTCACACTTGCGCCAAATCACAGTTCGACAACTACAATTGTCGCAAATTTGTCGCAAATGCGCATTGCACAACGGTCCACGCAGGTGCATTGGGCGCCTGAGAGAGAGAGAGGAGGAGGAGGGGAGACACATAGGGAAGGAGGGGAAAGACACAAAGGAGAGGGGGGAGAGACACAGGGCAGGGAGTAGAGGGGGAGAGACACAGGGCTGGGAGAGGAGGGGGAGAGACACATGGGAGGGAGAGGAGGGGGAAAGAGACACAGGGGAGGGGGAGACACACAGGTGTGGGAGATGAGGGGGGTAGAGACACAGAGGAGGGGAGAGAGACACAGGGGAGTGAGAGGGGAGAGACACAGAGGAGGGGGAGAGACACAAGGGAGTGAAAGGAGGGGGGAGACACGAAGGAGTGAGAGGAGGGGGAGAGACAAAGGGCAGTGAAAGGGGGAGGCACAATGGAGTGAGGGGTGAGAGACACAGGGAAGGGAGAGAAGGGGGGAAGAGACACAGGGGAGGGGGTGACACACAGGTTGGGAGAGAAGGGGGTAGACACACAGAGAAGGGGAGGGAGAGACACAGAGGAGGGGGAGAGACACAAGGGAATGAGAGGAGGAGGGAAGAGACACAAGGGTCTGAGAGGAGGAGGGCAAGAGACACAGTGGAGTGAAAGGGGGGAGAGAAACAGGGGAGTGAGAGGAGGGGGGAGAGACACAGGGGAGGAGGAGACACAGGGATAGGAGAGGAGGGGGGTAGACACACAGGGGAGGGAGAGGAGGGGCGGAGAGACACAGGGGAATGAGAGGGGAGAGACACGGAGGAGGGGGGGAGATATAGAGGAGGGGGAGACTCAAGGGAGTGAGAGGAGGGGGAGAGACACAAGGGAGTGAGAGGGGGAGAGACAAGTGTGGTGTATCACCAAATTAATATATATAAATATTACACAAGGTTCGTCTACATTAAAAGGTATTTATTAAAAGGCAACAACACAATACTATAAATGTATCACAAACACACAGCCCAGACCCACGGAGCAACACCCCTTTTTAAATCTATCTACCTATATAATCCCCTTCCCCAAACGCTTGATCTTACCCACGGTTAGACCATCGCCATCAGTATACCATCAACCATCACCAACACCATCCAGGAAGAAAACAGGAAGCAACAGCAGTTTCCTGCCTGGATATACCCTTAGTTGCATCACTTCCTCCAGCAATTGTGGGAGGGAAGCAAAGACTCCCAGCCCTCCCACTAGACCTGTTTAAGGAGGTCCTGAATTACCATGCAAGGAAGACAAGTTACCACATTCCCTCACTTTTTCTTCTTCTATGTTGCTCAGTTTTCTAGTTATCCCTCTAGTACAGGAGAACCTAGTGGGAGCAAAAACCTGATATACAGGAGAAATTAAACCCACCGTCCCTCCGGAATAGTTCCCTCAGCGACATAAGTTCTCCTGTACTTTCCTATGGCTGTCAATCCACATGTTACACAGAAACAGATCTTATAGAATTTAGGTGAGAGTGTGTGATAAATGTTTATGTATGTGCAATGTAAAACTTTATTGAAGAATGTATGAGAGAGAGAAAGAAGAGGAAAAAGATATCCTCCTTGCAAGTTTCTTCCTCATTTGTTTCATTGCCACACAAAAGTATATTATTATAATTGTCGTTAATACTTGAATGAACATGAGTACCAGCGACAGTGTTCGTAGGACTGGATGTGTCTCTGCATTGGTAAGAATTCCCCACCAGGGATGCTCAACGTTTTTTGTAGTAATTTCTATTTCCTTTTTCTGTTGTTCCAGCAGTAAGCTGATGGGGTGTAGTTGTTGTTTGGTACGTTTTACTAACTCATGAAGTTCCAAGGTAAGCTTTGGAATTGGGGGAAAAAGCTTCATTGTCAAATTTGTCCAATCTGCATTTGCAGTAAAATTGATCATTTCGGTGGTAAGGTTTCTTGATGGACAAGACCCTTCTTCCACCAAACATATTTCATCAACTGTCCTATATTCAGAGTGGCCGATAAAGCATGCAATGTCCCCTATGCGGATCACCTCTTGCACCAGGTTTTCTTTTATCAACTGCACCCAGCCATCCTCCTCAGCTCCTTTCTCCCAAACACAACTGCACAGCCATCGGTGTTGAGATTTCCTGCAACAGCTTTCATCCATCTCCAATCCTGTAATAGTGGCCAGTCTTTTTGATGGGAAGTGTTGCTTGTAGATTCCATCACTTAACGTGCCAATGCTATGTATGAAGTTCATTTGCTCTGCCTGGCCCTCCCAACGGGGAATTGCCAGGATTAGTCCTATTGTCCCAGATTGTAGTCCATGTGGCATCCATTGATCTGGGCCTTCAATATAGCTGTATTTAAGATTGTCCTCAGTGATGTCCACTCCTTTTCTTTTCAATGACGTGATAATCCTTGTTGCATTGATTTGTCTTGCCCACTTGTTTTCCTGGATGTCTTTAATAGTTTCCTTTAAATCTGCCAACAGCTTTCCTCCAATCATAGAACAGAAAATGGCAGTTCCCACTATTTCATTCTTAATGCTTTTAGCAATGGAAGCAATATTTTCCTCAACTAGATGCAGGTTGTTGGCAATGGTGTGTATGTCATTAACATTGTCTGTCAGTCTACTCACTATAAGGGAGTCAGCTACTCCACCTGTTTTCATAGCATGTCCCATGCCATCAGTAAGGGAGTTTATCCGGCTGTTCAGTCCAATGATGTCTGCTGAATTCCATACTCCCAATCCAGTTCTGACTCCTCCTAAAAGGGCTGCAAGTGTGTCCCGTTTTTCTCGACTCCCTGCTCCGGTCCACTCAATGATGGTCTCTTGTATACTTTGCTTAAACCACTGCCGCTGTGATTCCAGGCACTTTGGAGGAATAGAAAAATCATTAAAATTTAGAATTATTGGGTAGTAAGTCCACCCAACCCCTTGCACAACTGTTTCATGTGTTGGTACCACCACCAATGCGCCTATTGGCCATGGTACCTTCTTCTGATCTTTACAACGTTGCAGCTCCTTTACAGAGACAAATACTTCATCTATTGTTAGAACACACCCCTTTCCAGTATCAAAACTGCAGAATTCCTCTAGGTCAGACTGGGCAGCTATAACTGCAGCTTCCCATTCTCCACCTTCTTCTAATGTTAAGTTACTCACTACTACTGTAATATTTGTAAACCTCCCTTGTATTGGAGCTCTAAGAGCTAATCCCCTGGTACTATTATGTGGCAAAATAATGTTTACTTGTAACCCCCCACCCTCTTTTACTTCCAATTCCCTGGGCCAAATAAATCTATCTGCTTGAATGTAATGTAACTCCAATCTTTTCAAACTCTCTCCCTTATTTGCGGTATCTTCTGGCCTTATTGCCTGTCTCCCCATTCCTACTGTGATACAGCTTATACTTATCCATCCTGGAACAAGGATCCACCACAATCTTCTGTTGACACGCATCTTCATTCTTATACAGCCTTGCTCTGTGGGAACACTAGATTCCATCATTAGAAACATATACATAACAAAAACAACAGGGGCCATTCTTTTTGCAAGTTTGTTCACGGCCCTGTAATCAATGGTAAGTCTCCATGATGAGGCTGCTTTTTCATCTCCATTCCCTTTTAACACAGCTTTTCTCACAGGCCAACATGGTGAGTTACATGCATACCCATTTCCAGATTTAATTATTCCACGTCTCTCCAGCATTTCTATCATCTCGGTAATTGCCCAAACAGGTATGTCTTGGATTAGCTTCTGCAGCCATTCTGGTTGTCCGTCTAGTTTCAGTTTGTCTTTTTCCAGACTTTTTATCGGAGAGACAATATATGCCATTGGGAGCACAACCCTTTTGTCAACTCTGTACTTACCTGATTCCCCTTTTCTGTCTTCCACAAACAAAAATTGGCAAGATCTACAATGAAATTTCCTTTTTTTAAAGCTTCTATTCCCAATATTTCCTCTGGCCAACCCACTATTGCTTCTACTTGTATTGTTTTTTCTCCAACTGCTACATCAATTGGACCTGCTCTAACCTCCTGTGGATTCCCAGTAACTCCCATAATACTTACTGAAGAATCCCCATTTTTGACCCTGTTGGTCATTGTAACTGCTGCTCCTGTATCTACCAACATATTTTTCCCTACCCCTGCGATGACTGTATAAATGGTAGGCCGACCTGCCTCATCCATGGTTAAATTAGCTGAGTGAATGAGATGCTGAGGCGCAGGGGTTGGGATTTGTCATTGTGACTCACTTCTACTCTGTCCCTCTTTTATCATCTTTGCCTCATTTTCCTTCAATTTCCTCTCTGACTCAGCTACCTTGTTTTTAAGTATGTGATTTTCCTCTTCTATCCTATCCTTCTGTCTCCTGAGTTCCCAATAGCCCATGTTACCGTTTCTCTCTCCCTCCTGATTAGCCCTCCAGTTGCTGCCATCCCTATTCCTATAGTCCCTAGGTGGATCTCTCCATCTTTTGTCAAAGTTCTGTTTTGGTCTCCAGTTTTGATCATCCTTCTTGTTCTGGGGTACATCCCACGTCTGGTTTCTCCAATTACCATCTATATCTCTACCAGACTCGACCTTAAATGTTCTTACAGCTGAAACAGAGCAGGCCTGTTCTGTGAAAGGATGCTTGATCCACCACTTATCAGCTCTAGTTAGTACCATTTCCAAGTCTGTTGGTGTTGGATCAAAAAGCCTGATAAATTCTTGACACTCCCGGGGAAGAGCTTCCATTACTTTTGCTATATGTTCTGGTGAGCCTAGCACTAGAGGCTGTTGAGGTTGTCGTAGAGTATACCAAAAAAATATCCTTTGAGCTACCTCTCTAGGACCATCTGTTGGCCTCATGGTAATATTTGCTATTTCTTTCTCTATGCTAAGTAGATAGAAATTAGTTGCAGCAATTCTTCCTGCCTGATCAAACACACTGTTATTAAATCCCAATAGTCTACTAGCCAAGGGACCCATAGCGTATTCTAACAGTTCTGTCCATTCCTCTAAGTTAAGACCTCCTTTTTTAGCTCTATCTGCTCCCCTCATAAACCAATGTGTAAACGTATTAAAGTTGTTAGTTGGCATACTTCCCCACCATTTCTGGAAATTGTCTTTATCTGCCATAGACATCGGTCGAGTCTGCATAGAAAATCCTGTAGGTGTTTGCCTTGCATTAAATAATTCTGAAACAATAACTGGTGCTTGTGGTATGGTATCTACTTATGGAACAGAATAACATAAGAAATCTTTTCTATCTTGGTTCATTTTCGGCACTGGTTCTTTATTTTGTGCCACGAACATATCCAGATCTGGATATATTTTGGCAATGTCTCTGACTCCTTTTATCCCTTCTAACTTTGTTTTATTTTTATAGTCCATTATTATGTTTTGAAGTTCTGTTATTTTTACTCCATAAGCATCCCTCTGCTTTTCTATTTCCCTTAACTCCCTTTCTAGTTCCCCCACAATTGTAGTTGTTCTCAAAGCTGCAATTTTTAAACAATCCCTTTTGTCCATTGCTTCCTTCATTTTATTTGTTGTTTCCAAATTATGCTGCCGTAATTCTACAACTAAGTCTATTAGGCCTCCTATTGTGGCTACAACAGCTTGTGTGACCAAACTTTTTTTCTTCTTTGTTCTATACTTTTTGTTATTTACAATTTGTGTTAGAACATCCATTAATCTCTTCTCTTTTTCACTGTCTGGGTTTGCTGGCTCTGGAAGCTCATATGGACCATCATGTTTTTGAATATGTTTCCTAAAGTACTCACGCACTTCTGTGGGAAAGTATTTGGCCCCTTGAAAAGACATTCCTACTTTTTTACTCACCCAAGTAAGAATCCAAATCAATTTGCGACTAAAGTAGCATGCTTCTGAGTAGCCAACAATAGTTGATGACTATTCAGTAGGCCAGGTGTAATATGTAGAAAAATAGACTAGTACCCACAATGCAAATTATACTTACCTTAGTATGGTGAAGGTAATACTTGCTAATTAACTTAAAATATAATAGCAAGGCCTGCAGGGTAGGAGATATACCTGAACTAGGATATGCAAGACACCCAAAAAGTATAAGGTATTGAAGCCTATAGTGTATTAAAATGCACGCCTGAAATAATATATATATATATATATATATATATATATATATATAAGATTTAAAATGGTTTATTTATTTATTTTTCTCCAGGCCTGTACTATGATAAAGGACTAGAGAAAGAAAAAGAAAGAAGAGAAAAAAAAAATTTCTTTTTTTAAAAAACAAAACAAAAATAATAGTATTAACAAACTCAGGTATTTGAAACACACAACAAACTAATTGTGGCCTGATGCCCAAGCTTGTATATTAAAAAAGGCTTGAATTAGCATTCAAATACACAAAGAAGCCGCATGGAGCCTATTAAATTGTATTCAAATGCAGGGCTAGGCCTGTACTCAAAAGCACAACAAAACTCAACTCAGATAAACCCACAAAAACAACCTGTATGATATATATTTGTTTTATGTATCAAAATAAGCTAGTACGAACAAAACTCAACTCAGAAGCTAATACGATATAAAGGATTAAAAATAATAATTGAGTCCTGATGCCCAAGCTTGTATATTAAAAATGGAGGCTTAACCTAGACTCCACACACAATCAGCACTTGATTTCCCATGCAGAGGATAATTAGACAAAGTTTTTTTTTTTTTGCTTCCCCCCAAAAAAATTAATCTGACTATCTATTAATGTGATATTACCTCATAAATAACCTTTGTAGAAGTCTAAAATTCGTGGTCGCCAAATGTGGTGTATCACCAAATTAATATATATAAATATTACACAAGGTTCGTCTACATTAAAAGGTATTTATTAAAAGGCAACAACACAATACTATAAATGTATCACAAACACACAGCCCAGACCCACGGAACAACACCCCTTTTTAAATCTATCTACCTATATAATCCCCTTCCCCAAACGCTTGATCTTACCCACGGTTAGACCATCGCCATCAGTATACCATCAACCATCACCAACACCATCCAGGAAGAAAACAGGAAGCAACAGCATTTTCCTGCCTGGATATACCCTTAGTTGCATCACTTCCTCCAGCAATTGTGGGAGGGAAGCAAAGACTCCCAGCCCTCCCACTAGACCTGTTTAAGGAGGTCCTGAATTACCATGCAAGGAAGACAAGTTACCACAACAAGAAGGAGTGAGAGGTTGGTGAGACACAGGGGAGTGAGAGGAGGGAGTAAAGGAAAAGGAGAGTCAGAGGAGGGGAAAGAGACACAGGGGAGGAGGGGATGACACAAAGGGGAGGGAGAGGAGGGGGGAAGAGACAAAGGGGAGGGGGAAGAACACCAAAGGCGCTCATCGCAAGGCCAGTAAAGTAGATGGGGAGAGACTCCCATTGTGTGGCAAACAGCATTGCCAGGATTCACATTTTATTGCCATCATTTTTGACGGCCAAGTTGAAGCACAAGTGTGAAACCGGTTGAGTGATTAAACAGTTCCACCTGTGACTACCAAAGCAGGAAACAGAATCACAGCACGTGGAGGGCTGCTGCTGCTGACCTGTGGAGATACAGACACAGAGGACTGAAGGAAGTTATCTTCCATTTGTGGACATTACTAAACCTAATGTAAGCTTTTTATATTATTTTTTACTCTGTATTAAAACTTTATTGACCATACCTCTCTCTCCCTGATGACTGCATGCATAAAGCTGACGGCACATATAACCCTGCACAAGGAGAGCAGTGACAGGATCTGAGGGCCTGAATAATCTGACATAAATCACTAAGGAAAAAGAAACTGAAGATAAGCGCCAAGGATCTAAAGACACAATATAAAGACATAGAATAAGATTTTAAAGGGATCTGAAAAATTGGATCAGGCTGCTTGTCTTAAGAATACTGAATTTGGTACACAACACAATTGCTTTTTATAATTATTTTTATTTAATTGTATAAAAGTGTGTTACAAAATTTTTTTACTGCTTTTTAATCCAGAAGCGCAGTTAGATACACAATTAACTTATTTATATATATATATATATATATATATATATATATATAAATCACATATATAGTTGTCGTATTGCGAGATGTCGTCACACTTTGCGATCCACTCGTGGGGGGTGAGGGTGAGGCCCACGGGACTTAGCAGCAATGAACGCCAAAGGCGCTCATTGCAGGTTGAGAGCCACATTTGCGGGGGTGGAGGACCATGGCGCAGGACTTAAGATGCAATGAGCGTGGAAGGCGCTCATTGCAGGGGTGATGAGCACCGCAGGCGCTCATCCCGGAGACACGCGGTGCCCCTGGACTTAGTGACAGTTACAAAATTACGGCCCGTAGGACTTCTGACACGAAGCCCGTCGATGGACTGCTTGGTTCACAAAATTACGACTTTAACGGCTGAACCACCAAACTGGAAAGACCTGCAAAAACACACAAATATGCCTCAAATTAACTCACACACACAGCACAGTGGGAGAGCCAGGGAGCCTGTGAGTGAGGTTGCAAGTTAATTTGAGACATATTTGCTGTTTTTTCACAATCGAAAATCGCCTAAGCGAGGGAAAAAAATGCCTGCCGATAAAACGTAAACACGGTTAAAATGAGGCAGAAGGACGTAAAATGAGGCCAAAGGATGTAAATACAAGCCCTAAGCAGTAAGACTTAATGCAAACCAGTAACACTTAATACAAGCCGCCAGTAATATTTAACCCAAGGCAGTAACACTTAACCCTAGGCAGTAACCGTCATTGCAATGCCCCTTAACTACACAGGGGGAGAGGCTTGCAATGAGCGCTGAAGGTGATCATTGCAAAGCAGGAAAGTTGTGGCTCGCGATGAGTGCCAAAGGTGCTCAGAGGGGCCATAGCCTCTCATTGTGTGGCAAACAGCATTGCTAGGCTTAAAATTGTATTGCCGTCAACAACTGAACCACCAAACTTAAAAGACCACCAGAAAAACACCAAATACTTAAAAAAACACATTACACACTTACATATAGCACATGGGGGAGAGCCAGGGAGCTAGTGAGTGAGGTTGCAAGTTAATTTGAGCCATATTTGCCGTTTGTTGGCAATCGAAAATCGGCTAAGCGTGGAACAAAATGGCGAAGAAACGCAAAAAGATGAAAATGATGAAAATGAGCCAAAGGCAGTAAAAACAACCCCAAAGTCAGTAACACTTAGCCAAACAATGCATGCCATGCAAAACTGCAACAAAGACACAGAGAAGAAAGAGACAGGGGAGGGAGAGGGGGGAGATGGTGGAAAGAGACAAAGGCCTGAGAGACGGATGAAAAGAGACACAGGGGTAATAAAGAAAAAAAAAGACAAAAAGCACGGAGAGAGGGGGAAGCAGACACAGGGGTCAGACACTGGGGAGAGGCTTGTGATGAGCTCCGACGGTGAACATTGAGAACCACGAAAGTTGTGGGTTGCCAAGGTCTGCAATGAGCAGCGAAGCCACTCAATGTGGGGCTTGTGATGAGTGCCTTCGACACAAAGAGCGCCGAGTGGGGGCTTGTGAGGAGCACTGAAGGTACAGCATTCCCAGCCTTAAAATTGTGTTTGTTAATTTATAGTGCAGGTTTAGCATTTCCACGTTTCAAAGCTGATTTCTTGCCAAGACCTTGTTTTGTCCTATTAATTACTTCTCCTTTTGTTTCGTTAATCCCTTTGGATTGTAAATTTGTGAGTTTTCAATCTTGTAAAGTGCTCTGAAAAAAACACCATGTATGTAAGATTTTAAACAACAGGGGCCTCTAGGTTTTGGCATGTGTTTAATTTTGTTTTTTTTCATACTTAACCCTGTACAAAGTTGGGGAATATGGGCCCAATTCAATTGCAAGGCTGAATGTCTGGGGGTGTGTTGCAGGCACCCGTTCATCTCCGAATCCGGAGCTATTCAAGTGCTCAAGGCCGCAAGTTACTGACCCAAAGCCAACTCTGTAAACCATGCACTGGTTTGTAGCAGTTCAGGGCGGGAACATGATCATGTTCCTGCCCTGAACTGCTACGACCCATTGCATGGTTTACGGAGTCGTCTGATGTGGATCCGCAGCTTGGGAGTCCAGTTCTCTCATAATCTCTTACATTTTTTCATTTAATCTTGTTAAATTCACATATACCTGCAGAGGTGAGAAGAGGGACAAGAGGGGAGAAAGACTCATCCGCTTCATATTTTTCTGGTGTAGCTGCTCTTCCCTCTTCCATTCTCTCCATTTCTGGAGCAGGAATAGATGGTCTAGGTAACCTCTTTTTTGCTTTGTCCTGGGGCTCTCACAAATTTATCTTTCTTCCACTCCTACTTTTCTTTACTTGGAGGGGGAAGAGGAGGGACACAAGGGTCTACAGCACCCAGGGACTTTGTTGGTGCTAGCTATAGTGGGAGGAGGTGTTTGGGAGAGTCAGGATGTCTACTATATCAGGGGGATATCTGCTATATTAGCTTCGGGGGGTGGAAGGTGTGGAGGGGGAACAATAGATGCACTGGGTGGGTGGGTTACCTTGGTTATCATGAAAGTGTTGGGTGTGGGAGACAAAGGAGACAAAGGAGGAGTAGAGGTTGAAACTTGGGAGGCCTCCTTTTGACTAAGCTCCAGTTCCCTTACTAATAATACAGAAACAAGTGTTGCTCATGAGAAAATATTTAAAATATAAAACAGTATCAACATTTTTGTCCATCCATAATTAAATTAATAGGAATGGTATCATTGCATCCTCATCAAAGACAGAGACAGATGAAAGAATGTGATTGATGATAGGACTATGGGATAAAATCACTGAATATATTGATATAGTGGAATGGTGAAAGTGCACAAAACTGAGTGTAGGTAATCAGGAAGGAATAGAATAAATCAGTTGCTTTTATATTTTCAAGTATAATTTATGGATTTTAGACAGGTGCATTATCGTTATTGGCCAATAATTTGTCAATACAGAGATTTAAAAACTATTGTGCACATGTGTGGATCCATAAGTAACACATTCCAAACAGAGATGTACTAATTGGAAAGGGATGGACAATTAGAGTGAGCAGTAATTAGGAAATAATTATATATTTTCTAGCGTTGCTAGAGGCGTGGAGTGTTAGTGTCACAAAGAGGGTCCTAAGTCATGCATCCTACGAACTACGTCCTCTCCTCTGCGTGTTTCTGTGTATCGTGCTAGGGGTACCCCTGGATTGAGGCTTGCTTTAGGATCTGTGAAGAGCATACAAGCAGTTCAGGAATGTTGATGTAGGATTCCTTTGAAGCTGGACTGGAGCAAAGTTATTAAAAAGCTGACATACATATATACTTTCAAAATGAGTAATTCACTTTATTAAAAAAACTCAGGGATTTATATACACGGGTAGTGATGTCGCAAACATCAAATTTTGGGTTCGCGAACAGCGAACGCGGACTTCATCAAATGTTCGCGAACAGGCGAACATCAGCAAACCGCCATAAACTTCAATGGCCAGGCGAATTTCAAAACCCACAGGGACTCTTTCTGGCCACAATAGTGATGGGAAAGTTGTTTCAAGGGGACTAACACCTGGACTGTGGCATGCCGGAGGGGGATCCATGGCAAAACTCCCACGGAAAATTACATAGTTGATGCAGAGTCTGGTTTTAAGCCATAAAGGGCATAAATCACCTTACATTCCTAAATTCTTTGGAATAACATGCTTTAAAACATCAGGTATGATGTTGTATCGATCATGTAGTGTAAGGGTTACACCCGCTTCACAGTAACAGACCAATCTCCCCATTTAATGCACCGCAAACAACCGCAGTCACTTTGCATAACCGCAAACTCCCCATTTGCACAAGGTTGGATACCAAGCTAGCCATGTCCCATTCCTTGTCCTCACTGATGTCATTGAAGGTCTCTTCCTCCACCCAGCCACCAAGGGTCCCTGAAAGGTGACAACAAGCCCCCTGGGACACCTGCTGTGTTTGGTCTTCCACCTCCTCAAAGCCACCTTCCTCCTCAGACTCCTCTTCTTCAGACTCCCAGAGTCTGGGGGCTTCCACTGCCCAGCATGGAAGAATATACACAGGTCAGATCTGGGGTCTTCCACTGCACAGCATGGAAGATTATACGCATTGCCTCTGTCTGCGTTATTATAAGGTGTGTACTGTTAAGTAGTACTATTCCTATCGGTTTAATCCCTGTTACGTCCACTATCAGGGGACGTGTATATGGCATGGATTTTTGGAAGCGGGAGAAGGAAAAAGATGCTTGGTCGGTCCTGCCACTTCAAATTTGAGCCACGTATTCCATGCTTGGCAGTCGTCACTAGGTTTACCCAAAGCACACAGTGTAGGTGATATACCTGCCCTGACCATGCTTTGCAGATCAGGTATCATTGGTCAGATGGACACTTGCCCCAACACTGTGTGCCAGAGATGCCATTACTTCCTTTTGCACAATCGAGTACAGGTTGGGGATTGCCTTTTGTGCAAAGAAATTTCGTCCGGGTACCTTCCACTGCGGTGTCCCAATAGCTACAAATTTGAACGCCTCAGACTCCACCAGCTTGTATGGTAAAAGCTGGCGGGCTAAGAGTTCAGACAAGCCAGCTGTCAGTTGCCGGGCAAGGGGGTGACTTTGCGACATTGGCTTCTTACGCTCAAACATGTCATTGACAGACACCTGACTGTGGGCAGATGAGCAGGGACTGCTCAGGGAGAGATACGGAGTGGCGGATGGTTGAGAGGGGGCAAGCAGGGCAGCAGTGGTTGACGTGGCTGAAGATGCAGGACCAGGAGGAGGATGGCGGCTTTGACTTTGTGTGCTGCTTGTACTCATGTGTTGATCCCATAGGCGTATGTGATGTGACATCATGTGCCTTTGCAAAGAAGTTGTACCTAGGTGTATTGGACTTCCCACGACTCAGTTTCTTTTCGCACAGGTTGCAAATGGCATCGCTGTTGTCACAGGCAGACACACCAAAAAATTGCCACACTGCTGAGCTCTGCAATGACGGCATTCTGGTGGTGGCAAAAGCATGCATTGACTGGCGTGCTGTCTGGCTGACCCCGGGTGCCGATGCGTGCTGTCTGACTGTGCCACTAGCTACTTGCGACGACCTCCCCCTGCTTCCAACTCGTCTCCTCCTCCTCTCTGTCTCCCCATCTGAACTTTCCTCCTGTTCTTCTTCTCTTATAGAGGCCACCCACGTGACATCCACGGATGCATCATCATCATCAACCGCTTCACTTGTATCTGACAACTCAACAAAGGAAGCAGCACCGGGTACAACATCATCATCATCAGACCGTACGTCCATGTGTGTAATGCTGCCTGACTGGGACATATCCCTGTTATCTACATCCTCTGGCACTAATGTTTGCGCATCACTCATTTCCTCCAACGGATGTGTAAATAACTCTGCTGACGGATCAAGTGAAGCGGCTGTGGTGCTAGAGTTGGTGCTGGCGGCAGGCGGGCGAGTGGTAACTAGAGAGGTGCCTGAAGCTAAGCTGGAGGAGGATGGTGCTTCTAGGTTCCGAGCGGAAGCTGTAGAAGATTGGGTGTCCTGTGTTAGCCAGTCAACCATGTCCTCAGAACTGTTCAAGTTCAGGGTACGTTGCCTCTGAAAACTGTGCATTATTCTAGGGCCAAAGGGAATCACAGCACCACGACCACACTGGCCCCTGCGGGGTGACCTGCCTCTGCCTGTCATTTTTTTTCCGATTAGTGGTACTATGCGTGCAAGCTACTGTGACACCAGATATGAGTGTCACTGTGCACTGGCAAAAGTTGGTAGAGTAGATTCAATAGGCTTCACACACACGCCTGTAGGCAGGCAACTGATATTCAATCGATTACAGTCAAAAAAAGTGTTGTTTTATGTCACTGAACACTACGGTTGCACCAGATATGACGTATCACTGTGCACTGGCAAAAGTTGGCAGACTAGATGCAATAGGCTTCACACAGACGCCCATAGGCAGGCAATTGCTATTCAATCTATTACAGTCAAAAAATTGTTGTTTTATGTCACTGACCACAATATAAGCTGACACAGGCAGGACACTGAAATTAGATTACAGGAAAAAAATGGTTGTTTTCAATGTATGTTACACGACCAGGTATGAGTAGTGAAAATAAGCACAATATAAGCTGTTAGGTGTTAGCCTGTCACACACACACATGCTGGCAGGCAGGCATAGATTACACAAAAAAAAATTATAAAAAAAAATAAATGATGTTCAAAGTTTCCTCAATGATAAAGTATAGGGGGCGAACCGAAAAGCGCATGTGTTCGCCGTTCGCGGCGGCCACGAACATGCGAAAATCGCAGCGAATAGTTCACCGGCGAACTGTTTGGGACATCACTATACACGGGAGAACAAAAGCATCCCACTAATCCGATTAGTCTGGATGCAGAGTAATAAAAAATAAAGTAATTGAAATAGAAAGGCAGCTAACCTAATCCATCAGTAGGAGGTATTTAGGTTTGAATGCCCCCACGCAAACCCAAAACATAGCGACACAAGGGGTATTCTCTGAGGATGATGGTCTACAGATCCTAGATTTTTAAAGCAAGGGAATCCATTGTTATCAAAAGGGTAGCTACAGGCTGAGAACAACAAAGCCTAGGGATGTCATGTAGATCTTGTGCTGGCTCAAGGAAGGGATTCCCTTGAGGAATACTAGACTAGGGTATTACAGCACTTTATTAAAGATTTATCCCTCATCAGAGTTGTAGTCACAGTTTATCTGGTAGTATTTTATGGGAAAATATAATTTGTAATAAAAACAGTAATATGTGATTATGGTTAGAAAAAAAAATCAAATAATAATTTATGAAAAGTAGAGATAATGTTTTTTGGTTAAGTGCAAATAAAGACTGTGAGTCTCGTTCAATTAAAAGGCCACATCTCAAGGCAAATAGACCACCTATCTGCGGGCCTGCTGCGGACTCATGGTCACCTACAAATACGGTGCTATTCAATTGAGCAAGGGTGCAAGTTATGGCCTGAAGCCTCAAGCTGTAAACCTGTAGATGATTGACAGAGAGAGATTACAAAGTTGCGTTCCACCCGCCCATGCGTTGACTGTATTGTAAATTCTGATGAAGTAGCACGCAGGTCACGGAGTTGGTGGTTTGAGCAGAGTGAGTTAGAGTAGGACAGATTTCAGAGCAGTATATTGCGGTTTTGTTCAGTTATAATCTTATATTTACGAATTTACACATAATCCTTGATTACACATATTTACAGATTACACATAATACCAATACACATAAGTTAAATTGCACACATAGATACACAGAGAGCTAGGTCACTCCATACACACACCAACTTTTAATAAATACACATAATACATATATATATATATATATATGTACTGTATATATATATATATATATATATATATATATATATATATATATACAGAAACTCTTATTTTTATTTATCTTTATATTCGTTTTGGGATTGTAATGGAGGGAGGAGAGAAGAGGAGTGGAGAGGCGAGAAGGAGGAAATATGGAGAGGAAGAGAAAGAGGAAAGAGAGATGGCCCTGGAAGTGGTGGAGAAGAGGAAGAGGAGGGGGTGAGGAGTGATGGAGGAGGTGGCCGAATTGGAGGAGGAGGTGGAGGAGGAGTTGGAGGTGGAGGAGGTGGAGAGCAGAGAAGAGTGGCAGAGGAGGTGGAGAGTGGAGAAGAGGAGAGTGGTGGAGGAGTGGAGGAGGTGGAGAGCAGAGGACAGGAGAAGAGTGGAGAGGAGGAGGTATCATCATTGCCTCTGCTAAGGCAACCCCTACCAGCACCACCACTACTGCTCTTGCTGCTGCCTCCTGGGGGAATGACTCCCCCTCCCCTCCCCCACGCGAACCGCCGAAAAGGACACGGCGTCCGCCCACGGGGGATTGGGGCCCTGATGCAAGGCAGAGGAGGATGTAGGGGATCCACATATGTTTTTTGCCTTCTCAACAGCACTCCTCGGTGACAATGTATTGGTCCAAATGTTAACTTAATCTAGCCTGGCTACAGAGTCTTGGGTCTTGGCCTATGTAATGGTGATATTTTGTACGCAGATGGCTATCTCCCATAACATGGTCCATGATCCTCTTCTCTGTGGAAACATAGGGTTCTGTGTAACATTTCACCAATTGATAGTGACTAAGGAATGCTGCAGTCCCTATAGTTTTTAAGGCTTATTTAAGGCCCCCCTTAACGTATAGCTCCAATCATTTTGATGCTATTATATAGCCAGATATCTAAGACATGATTGTTTTTACCTTAAGTTTGGACTAATACCGCTATGGCAGTGGACTTGCAGAGTCTCTCAATGGCATGTTAATGACAGCCAGCATTAGTATATGCACTAGTAAAGCTTGTGATCCTGACCTCAATATACGTCTGAAAACAGATCCTTGGGTCTGATGTAAGTAACATTGAATCTGGCTGCTGACGTTTGTGCCTTCTCTGTATTAATGAATTTTTTCCCCTATTGCTGATATCATGAGTATCCCTTAACATGTGCTAGCACCTGTAAAGCTAATGGATGTGATATCAATGTTGATGAACAATATCATATGGATAAGGTGATAGTACAAATTGACCACTGACCCTGGTCACAGCTAAGCATTTATTGTGAGATGACACTTTATTATTAATGGTCATGGCCAGTGAGTTATCCAGAGAACTAGCTAAAGGTTAGTAATGCTTGCATATGGGAACCAGGTGAGTTGGTATATTGTTACAGTTACAGTATTTCGCACTGTACTGTAGATGCATATATTTTTTTTTTATCCTCTTCCGCCTTTTTTTTTTAACCACTTTTTTAAGATTTTTGTTTTGTTCAGAACAATGTATGTGTGAAACTGGGTTTGATTACACAGTCCACAGGTTTTTGCATCTGTTTCATTGAGCAGATATAGACAAGCAGGAGTGCTATGCACGTGACTGGTTTCTTTAACTAAATGGCGTGATTTCTGATGATCCCTTTTTTCATCAGGTTACGGTTGCAGTGGTGTAGTGACCACATGAAACCCTGGTAGGTGCTATACATCATGCTGATTCTAGACTATGACATTACCCCCTTTAGGTTTCCCCTTTTTGCCAAAACCAAGCCTCTTGCCCTACCAGAATCTGCCCACATCACACCCATGATATTAATGCACAGTTTTGTTCATTTCTGATGGTGCTCTGTGTATGAAAAAAGGTTTTGCTATACCATTCTCCCAGTGTCAGCGTGTTTTCAATGTTTGGGGTTTTGGGACATCCACATACATCACTTTTGTGTTACATTCCTTTATCTGTAAACTAATAAGCACTAGTTACTATGCAACAGATTAATACATTTCATAATAATAATAATAATAGTAGCAATAGTAAAAATATCATAAGATATCATAAAATAATATATATATATATATATTAGCGAATTGCCCGTCAAAAAATGACGGCAATGAAATTGTAAAGTAGCTAATGCTGTTTGGTGTATAATAATGAAATATATAATACATTAATAAATTTATATACTTTACCTATTTTGAAGCATTGTGTTGAAGATCTGTAATCTGTTTTGATGTTGCTGCAGCATTAGTGGTGTGGAGCTGCTGTGTAAGCGTGGTGAATGTGTGAAGTGTAATACTGTGCGTGCGCAAGACTAAACCGTTAGCGTAGTTGTGTACTTCCGCATTGTCGTAAAATGGCGGGTAATATGTGGTATGCGTCTTAGCGGAATATCCGTAGGTCTTTTGTGGTGTTTTGCGTGTTTAGAGTGTTGTAGCCTCGTTTTCGTTTTGTTCGGCGGCCATTTTTTCTGTCGCTTATAGAATTTTTGTAGTGTCTAAACTCTTTTATTTTGAGTGAAATGAAGGTGTAAGTTGGTTTTTTGACGTCCTGGGTGCTTCCTCTTGCTGTAGGTAAGCTTTTTATGTATGTGCTGTGTGTATTTATTGTGTTTTGATTTTTTTCATGTTCGCGAGTTGCAGATGTTTTTTGTGAGGTCGTAATGAGTGTTAACGTGTCTTGTATATTGTTTGTGTTGCGAGGTAAAGTTTGCGAGGGTCGCAGTTGGTGTGTCGTGTTCTTTGCGTTACAACGTAAAGTTTGCGAGGGTCGCAGTTGCTGGCAAGGAGTGCCTTCGGCGCTCCATGCCAGCAACTTAAGCCCTCGCGAGAGAGCTGGGCATGTGGTATGTATCGTGTACAGTATAATGTGTGGGGTCATGTAATGATTCTATATATATGATATATATAGAGAGAGCTGGGCATGTGGTATGTATAATGTACAGTATAATGTGTGGTGTCATGTAATGATTATATATAGAGAGAGAGTTGGGCAGGTGGCATGTATAATGTACAGTATAATGTGTGGGGTCATGTAATGCAGCTCTCTCTCTCTCTATATATATAATCATTGGATGAACCCACACATTATACTGTACATAAAACATACCACATGCCAAGATATCTCTATGTCACTCTGGCTCAGCCTGGCAGGCATTAGATGTCCCTTATCACGGTTTCCATGGTTACAGCCCAAGCTGTCTGACGCTTCCCCGCCTCCCAGTAATCCCCCCACACAAACCTCTGCACCCTCACGCCGCTGCTCCGGTTTGTGTAATAGACAAATGGGTCCGGGGACCGGGCCTCACCAGGTCCCTGCGTGTCTCCCGGGAACCAGTGTCACTATCTCACAGCTTCAGCCAAGCGGCAGTGGCATCACCATGGTGACCTGTGCATGCGGATAACTCGCAGTCCCTGTGCAGCAGTGCCTGGATGTTCCCATCCCTGTACAGGACACTGTGTTACCCGCAGTGGGCACCGTGTCAGGGTCAAGTTGGCGAGGGTCGCACCACCACTGCAAATGCAGCCCCTTGCATCGCGAGGACCCGCATTTGCGGAAGCGAGGGCCTCAGTTGCTGGCATGGAGCGCCTTTGGCGCTCCATCCCAGCAACTGAGGCCCTTGCCCGCAGCCCTCGCTACGCAAGGGCCGCGGCTCGCCCAGCGAGCCCGCAAGCGTGAGCAACGGCCCATACGCTCACAACTATATATGTGGTATATATATATATATATATATATATATACATATATAATATATATATATATATATAATATAATAAAGGGTTAATACACATGCAAAGTCCTATTTGTGATTCTGTGGAGTATCAACATTCCCCTGATGGCCTCATAAGAATATGACAGGTGAAACTGTGAATTGATTGATAGCAAAACAGTTAATGGGATGTCACCAAATGATAATGGGTATACAACTTGGTGCTTTGCCACCAGCAATGGCGTGGGACTTTCCAGGATTTTCCCTGATGGAGGTGAGTTGGCTGTTGCTCCACGTGCCTCTGCACTGCCTCCATGTGTTTTTGCAGCCCTTCCTGATGGGTTAGATTCGATTAGTGTGGTGGATGTTCCCCTGTTCCCCCTCTGGATTGCTAACTAGTGGTGGTGAAGTGGCTTGCGTACCTCAATGAAGCTGTGAGCTATACCATGTAGGGCCACTGTAGGTGGGCAGGTCATAGCAGAGAAGTTAGACAAATCACAGTCTACTAGTGAAGGAACTGGCAACCCACTCCAGTATCTTTGGCATACAAGCCTTGTAGAAAAGCACAGCCAAAGACACAACAGAGGGACTGAACAACCATATGTAAAATGTTCCCCTGGTACTTGATATATGCCATGCGGAGGTGTAATTTGGCCACTATTTGCTTTCTCAATGTAGATGTGATGAGTGAAATGTATATGAGATGATCTTTGTATTTTTAAGGTCCACATTAGAGCCTCTGTAAGTGAGAAAGGGTGAATATCGCAGTCATTTTCATGTATTTGTGTTGCAATTTAATGAGGAAGTGTGTCTTTAATATCTTTCAGCATCTTGTTGTTGTTGGTTGTGTTAGACCCTGAATGTACTGTCCTTCAGTGTAAATTATATGTACAAAAAAACTGAGTATTTTTGAACACACCTGTTTTATGGCTTACACTAAAAATAAAACATTCAGAGCCCTCACGAACAACCATCAGTTACAGTTGACAAGAGATAGAATGTCCTTAGTTTGTGGATCAGAAGGGCTGACAAGTAAAACTTCAAATTGTAAAATTGTTTCCTGTAGGAATATACAATAGATAAAGTACTTACCATTGCCTATAGTTTCAAATTATTCCATATTTTAAGCCTCTTCTGTGTCACTTTAATTGTAACTATTACATAAAGAATGTAAACTGTCAATATAATCAGAAGAATAGACATTGGTGTCATGGCTGTAGCAGGCCAATGCACCAGCTGTGCAATACTGTACAGACTGATACCCTCAGCCTTATAAGGAAGTGCAAGGGGAAAGGGGCCCACTGAGTTGGGTTAACATTGGGGATATTGTGATCTGTGTGTTATTCCTTGTTATGCCTATTTAAGCATAGGATAGTGGAAATTGCATGTGTACCACTAGGCCCATACTATGGTACCCTTGTTTATAGTTGGGGTGTGGAACATGATAAGAGTAATGGAATATATGTCTATATTGTGCTTTGGGGGGCTAGTACTCACAAGTGAAATATACTAATAATATACTAGTCCCTCATTAACAAGATTAGGTAGATAATTGACCCCAGGAGTCACATGACACAAGTATCTCTCTCCATTATCACAAGCCTTAGACTGGTGTCTCTATGCCTATTGTGTGTAATTACCCCCTACCAAGGATACAGCCATGCCAAGGGAAAACAATGGGTGATTGTCTTAGACCTTCAGGCATGGGTGATAACTTGAGCTAGAAGGTGATTTGGGTAACTATGGATGCACATTTAAATTGATTGGCTTTTTGTTGCTAAGAGTGTGGTATAAATATGTCTGCTGTTTCAATAAATGTTATGCTTAACTGGTTCTCATAATTAAAGTGTGAATTTTGTTATTGATACTGGGCTTCTGGTTGCTGTAGTAAGTTCTTTTCAGAACTTAGAAAGATATTTATGCTATACAACACCACAGACATCTCTCAGTCTAACCTAATGGCTGAAAGTTCTTCCTGCTGTACAGAGGTAAAACAAACTGGGCACACACCTGTGGGGAGAGGTTTGGGCAATAGGCTCTTAACATACCCCATTTAACAAACAGGTTGCCACAATTGGAATTTAGTAGAATTATGTATTCTTGTTCATAGAAGCTTTTACATTCATATGCATAGATGCATATACATATATATATATATATATATATATATATATATATATATATATATATATATAGCTACACTAACGACTTGTCCGTCAAAAAATTACGGTCAATAGAATTTTAAAGCTGAAAATGTTGTTTGTGACACAATGTGATTCTCTAACACTCTAAATCTTTTTCTTATCTACAAAGAAGTACAAAAATGTTTCTTTAACTTTTTTTATTTTTTTCACAATGTACTGTTAAACCATATCAAACTTTTTAATTGTTATGTATGGAATAATAATTTAACAATCCATCAAATTTTTCTGAAAAAATATTGTAAACCATTACATGAAGTTTTCTAATATTCAAGTCATATTGTAAACAGTGTGTAATTTTTTTTTGACAATACTAACATGAAATTGTTGAACTTTTTGTAAATGAGTCTCTTCAACCATGACAGAATGCTTTTTAACATACAAACTTTAATGTAAACTCCTGTCAAAACACATAGGTATTGAATCCAGAGGAAGGTAAACAGTAAAAACCCCAATTGCAACTTAGCCACTTGTCTCAAAAGGGGAAAAAATGAATTCCTTCCTGACCCCATTAAATGTCGATCAGATTACTCCCTGGATGAATACTTTCTATTTAATTATACATTGAATTTTGTAAACATTTTTTTGTGCTGCAAATGACATAAATCTTTTTTAACATTTACTAAATTAATTTCGTGACTTTTTTAACACACAATGCTAACAATGCAAACATTAACATAAGATACTAACATTTAACCATAATTTATTTTAAACTATATTGAGCTTGAATATTGAATCCAGAGGAAGGCAAATTTCAATAAATGTAATTTAACTGTGTACAATTTTTGAAAGTGTTGTCCAAAAATAATTTCTTCCTGACTACATTAACTGGATCAATAATCTATATCTCATGCACCATTTTAATTTGTGAAGAAATGATGATGCTGCTACTGTTTTGGAGAATAACCAAAATAGTTCTTAGAGATATCTGTCCCTGGCCAAATTACATCCTTATTTGGTCACGGATATGAATGTCATCTTACTGCTGTCAGGATATGATGTTACCGACATCTTGCAAAAGGAAGTGATTAATCCTCCATCTTAGAGTTCCCAATGATTCAGCAATATTAATAAAGCTTTGGTTACGTGATAATACTGCAAAGATAAGATATATAAGTAGGACACAGACATAAATGCATTTTATATGGATTTTAGTCCATAAGAGTCCCCCCTAAAATGTCATACAATGTTTATGTTACCCCTATGTTCTTAAATCTTAATTAATAGTTATTATATCCTTACTCATTATTGGATATCAAAATCTATTAGTATCTACGTTCTTGACTATGGTCCCTCCGGAGCACTACTCTTTGTGGTTTCTATTTCTGGATGTTGTGAGCATTGCGTGTAAGTATGACATAGGTACATATCTTCGTTCGATCGGGCTTGCCATGACCTAACGTCACACCTACCCTATGTCCTATGCGGCATGGGAAAACCTAATAAGCCTCTATTAACTAATAGTGTATCTGGTCTAGAACAAGGACCATAATGCTTAGGTATAATACCTTTACAAAACACTCTCCGTAGAGCCAGTTACTGTCTGCATTAGACTGTGAGACGTCTTGCATATATCATTCTGTCCATAAAGATCTGTGTCTAGGTTCTGGGGGCACCACCAGGAGGAAGCTTTTTTCATTGCATTCTGCAAATAAGTACGCATACAGGGAATAATACAGCATAGGAGGAAGGCAAGTAGAGTTATGACAACAAGGATAGCCATCCCAGCTTGTAACAAAACCTTTTGCCAACCATTCATCCAACTAAACCATGAATCCCAGTTATCTATAGTACCAGAATTTTCTTTTAGTTCTTGGCCAAGTTCAGCTAGTTTCTTTATGGCCAAGGTGATCTTACCGTTTGGTCCTGTATTATCAGGAATATATGTGCAACATGCACTAGTGGCAGGAAGCATTTTACATACTCCTCCTTTTTCTGCAAGAATCATATCTAATGCCATACGGTTCTGGAAGGCCATGTGTGATGTAGCTTCTAGCTGTTCTGCAATACCTTTTAAGGCATCCTTGGTATAATTAACAAACCGTTGCTGATTATAGTAAATGTAATTAATCCAAGCAACATTCTTATTTACTCCAATCATTGGTATGAGTGACTCAAAACCTGCTGCTACTTGATTGCGAGCTTTAAATTCATTTGGCACCCCCCTTGGGACCCCTATAGTATCAATATATACATGTGGGTCAAAACTTTCTCTAGGTTCGGATGATAATGATGTATCTCTCTTCTTTCTAGATTGTGTTTGAAGAATGCTAGATGGATCACCATAATAAGTTGGGACAATATGGAGTGGCATAATAACCTTAGCTAAGGTACACTCTCCCCGCCATACTCCTGACATTCTGACTCTCAGCTTCATGTCCCCACATATCCAATATATATCTCCCAAGGATTGTGTGTGATTAATCAATAATGTGGATGATCCATCTCTGTATGTCTGACAAAAACCACTTGGGTACCTCTGTAAGTTAGTTCCATAAGAAACATACCTACGATAACATGTATAATTTCCTGGATATATAGTTATACCCTCACCTGGATGCGAGTTATTAGTTATCATAGGATATGTCTTTTTCCATTTTTTACATCTACTTACATCACTGAGTGTGTTTTTAAACAAGCTCAGGAAACATTTTTCTTCTAATAAAGGTATAGTAAGTGGAACAGTACCCAAATGGGGCCTAGCATGGCCACAAACATAACAATTAGTTTTGTTATTTTCTTGGACATTATATTTCATCCATTCTAATCATACATTGAGATCTGAATACCCTGTTTCAGTAGCTAAAGTATCTTCATATGTTGGATCACCATTAGCAGTCATTGTTCCAATGATCTTGGGACCTGGTTGTAATATCTGTAATGCAAGTGGTAAGTTAGGATAATTGTATAAGTCTGCTAACTTAAATTTACCTGAGAACTTTGTAGTCTCCCCCTTACTCCATGCTCCCATCAAATATGTGTCAGCATCTATGGGACTAGGATTTTGTATAGTCAGAGTTAGATGGATGCTAGAACTAGTTTTGCCACTATTTAAACATCTACCAGTCTTTAGTAGAGTCATACGATCTAGTAGAGATCTTCCTAGGTCATCTTTCTTGACTACAGCGTTCTGAGGTCTATACTCCAAGGGTGTTCCAGTAGTCCATCCTACCATATCCCATGTGGGACAATCTTTCCCATAAGCATTCCCATAAATCTTTCCATCAACACATATATATATAGCCTTATTAGGGGAAGATTTATACAAGTCACACTGTTCATGGACAGTAGGACATCTAACAATATCACAGAAGTCAAAGGTGTATGTAGCAACATGTGTAGTATGTGAATTATACCAAAATGTGACTCCATCTTCACATTTTGTAATAGTTACATGTTGTGCATTGTTCAAGAATACTGTGAGAAACAAGATAAAACACTGAGTTATACTCATTGTGTTGGTTCCTGTTCATCAGGAGGAGCAACCTTTTTGCAATGTGACGCGTGGACCCAAGTAGGTTTCCCTTCCAACTTAACTGAAGTGGTTGTGATCAGTAGGACTTGGAAAGGACCTTCGTATCTGGGTTCCAGTGGGGTTTTCCTCATAAACCTCTTGACCAGAACCCAATCTCCAGGAAGTAGTTGGTGTGTGCCAGTATCTACCTCCGGATCTGGAATAGAAGAGAACACTTGTGCATGGATTTTAGTCAGTGCTGTGGACAAGGCTATCACATAGTCAACAAGTACATCAGATTTCAACTGCAATTGCTGAGGGAAATAACATCCTAATCTAGGAGCAGACCCAAATAAGATCTCATGAGGAGATAAAGCATGTTTTCCCCTATGGGTATACCTGACACTGAACAAAGCTATAGCAAGGCTCTCAGGCCACGGCATACCAGTTTCTTGTGACATTTTTAGCATTCTAGACTTCAAAGTCCCATTCATACGTTCTACCCTCCCACTACTCTGGGGATGGTAGGGTGTATGAAAAGAAAGTGTCACTCCTAGAGCTGTCCATATTTCTTTAGCTAAGATTGCAGTGAAAGTTGGTCCCTGGTCACTTTCAATTACTTCAGGGACCCCATATCTGCAGATGACCTCTGTTAGTAACCGCTTCACTGTGGTCTTTGCAGTCATATTTGTGACTGGGTATGCTTCTGGCCATCCTGAGAACATGTCTACAATGACCAATGCATATTCATACCGGCCACTTTTTGGCATCTGTATGTGGTCAATTTGTATCCTCTGGAATGGATACAGAGATTTTGCTAAATGCTTCTGTGGGGGTTTCTCAGTTCGGCCTGTATTACATTTAGCACAAATGCTACAGGACTTGCAATAGTTGCTCGTAAGTGTAGTTATGCCTGGCGCCATATAGTACTTGTCTATTAGAGCGTTCATGAGGGTCTTTGACAAGTGTGCCGGTCCGTGGGCCCACTGTACTGTTGCTGGATAGAGATTCTTTGGTAAACACAATCTCAGATTATCAACATACAATCCATCTTTAAGGATTGCTCCCTTTGCTTTCCACTTGTTTACTTCTTCTGGATCTGCATTCTTCTGCAATTCTTTGAGTAGTTTCAAATCTGTAGGTAAAGTCTGCATTGTGTAGATATTTATGTCTTTCTTCTCCTCTTTCTTGTCCATTTCCTGTGATATCATTGCTGCCTTCTTAGCCATTTGATCTGCTAGATGATTTCCTCGTGCTTCATTTGAGTTTAGCTTCCCATGTGCCTTCACCTTCAGTATGGCTACTTCTTCTGGGAGTGCTAACGCATCCATCAGTTCACGTATGGCTTTATCATGCTTTACTGGGGTGCCTGCAGCTGTCATAAACCCTCTGGCTTTCCAGATTATTCCAAAGTCTTGAGTCACTCCTAGAGCATATCTTGAGTCTGTATAGATGTTAGCTAGCCGTCCTGCTGCAATCTCACAGGCCTTAGTCAATGCAATCAACTCTGCTTCTTGTGCTGACATGGAGGGAGGTAGTGAGAAGGCTCGTATCACATCTTTTTCCGTAGTCACAGCGTATCCTGTGTGATATTTTCCATTTTCATCAGCATACCTTGATCCATCCCCTGCCCAAATAGCAATATAGAGCAGCTAGGGGTTCTAAAATGTAACTTTTATTAATCATGTATAAAACTGGATATTAAAAAATAGTTAAAATGTGGAAATTCTGACAAGATAAGGTAAGTAGGGATGGTTGAAAATTATTCTGGACTCTGAAAATTGTAACTGATTATGAGACTTATGAGTGTACCAAGAATCCTTGATTGACTTGTTAAAGTATAATTCCCCAAAAGTGAATTTTGGTGTAATATTAGTAAGCAGCAGAAACAAAGGTCCAGAAATGGACTTCTGTGTTTGCACTTCTATATTTATTGCACCTATAAAGGTGTCTAGTGCTATTAATGGGAGCTATTAAAGTATACCCTTGGTATAATATGATATGACCTCTGTGAGGTTAGATATTGCACTGTGATAAAGTGTCTAGTGCCAATATACAAAAATTGATGATACTAATAATAAATAAGACCAGTGGTAATAAGTGCAGTGAGAAATAAAGTGCAAGTGAAATTGTCAGAAACGTGCATCGGGTTGCACGCACTACGCCGCGTCGCCGTTCTATGACGTCACCACGTAGACGCATGGACGACACGCGGGTAGTTTAGGAGCTCTGGCGTTTCACTATCACTGAGACTATCCAGATCATTTAATGATATCTAAACTATCGATACCTGTCTATAAATAACAAAGTATTAACTTTGATGACTATAAAATGCATGGTATCAGATAACTTAACCCCTAGCTCCTAAGTTTAGTAGAGGAAGAATAATATTATTATTTTAGTATTACAACACTGGACTCTGGCAGTTTAATTTAAGATTGGCTAGTAACCCTGTACCTCACGAAGCACTTGCACTTTATTTCTCACTGCACTTATTACCACTGGTCTTATTTATTATTAGTATCATCAATTTTTGTATATTGGCACTAGACACTTTATCACAGTGCAATATCTAACCTCACAGAGGTCATATCATATTATACCAAGGGTATACTTTAATAGCTCCCATTAATAGCACTAGACACCTTTATAGGTGCAATAAATATAGAAGTGCAAACACAGAAGTCCATTTCTGGACCTTTGTTTCTGCTGCTTACTAATATTACACCAAAATTCACTTTTGGGGAATTATACTTTAACAAGTCAATCAAGGATTCTTGGTACACTCATAAGTCTCATAATCAGTTACAATTTTCAGAGTCCAGAATAATTTTCAACCATCCCTACTTACCTTATCTTGTCAGAATTTCCACATTTTAACTATTTTTTAATATCCAGTTTTATACATGATTAATAAAAGTTAAATTTTAGAACCCCTAGCTGCTCTATATTGCTATTTGGGCAGAGGGTGTGCACTGTAGTCTCTAAAGGATATCTGTCCTGTCCTCCCTTTATCTTGTCACTTAGTAGTATTATCCTTAAGTAGCACCCCTTGCGTTATTCCCAGTATTTATTTATACCTAGAGCCACCTATTTTTTCATTGTACCTACCTTGATCCATCCACATACAGAGTGATGTCTGGGTCTGTCAGGGCAAGTTCTTTTACATTCGCAAGGTGTGAGGTCTCCATTTCCATTTGCTGAAGACAGTCATGAGGTGGGTTTACTGATCCTGGAACAGCATATGGGTCTTCAGCCTGTACTTTGGGAAAACTATTCACATGCCAGTTGAGGGTTTGTTTTGTTATTCCTTCTGCTTCTAGTTCATCTTCATCTGCGGACTCCCACCATTTCAGTGCAGTCCCCAATGAGCTCCAAGTACTCTGTGCAGACTTTGTTAGTGCTATGTGTGAGACAGCTGTATCCCAATGTTTATAGAGCGATTCTGCTTCAAAAGGAAGCTCTACCGTGAGTGCGCTATCCCCTATTGCATCATTATACAATGTCATCAGTTTTAACGTGACTTGCTTCAATTTCATAAGCTTCGCTTCATATTGAAGATCTTGTCCCGGTGTTTGTTTGTTCCACAGCGTGCAATGTAGAGAGTCTTGTGTTTCATCTGTTTCTGTCTTCTTGACTAGGCGTCCCAGTAAGTGACTTTTTACATCCGAGCTTAAGTTTGACTCCTGATCCAAGTTCAAACTATACCAGAAATGTCCATCTTCCTCATCTCCCCCCTCAGGAAATGGCAAGAGAGTGGCTGGATTAGGCACATAACACCTCTGTAAGATGACATTATCTGGCAGGAGCAGTGAACATTGGAGACGGAGGTGTCTAGCTGCTGTCTGGTGTTTTGGCTGCGTCTGATTTATGATAGCAGCAATGTCATGTGGAGCAAGAACTGTCAAGAGATATCCAAGGACTATGTCACTTGTCTTATCCAGTAAGGCATGAGCTGCAAATACTGCCTTAAGGCAAGAAGGGCCTCCTCTTGCTACAGCATCCAGATGACATGAGAAGTAGCCAATGGGGCGTTGTCTGTTTCCATGGGACTGTGTCAAGACTCCCATTGCATGTCCTTCCTTTTCTGATATAAACAGCTTAAATGGTAGGTCATAGTTGGGTAGCCCTAATGCAGGGGCTGAGGAGATAGTCTGTTTCAGAGAGTAGAAGTTATTTAGGGCTATCTGAGTCATCTGAAAGGGTTCAATCTTCAGGACATCATACAAGGGCTGCATCAGGAGAGAGGCTTCTGGGATCCATGCTCTGCAATAGGATATGAGACCTAGGAAAGCGTGGAGGGGTCTGTGTCCCTCTGGTACAGGCATTTCTTCTATTGCCCTAACACGGCTGCGTGTGAGATGACGCACTCCTTTGGAAAGGCAATGTCCCAGGAATATGACAGTCTCCTGACACCACTGTAATTTCTCTCTGGATGCCTTGCACCCTTGTTCTGCTAGATGTCTCAGTAAACTCTCTGATGTACGTGTAGCTGTAGGAAGGTCTTCAGCACAGAGTAAGAGGTCATCAACATATTGCAGAAGTACAACATCAGGGTTTCCCAGTTGCCAAGAATCAAAGATTAGACTCATGGCCTTAGCAAACTGACTAGGAGAATTCTGTGCTCCTTGAGGCATGACAGTCCATGTAAATTGATTATGATCATGTGTAAATGCAAAGAGATACTGACATGAAGGATCTAGAGGAATGCTAAAGAAGGCATTTGCCAGATCCACTACGGTAAAGTATGCTGCTGTTGGAGGTATTCCAGAGAGGAGAGTGTGTGGGTTAGGTACTATGGGAGTGTCCAATGTGGTTGCTTCATTGACTGCCCGCAAATCTTGTACCATACGGTATTTTACTGGCTCTCCTTTCTTGGATTTCTTTTTTACTGGGAAGAGGGGCGTGTTACATGGTGACGTACACCGCACTAACGCCCCCTGTCTCAACAGGCTCTCTATCTGCTGTGTAATTGCATCAATCTGTGCTGGCTTCAGAGGATACTGGGGTTTTCGTGGTAATTCAGCTCCAGGCTTCAACTTTACTATGACTGGAGGCACCTTTAAATGCCCAATATCTTCCGGACCATGTGACCAGAGGGTTGCCGGAATCTTATCCAAGATGTCGGCCGGGCCTTGTCTATTGTCTTTTTTCGCATCTAAGTGAAGTAATATTGGTAGTGAGCAGAGTGCTGACGTGTCAGTAATTGTTAAAGGCGAGGACACTTGTATAGTCCCATCCGGGGTAAACAAGATGGATGCTTGCAAGCGGGAAAGCACGTCTGCACCTAATAAGTTCATTGGGCATGTGGAGGACACTACAAATCTAGCAAGCAGGTCTGGGAATGGGCCTATTTGTAGGGGTTGAGTCAACTTATTGGAAGAGGGGATACCGTCAACTCCTATACAAGCAACATCAATGTCAGACAGGTAAGATGTGTCGGGCAGATCTTGTTGTCTTAGGACACTTCTGGCTGCACCTGTGTCTACTAGGAAGGTGGTAGGGATTCCTTCTATTGGTAATGTTACAATAGCTTTAGGTCCTAGTCCGCTATCCCCTGAAGATACTGCCATAGCAGGAGATAGTGACACAGGCTCACCACTGTCCTATGCTGTGCTTTGGCCCCCCTGCTCCTCTTTAGTGACATCCCCCTGCTGCTTTGTCCTCTGCTTTTTAGACATCTTACAATTCTTGCTGATGTGCCCAATCTTGATACAATTGAAACACCGCCGTGTTTCCTTCTTCTCCCCTTTGTATGCCGGTTCCTCAGTGGTCACCATGAGAGCGGCAGGTTTTTTGTACGTTGATGATGTAGGGCGTGCATTTTCTACAGACTCCAGTCCTTTTGCAACAAGTAACAGCGTGTCTAATGGTAACACTCTATATTCTGGTCTGGAAGTCAATAGAACTTTCTTTATAGATTCCTTTAGCCCTATCACAAAAGCTGTACTTAGCATCTGTGTGTGTGTCTTATTGTGTGGGCTGAAGCCGAGGTCTGTGAACACCTGTGTGAGTCGTGAGTGAAACTTTTCTACTGATTCGTCTCTGTCCTGTTTAATATCCTGCAGATTAACAGCCTGATCTGCCAATTTATCCTTCACCCAGGCTCTTAGTAGTTCACAGAATATTTCACCTGATTCATAGTCAGTTGTCTCACGTGGCATATCATACGGGTCTATTGTCTTTTGCATTATGGGCCAGTATGAATCTCCTGCTCTGATTTCACACAAACTAACCAAGTCTCTCCATGCTGCAGCATATGCCTTCTGTATTTGTGATATCTTTCTGTAGAAAGGCATAGGCTGCATCTCAGGGTCGGGCAATGTGTTTATGAGGGAGATGGCTTGTGTCGGTGTGAATGCAACATACATTAGACTCGCTGTACTATTTCTATTACGACCTCTACGTTGGTTCATTCCTGAGCCCAGGGTCTTACTCCTCCACTCCTTCGCACTCTCTCCTACTTTTATCTCATCCTCCCCATCCACACTGTCATTTTTAGGACGGCCTGCGGGAGTAGGGAGTAATGAGATATCATTTATGTCTGACTGTCTCTGAGAAAGGGGAGGAGTGGAAGCGTCTGTCGCCGGTGCCCTTGGCACGACTGGGAACATCGAGTATGGAGTATACATAGTTCCGTTAGCTGTCAATACAGGATAAAGGGACGTATTCACCAAGGGGGCGTTCGGTATGACAGGTAGATCTTCCTGAGTGGGCGCCGCTATCATCTTAATGGGAGGGTTCAGAGGGTAACAGGACCCCTCCTTAGAGTATGTGTGAGCGTCATTTTGGAGCTGTGGCTGGGTGGAATGTTTTTGTTCTGCAAAGGGCGGTGGTTGTGGTGTGCAGGGTGTTTGAAGTGCGGAGGGTATAATAGTCGTAGGTAAGGAGCTGGCTGATTCACATGGAGCATAATACACATACATTTCCTGTCCATTCATTTCAACCTTTTCCTCTGTCCAACCTTCCTGTTTAATCTCTTTAGCCACTCTGTACCATACCTCTGCATTTGGTAATAAACCACAATCTTGTAACTGTCCTCTATTATTTCTCAACACTTTCCGCAAATCTTCTGCCCTCAGATGTCCTCCCACAATATTTGTGAATCCACACACTTTAAACAACTTTTTAGATTTAATTACCACGGCCTCTCCCCCTCTTTTCTTCACCACATCCTGAGCCAACATGCCCTCAATATTCAATTTAGTCTGTTTCTGTCCCATCTTCCTGTCCTAAGTATAACACAAGCTAGTGTTAGAAGGCAGACAAGATGAAGTAGGAAGGTGAGAGAGAAGAGGAACAAGCAGACCAGTTGTCTGAGAGGGAGAGAGGTGAGAGAAAAGAGGAACAAGTAGATCTTTTTTTTTTGTCTGAAGTGCTCGACTGCTATGAAATGAGAATCACTTCATACGTCTTCCCTAAACTCAGACAATAGTTACCGCCCTCCGGGGGACCATTAGATTGTAGTGTGTAACCACGCACTACTGGCAAAGGGATAGCAGAGAGTGTAGTGTATAATGACAAGTGATTTAGATAGACACAAGATTACGGAAGAGAATAACATCACATTTCATTATTAAACATACATCCTAGTCAGCAATATCACAACATAGCAGCATATGATACAGAAATTGTCTCAGAGTAAAACATATCCTAAAGCAACATTGCATTTACTTTTCCTTTTATAGTAAAGCTTAATGAAATACTGAATGTCTCTTATATCTTCCTGTTTAATAAGGATTAATATTGCCAAAAAGTAGTGGATACAGGGCACTGACTCCAGCAGAGGTGGTATAGAAAATGTTGTTTGCCTTTAAGATGGGTGTCAATCTCCTCCCGGGACACTCCTACTTTTACACAAACATCATTTCACATACTGTTAAGTAAAAAATCTAACATCATCATTAAAACATGAACAGAAACATGACAGTTATTTCATACGACCTTAAACATAGAAAACATTCTCTTAACTAAAATACGTCCTTAAAAAGAATTAACGAGATAGGAGGAGAGAGTAAATTCTTTTCACAGAATGTGCTTCGACCTTGAATGTCACACACACAGCTGCACAGATATCAGCTTTCAGCTTTTACAGGGAGAGAAATTCTAAACTACATTTCTCCTTAAAACATGCATCACAACCAGCAATAACAGGTCACAGTGATATTTATCAATTTCTGCAGAACATTTCTGACTCTTAAAATATTGCAGTTCAAAATCTCACACCGTCGTGTGTTAAAATTGACGCCTTCAGAGAATTATACAAAAATAAATCCGTCCCTGAAGTCTGCATCCCACATACATGCTCTTACACCTAAGTGTGTGTGATAGATATCTCCCGGGTTCATCACGTTACCAAGGCACGAACAGAATCACCCCAAAGAGATACTCGGCTATCCAACATGCATAGACCCTCCTAAAGAAAGGTATGCATATGTACGTCTGTACGTACGGCTATTTCAGGGCTATAGTGTTATTCGGACACTACCCAATCCGTCCCTGAAACCTGCCGCACGTAAACATGTATGTCCTTGAACACAATATCTAAGAAATCTCAATCACTCGACCCACACTCTCAACAGTCATACACAGGTGACAGATATCACTGGTACAGGGTTCATAATGGACTTGAGGCAAGTTATTACCTGTACTTTGACACTTCGCCAACAGCAGGTCTGGATGACGGGCTGAGTCCCAGGAACAGGTTTTACATGGTCAAGGTGCTAACTGTGTCCTTACCGTGTACCGGAGTTGATCAGGCTCCGCCCTCTCCTGTAGGCTCCGTCCAGATCCCTTGCGTCCCGCTGCAGGTTCAGTTAAACCTCAAGCCCCACAGTTGGACGCCAATTTGTTTTGGAGAATAACCAAAATAGTTCTTAGAGATATCTGTCCCTGGCCAAATTACCAATATATATATATATATATATTTAGTGTGCACACCTTAGAGAAATAATACACCAACACGGAGTTCTGGTATAAAGCTTTCTCTCACGCCCATTCTTTATTAAAATCAGCTGTCATATTTAAAACATTTTTAGTAATCAGATAAATGTTGCATCTTGGTGAACACCAGTCTAAGTAAGGCCTCTGATTGGTTCCGGAAGGCGGCGGGGCACATATCCTTATTAGGTTTCGGATCTGATGTCATTATGGCCAGTTTAAGTGAAACCTCTGATTGGCCCCGGAAGGTGGTGGGGCTCACATCCTTATTTGGTCACGGATATGAATGTCATCTTACTGCTGTCAGGATATGATGTTACCGACATCTTGCAAAAGGAAGTGATTAATCCTCCATCTTAGAGTTCCCAATGATTCAGCAATATTAATAAAGCTTTGGTTACGTGATAATACTGCAAAGATAAGATATATAAGTAGGACACAAACATAAATGCATTTTATATGGATTTTAGTCCATAACACTACTAACATTAACCCTTAATTACAAAGGGCCTCATTCAATTGCGATTTGGCCAATTGAATAGGGGTCTAAATAAGCACATAGCACTTTTTTTTTTAAGACGTTTTTAGTTAGTAAGCATCTATCCAAAAGCAAGGTTTTTTAATAACTAAAAATTTATTTTAAAAAAATGCTATGTGCTTATTTAGAGCCCTATTCAATTGGCCAAATCGCAATTGAATGAGGGCCAAAGAATGCATCAACCTATCAGTCCTTTTCAAAATATTTTTAAGCTTACAAACCTGTATGAAACATATTACATTTTAAACAATTTCTAAAATGCAAACATTGTTTTGTGGAGCCAATCATGTCTATGCTGACTTCCAAGACATTCCATTTTTTTAATTTCCCTTGTAATGCTTTTCCTTTCAAAGAGCACAGCAGCCTTTTATTTCTGTATATGTGATGCAAGTCCTTTTTTTTTTCCTTTCTTCCTTTTGTGTTGGTTATTACTGTAAATTTCTCAAAATTGTTGACATATTTGTGTAACTGAAATAGTGTTCCACTAAGAAGAGGCCAATTGACCTTTAATTTCTTCCTTCAAATGAAACCACTATTATCTGTGATTACAAAACCTCGTAGTACACAATATTTTTTTTTAAAATACGGCCATCGTGTAGTAGTAGATAACCCTGACTTGGTTGTCTTTAACTGAAACTTTAATTGCATCTGGATTTGTGCACCTTGAAAAAGCAACATAGACAACAACAACATGTTCAAAAACAGGTTCTTGTAAATAAATACCCACAGACTTAAAAGTTTGTCTTTGGCATTTATTGATGGTCATGGCAAATGCCATGATAACTGGAAATTGTCTCCTTTGAAGGACAAAAGGCCAACCACTCTCACTTGGAGCTAAATCAATTCTTGGTATAAAATCTTGTTCAGCTTTATGGGTCCCAGTCATAATTTCTGCATGTATAAAATGATCTTTTAACTTGTGCACAATTAATCTGATCCCATTACAAAGTTCTTATTTTGGATTCATATTTCTCAATAACATGACAATTGCCCCTTTTTTCAATTGCAAAACATGTGGTGGCATTCCTGATGGAGTTAAAAAATTAATAAATTTGATACTAAAATTCGATTCACTGTCTTTATCATCAGCCAGAACTGAATCTGCAGTGTAATAATTATTTTGTGGTGCGTTGATGAATTTTAAAATTTCGTTATTTAGATTCAAGGCATCTATATTTTTTGATGTTAATATCACTTTGTTTGCAATGTCTGAGTAATCGTCATTATTCAGAGTGTTTAGAAAGATTGCTGATATGAGTGATTCCTTGCAAACCATTTGTGATAAAATTTCATTGGTATAATTGGGTAAATCATGTATTTGTGGATGTTTTCCTTCTCAAATTTAAATGAGCCAATCATTGAATTAATTTTGGCCTTCGGATCTCATATTTAATTCTAATTTGAGATGTGTAAATATTTTCCACAGTTTATTTGTCTTGATACATGTTTCAAAGATCTCAGTTCTATTTCCATGTGGCACAACAGTTAATGTCTGCCTAAAATCTCCTCATTACCTTTCCACCAAATGACAAATTATCATCCATCACTTCTTTTAAGAATCTATCAATACATTGCAAAGCATGACATGACATCATGGTGGCCTCGTCTATGATAATTAATTGACTCAGTCGAATATTTGACACTGAGGTTTCCAAAATGGGAACTGGCAGCTTAAATCCACTATGCACAGCTCTACCACCGTCTAACAAAAGTGCTGCAATTCCAGTTGTTGCAAATGGCATAGCTATCTGACCCTGTGCTCAAATGTAACTCATCAAACAATTGACAAAAAATATAGAGTATGGTGGCTCAGGTATCTACACATATGAACCAAATGTTTAAGTGTGTTACTTAGGGTGCTCCTAAGGATAAATAGTATACTGTTTGGGAAGAGGAAAGATCCTGTTTTAGGGCACACCTAATAATCTAAGTCTAAGAAAGAGATAATAAACTAAATTATAAAACTTAACTCTTATTGACTAGTAAAATCCATATTAAAATAGTGAACATAGCAAAGAGACCACATAAATATTGGATTGACTAATATGGTATCTCAAAAATTGTGAATTCTGTACCTAATAGTCACACCATATAAAGTGCTGAGTGACAATGTTTAATTTTCTTAAAGATGCAATGAATGTAGATATGATGTGTAATTGATGTTCTTTAAAACTTAATTACTTAAGCATATATATATCTTCCTCTTTTTTTTTTTTATTGTAATGACCAATTAAAATCTCCAAACCTCCTTCATCTTCATTCTTGTTTGTTTTTTGCAAAATGACATCCTAAAAACCTCATTTATTTGCAAGTTGTTCCAATCAATCTGACACTATATAAACACTTTTTTTAATTTTTTTTATTCAAATGATATTTTTGGATAGATGTTCCTTCCATAAAATGTTAATTTTAAATAATATGCTATGTGGTTATATCGCTCCCTATGAATCCCTAATAAACTTTTCTTAATTAATCATTAAGTGTCATCAATCCCAAACCATAAGGGCATGGTAAAATCATATGCCTGTGAACTTGCACTCCTTGGCCCTCATTGAATTGCAATTTGGCCAATTGAATAGGGCTCTAAATAAGCACATAATATATTGTTTTGAAGAAGTTTTTAGTTAGTAAACATCTATCCAAAAGCAAGGTTTTCACTAACTAAAAATGTCTTTTAAAAAAATATGCTAAGTGCTTATTTAGAGCCCTATTCAATTGGCCAAATTGCAATTGACTGAGGCCCCTTGTGTCCAAATCCTTGCGGATTTACTCTCTGTCTTGAGTTCGGTCCAGAGATGATTAATCTGTAAAATAACATGAAAATAAGCTTTAATTATTAAATTCCATTCCTCCTTGATTGAATTAACTCCAGGGGCCTCATTCAATTGTGATTTGGCCAATTGAATAGGGCTCTAAATAAGCACATAGCATTTTTTTTTTTTAAGAAGTTTTTAGTTAGTGAAAACCTTGCTTTTGGATAGATGCTTACTAACTAAAAACATCTTTAAAAAAATAATTCTTTAAAAAAATATGCTATGTGCTTATTTAGAGCCCTATTCAATTGGCCAAATTGCAATTGAATGAGGGCCCATATAATTAAGTTCTTAGTAAAATGTACATTTTTTCTAACCTCTTCTAGCCTCATCTTGTTTTTTATCTTATTATTAATTAATATTTACCAAACAAATATACATTATACATAAATCAGCTGTAAGACAGATATATAAGTCCATGTTAAAAATTGTTCTTACTTTTATTGCATTTTTTTTAAAATGATGACTAATTATTAATTAATAAAATATTATTATACGTTAATTAATCAATAACTGTTATCTATTTTAGCAACATTTAATGTAGCTTTTTTTGTTCCCTAACTCCATAATTAAATGATATACCTATCAAGGTGATCTTTATGGTGTTTAAAGGCTGCAAACTTCACTCTCTGTGTTGAGTCAGCTGCAGAACCGATGAAACTGTGAAATAAGATTGAAATCCTTTTTAATATTTTGCTTCATCCCTATCAGTCAATCACCAGCAACACACATATATTGGCATAGATGCAAAACATAGAAGCATATTCCTCAATGTATTGTTAAATCAAACAATTTTTTTTTAGAAGGATTACTAATTATTAATTAATTACTATATTAATATACATTAATTAATCAATAAGTGTTATCAATTCAAATTAAAATAAATTTCCTTTTTTTTTTTGCTGTTGGAATATAATTTAATTCTATACCTGTCAAGATTATCCTTATGCTGTTGAACGCCTGCAAATGTCACTCTCTGTATTCAGTCAGCTGCAGGTACGCTGAAACTGTCCAAGAAGATAAAAATCATTTGTAATATGTTGCTTCATCCCTATCAATCAATCAGCATCAACACAGATATATTAGCATAGATTGAAAACATAAAAGCAATACTTATCAATGTATTATTAAAGAGCAAAATTTTCTTGGTCCTGATTACTAATTATTAATTAAAGGCATTGTATACATTTTTTTTTGGTTTATAAAGATTACAAATAATTAATTAATTAAGTAATGTACATTAATAATTAATGAATCAATGTGTAAATGTATTTTTTGGCATTAATCATGTATTAATAAACGTTAACCTTTTTTTTCTTAATTATTACTAATTAATTAATTAAAGTACATTATTAATTAATTATTCAATGAATTCATATCTTACAAACAGGTAAGCATGAAAGTATTGCTAAACTAAATCAAGCGTCAATTCTTGTTTCCTCAAAAAAAAAATGTATTTATAATTAATTAATTAATTATTTATTAATGATTATTAGTATAATGTACCTTTTTTAATTTAATATTCATCAATCCTGAAGAGCTATTAATCTCTTTTGATTTTCCGGCAGCAGAAAATGTCCAGTCAGACTGTCATCACCTGAGGAGAAAGTGTCAGCTCCGTGTCAAGCGTGCGCGAGACAAAACCATTGTTTTAGGCGGGAAATCCGCCATTTCACAATGTTAATGAGTAAATGTGTAAGTTAGTGTTGTAAAATGGCGCTGTTAGTTTATCTTTTACGCGTTCCTCGGTTATTTTCCGTCCTTCCTATTAGTATTTTTGTACCACATACGTGTCTGGCTGTGTTTTACGCTCTTTGTGGTCGTGTAGCCTCGCTTTCATTTTTTCCGGCGGCCATTTTTTTTCTTGCTTAGGCGATTTTCGATTTGCGAAAATCGTCTAAATCGAGTTTAATTTGCATTCCACCACACTCACAGACGTCCTGGCTGTTGCCCCATGCTGTCTGTGATGTTTTTATATTTTTTTTAGGTGTAGTTAGTGTTTTTTTCGGGTTTTTGGTTTGGCCGCTAGTCTCGTCATTTTTTGCGTCTCGTATCTTTTTTTTACTAAGTGCCGCGTCTCGTATCTTTTTTTTTTCCGAAATCCCACGTCTCGTATTTTTTTTGTCTCATATTTTGTTTGGCTAAGTCCCGGTAATAGTGCTCCGAGTTTAACGGCTCGCCGGCAATAAGCGCCTTTGGCGCTCATTGCCTGAGTGCTCCGGGTTTAATGGCTCGCCTCGCAGACGCTCACCGCTAAGTCGTACGGACCACGCCAACAGCGTGATGACGTCTCGTAGTTGTACAATTATAATATGTGAGATTATACATATATATGAATATATATATATATATATATATATATATATATATATATATATATATACTGTATATACAGTATATATTGTGACAAACTGCCATCCACAGCTTCCTTATTTTTCACATTTCTGACACTTTTCATTTTGGGTACCCAGGAGGTTTCATTACATTTTTTAGGTTTATTAAAATACTGTCAGTAAACAAAGCATATGTCAAAATAAAATAACGAAAATAAAAATCTACATTTATTTACTGACTCACAACAGGAACACCCTCTCTGTGCCTGGACAGCTTGTCTGTCACAGGAGGAAAACAAAACAGCACATACACAATTTCATTCTCTGCTTATGCAGGATGCTCTTTTACTGTTTAAAGCAATCACAGTGGGTAGAGCACTGGCCAACCTTCACTCCAATAAAAAGAAAACAAAAGTTCCAGTCCACAGTCTCTTCCCTGGGGTATATAATGAATGAATCTGGTACCTTTATTTTCAGTGCCTCTTTCAGCCTTGGCAGCTCTAAATTGCAAAAGACTTTGTCTCTGTTTCATTTGCATGAAGCTCCTCTTAGGCACTCTGCTTGTGAATCCTCTTTCCACAATGTTCTTGTAGCTTCTTCCAGTTCCACAGACCTGATTGGGAGCTACATCCATCTCTCCAGTTCTGTGTTTTAAAGGTGGCCCACAGGTTACAGCTTTAGATTTTAACTATATTCCTCTCAGAGAGAATTCTTCAAATCTCTCAGGCTCATCCAACATATATATATATATATATATATATATATATAGTGACAATGTGCCCCCCAGAGGTTGTGTGTCTCTCTTCCTCTCCTTATCCTGTGTGTCTCTTTCCCATCTCCTCTCTTTCCCCTGTGTCTCACTTCCCCTCCTCCTCTCCTTCCCCTGTGTCTCTCTTCCCCTGTGTCTCTCTTCCCTGTCTCCACTCCCTCATTGCCTGCTGCCTGTGACAAAAAATTATGACACCCGGCATTTAGAAAAAAAACAACATACAACCCAAAATTACGACCCCGGGGACTTAGAAAAAAAATACACGATCTTGTAAAACAAACACGTAACCGTGCAAACACAAAAATACAAAAACACACACAAAAACACAATAATATAGACGCAATAATATAATTAAAAAAACACACAGAGAGCACGGGGGGACAGCCAGGATGTCTGGAAGTGAAGTTGAACGCAAATTTAACCCCAATTTCTCAGTTTCATCACTCAAAAATTGCCTAAGCAAGAAAAAAATGGCGCCCGAAAAAAATGAAAATGAGGCTCCACAACCCAGGACCGCGAAAAACACTGCTAAATACGCACAAGTTTACCCAGAGATCCGAGATAAGCTCGAGACCCCGCATTAATCCCTTGCAGCGAGGGTCCAATCGGACCCCTGAACTGCACTTACATTAAGCCCATGCTGGGGGTCCCATTGTGGGCCCCCGCAATTTCCAGACATTGACCCTTGCAGTGGGGGTCCCCGCTCAAATCAAAATTCAAATTTCCCGCCTTGTGGGTCCTTAAAGGAATTAACCCTGTCACTCATGGGAGCCATTACAGACCCCCATAAGCCTTAATTAACCCTGTCACTCATGGCGGTCAATACAGACCCCCATAAGCCCTTAATTAACCCTCTCTCTCATGGGGGTCAATACAGACCCCCATAAGCCATAGATTAACCCTGTCACTCATAGGGGCCAATACAGACCCCCATAATCCATTAATTAGCCCTATCATTCATGGGGCCAAATTCAGACCCCCATAACCCCTTAATTAACCCTGTCACTCATAGGTCTGCATAGATCAGGCCCCCGCTGCTTTTAAAACAATTTAATTCGCCGCCCGGCTCCTTAAAGGGCCCGCGGCACACTATTACTAATTCCGGCCACAGCACTTAATATTAACCCCCCTCTATGCTGGGGGTCCCCATCTGGAACCCCGAAGTGTCCCCTCATAAACCCCTTGCTGCAGGGGTCCATAGGGACCCCCGCGGCCCCCACATTAATCACCAGTAGCGGGGGTCCCCAATCGGCACCGATCGTGACCCTGCTGCATTTAAATTTTTATGTTTCCCGCCTTGCGGGTCCTTAAAGGACCATAAAGGTCCTGAAAGGACTCGCACTAAAAAATATTAACCCCAGGCAACTATAATTAACCCTATAACTCATGGGGGTCCATACAGTCCCCCATAAGCACTTAATTAACCCTATAACTCATGGGGGTCCATACAGACCCCCATAAGCCATTAAGTAACCCTATAACTCATGGGGGTCAATACAGACCCCCATAAGCCAATAAATAACCCTATAATTCATGGGGGTCAATACAGACCCCCATAAGCCAATAATTAACCCTATAATTCATGGGGGTCAAGACAGACCCACATAAGCCCTTCATTAACCTTGTCACTCATGGGCGTCAATACAGACCCCCATAAGCCCTTAATTAACCCTGTCACTCATGGGGGTCAATACAGACCACCATAAGCCCTTAATTAACCCTGTCAGTCATGGGGGTTAATACTGACCCCCATAAGTGAATAATTAACTTTTTCACTCTTGGGGTCAATACAGACCCCCTGTAAGCCATTAGTTCACCCTGTCACTCATAGGGGTCAGTACAGACCCCTATAAGCCCTTCATTAATCCTGTCACTGATGGGGGTCAATACAGACCCCCATAATCCAGTAATTAACCCTTTCACTCATGGGGTCAATACAGACCCTCATTGGCCCTTAATTAACCCTGTCAATCATGGATGTCAATATAGACCCCCATAACCCCTTAATTAACCCTGTCACTCATGGGGTCAATACAGACCCCCATAAGCCAATAATTAACCCTCTCACTCATGGGGGTTAATACAGACCCCCATAAGCCATTGATTTTTCCTGTCACTTATAGGGGTCAATACAGACCACTATAAGCCCTTAATTAACTGTGTCACTGATAGGGGTCAATAGAGACCCCATAAGCCCTTCATGAATTCTGTCACTCATGGGGGTCAATACAGACCCCCATAAGCCCCTAATTAACCCTGTCACTCATAGGGGTCAATATAGACCACCATAACCCCTTAATTAACCCTGTCACTCATGGGGGCCAATACAGACCACCATACGCCCTTAATTAACCCTGTCACTCATGGTGGTCAATACAGACCCCCATAATCGCTTCATTAACCCTGTCACTCATGGGGTTTAAAATAGACCCCATTAGCCCTTAATTAACCCTATCACTAATGGGGGTCAATACAGACCCCCATTATCCATTAATTGACCCTGTTACTCGTAGGGGTCAATACAGACCCCTATAAGCCCTTCATTAACCCTGTCACTCTTGGGGGTCAATACAGACCCCACAAGCACTTAATTAACCCTGTCACTAATGGGGGTCAATGAAGACCCATCAGTCCCATAAGGGTATATAAAGACCCTTATGGGGCAGTTACAAGCCTAACATTAACCACATAAGTGCCATGACGATCCTTTAAGGACCCTCATGACACTAACTACAAACACTACACTGTACTATAACCCCCAATAAACCAATAAATCTAAACTAACCCACCTCTAGATTAACCTATTAACACCTACACTTCCTACATACACTACCTAACTATCCCCTAATAAACTTCCCCACCACACTAATTACAGAAAATTATAAAACCTAACTCCCAAAAAATAATAAAATCTAAGTCACAGAAAAAATCAGAATGCGCCGATGTCTCCAGCCAATCACCTCGTGGGTGTGTATCCCATTGTGATTGGCTGATGTCAAGAAAGCCTTCTGATTCTTTCAAACAAGATTAACAGGTGCATTAGCCAATCAGAATAGGATATGGGGGTGTACTCCATTCTGATTGGCTTATACCTTGGCGCCTTCTGATTGGCTGAAATTAGATTGACAGCGTTTTAGGCCAATCAGAAGACACCATTGCCAATTTTCTTCTGGAAAAGTCTCTAGCAGGCTCATTAGCGTCGGGAAGGTCCGCGAATGTGGACCTCCGTTAGTTTTTTTTTTTTTTTAGAGCGCAGATTCTTCCAGGGCCCAGCCGGAGCAGAAGAGGAGGAGGCCAGGGACATTCTTGGGGAGGTAAGTTCAATGTATATTATTTTCATTTTATTTTATGTTGTGTGTGTGTATATTGTAGCAATTTAAAGTTCATTTTTAACAGGGGCCGCGTCATAGAAGAAAATAAGAAGGATGGTGACATGCTGGAAAGGTGAGTAGAATATTTAGAATGTTTTTTTATTGTATGTAAATGTGTTGTACTAATTTGTTTTTTTTTCCCTAGGTGATCTGAAGGGACACCTGCAAAGGTAAGTGGTCTTAATTATTTTATTTTAGGTTAGAATTAGGGTTTGTATATGTAGATAGTATTTATTGTATATTAAATAGGGGGGGGTGTATTTTAGATAGATAGGGGGTTATGTGTGTATTTTAGGATTTATTGTATTTTAGATAGTGGGGTATGTATGTATGCTAGATAGTATTTAATGTATTTTAGAAAGGGGGGTATGTTTGTATGTTAGATAGTATTTAATGTATTTTAGATAGTGGGGTATGTGTGTATTTCAGATAGTATCACTAGTTATGTCCCAAACAGTTCACCAGAGAACTTTTCGCTGCGATTTTTGCATGTTCGCGTTCACCACGAACGGCGAAAATATGCGCTTTTCGATCCGCCCCCTATTCTTTATCATTGAGGAAACTTTGACCCTGCACATCACAGTCAGCAGACACATTCCAGCCAATCAGCAGCATACACTCCCTTCCAGAGCCTTCCATCTGTATGACAGCCTCCAATTTAGAATCATTCTGTAGCTGCATTCGTGGAGAGAGGAAATATATTCCACCTGCTCTTGATTTAATAGGGAAATAGATAGCCAGGCTGTGTATTTAGCTTTAACTACACACCTGAAGGACTCCTTTGATGTCTGCTGCAAGGACAGCAACCCAAAAAGCCATTTTTAGGGCTAGAACATCATTTATTTTATTTTAATTATTTTTTTCTGCTGATTTAATAGGGAAATAGATAGCCAGGCTGTGTATTTAGCTTTAACTACACACCTGAAGGACTCCTTTGATATCTGCTGCAAGGACAGCAACCCAAAGAGCCCTCCTGCTTGCTAGCTTGTGTGTGAGGCCTATTGCATCTTGTCTGCGAACTTTTGCCAGTGCACAGTGACACTCATATCTAGTGCCACCGTAGTGTGCAGTGAAATAAAACAACCCTTTTTTTACTGTAATCGATTGAATATCAGTAGCCTGCCTACAGGCGTGTGTGAGGCCTATTGCATCTACTCTGCCAACTTTTGCCAGTGCCCAGTGACACTCATATCTAGTGCCACCGTAGTGTGCAGTGAAATAAAACAACCCTTTTTTTACTGTAATCGATTGAATATCAGTAGCCTGCCTAAAGGCGTGTGTGTGAGGCTTATTGCATCTAGTCTGCTAACTTTTGCCAGTGCCCAGTGACACTCATATCTGGTGTCACAGTAGCTTGCAGTGAAATAAAACAACCCTTTTTTTACTGTAATCGATTGAATATCAGTAGCCTGCCTACAGGCGTGTGTGTGATGCCTATTGCATCTAGTCTGCCAACTTTTGCCAGTGCCCAGTGAAACTCATATGTGGTGTCACAGTAGCTTGCAGTGAAATAAAACAACCCTTTTTTTACTGTAATCGATTGAATATCAGTAGCCTGCCTAAAGGCGTGTGTGTGAGGCCTATTGCATCTAGTCTGCCAACTTTTGCCAGTGCCCAGTGACACTCATATCTAGTGCCACCGTAGTGTGCAGTGAAATAAAACAACCCTTTTTTTACTGTAATCGATTGAATATCAGTAGCCTGCCTAATGGCGTGTGTGAGGCCTATTGCATCTAGTCTGCCAACTTTTGCCAGTGCCCAGTGACACTCATATCTGGTGTCACAGTAGCTTGCAGTGAAATAAAACAACCCTTTTTTTACTGTAATCGATTGAATATCAGTAGCCTGGACAAAGGCGTGTGTGTGAGGCCTATTGCATCTAGTCTGCCCACTTTTGCCAGTGCCCAGTGACACTCATATCTAGTGCCCCCGTAGTGTGCAGTGAAATAAAACAACCCTTTTTTTACTGTAATCGATTGAATATCAGTAGCCTGCCTACAGGAATGTGTGTGAGGCCTATTGCATCTAGTCTGCTACCTTTTGCCAGTGCCCAGTGACACTCATATCTAGTGCCACCGTAGTGTGCAGTGAAATAAAACAACCCTTTTTTTACTGTAATCGATTGAATATCAGTAGCCTGCCTACAGGCGTGTGTGTGAGGCCTATTGCATCTAGTCTGCTAACTTTTGCCAGTGCCCAGTGACACTCATATCTAGTGCCACCGTAGTGTGCAGTGAAATAAAACAACCCTTTTTTTACTGTAATCGATTGAATATCAGTAGCCTGCCTACAGGCGTGTGTGTGAGGCCTATTGCATTTAGTCTGCCAACTTTTGCCAGTGCCCAGTGACACTCATATCTAGTGCCACCGTAGTGTGCAGTGAAATAAAACAACCCTTTTTTTACTGTAATCGATTGAATATCAGTAGCCTGCCTAAAGGCGTGTGTGAGAGGCCTATTGCATCTAGTCTGCCAACTTTTGCCAGTGCCCAGTGACACTCATATCTGGTGTCACAGTAGCTTGCACGCATAGTACCACTAATCATAAAAAAAATGACAGGCAGAGGCAGGCCACCCTGCAGAGGCCGTCGTGGTCGTGTTGCTGTGATTCCCTTTGGCCCTAGAATAATGCCCAGAGGCAACGTACCCTGAACTTGAACAGTTCTGAGGACATGGTTGACTGGCTAACACAGGACACCCAATCTTCTACAGCTTCCGCTCGGAACCTAGACGCACCATCCTCCTCCAGCTTAGCTTCGGGCACCTCTCCAGTTACCACTCGCCCGCCTGCCGCCACCACCAACACTAGCACCACAGCCGCTTCACTTGATACATCAGCAGAGTTATTTACAGATCCGTTGGAAGAAATGAGTGATGCACAAACATTAGTGCCAGAGGATGTAGATAACAGGGATATGTCCCAGTCAGGCAGCATTACACACATGGACGTAAGGTCTGTTGATGATGATGATGTTGTACCCGGTGCTGCTTCCTTTGTTGAGTTGTCAGATACAAGTGAAGTGGTTGATGATGACGATGCGTCCATGGATGTTACGTGGGTGCCCGCTATAAGAGAAGAACAGGAGGAAAGTTCAGATGGGGAGACAGAGAGGAGGAGGAGACGAATTGGAAGCAGCGGGACGTCGTCGAAAGTAGCTAGTGGCACAGTCAGACAGCATGCATCGGCACCCGGGGTCAGCCAGACAGCACGCCAGTCAACCCATGCTTTTTCCACCAGAACTCAGCAGTGTGGCAATTTTTTTGTGTGTCTGCCTGTGACAACAGTGATGCCATTTGCAACCTGTGCGGAAAAAAAACTGAGTCGTGGGAAGTCCAACACCCACCTAGGTACAACTTCTTTGTGAAGGCACATGACACATCACAAACGCCTATGGAATCAACACATCAGTACAAGCAGCACACAAAGTCAAAGCCACCATCCTCCTCCTGGTCCAGCATCTTCAGCCATGTCAACCACTGCTGCCCTGCTTGCCCCCTCTCAACCATCCGCCACTCTGTGTCTCGCCCTGAGCAGTCCCTGCTCATCTGCCCACAGTCAGGTGTCTGTCAAGGACATGTTTGAGTGTAAGAAGCCAATGTCACAAAGTCACCCCCTTGCCTGGCAACTGACAGCTGGCCTGTCTGAACTCTTAGCCCGCCAGCTTTTACCATACAAGCTGGTGGAGTCTGAGGTTTTTCAAAAAATTTGTAGCTATTGGGACACCGCAGTGGAAGGTACCGGACGAAATTTCTTTGCACAAAAGGCAATCCCCAACCTGTACTCGATTGTGCAAAAGGAAGTAATGGCATCTCTGGCACACAGTGTTGGGGCAAGGGTCCATATGACCACGGATACCTGGTCTGTAAAGCATGGTCAGGGCAGGTATATCACCTACACTGCGCATTAGGTAAACCTGGTGACGGCTGACAAGCATGGAATACGTGGCTCTGCAGAGGAGTTGGTGACACCGCCACGACTTGCAGGCAGGCCTGCTGCCACCTCCTCTACTCCTCCTACTCCATCCTCTTCCATAACCTCCTCGGCTGAGTCCTCTTCTGCTGCTGCTATGTCTTGCTCCACATCAAAGGCACCCCCCCCCCAGCTCCACAGGTACTATTCCACATCCTGGATACGGCAGTGTCACGCAGTCTTGGGGTTGACTTCCCTGAAAGCAGAGAGTCACACTGGACCAGCACTCCTGTTCGCCCTGAACGCACAGGTGGATCAGTGGCTGACTCCACACCAACTGGAGATCGGCAAAGTGGTTTGTGACAACGGAAGAAATTTGTTGGCGGCATTGAATTTGGGCAAGTTGACACATGTGCCGTGCATGGCACATGTGTGTAATCTGATTGTACAACGCTTTGTGCATAAGCACCCAGGCTTACAGGACATCCTGAAACAGGCCAGGAAGGTGTGTGGCCATTTCAGGCGTTCCTACACGGCCATGGCGCACTTTACAGATATCCAGCGGCGAAACATGGCAGCGAGGCGCTTGATTTTAGACAGCCCGACACGTTGGAATTCAACACTCCTAATGTTCGACCGCCTGCTCCAACAAGAAAAGGCCGTTAACGAGTATTTGTATGACCGGGGTGCTAGGACAGCCTCTGCGGAGCTGTGGATTTTTTTGCCACGTTACTGGACGCTCATGCGCAATGCCTTTAGGCTTATGCGTCCTTTTGAGGAGGTGACAAACCTGGTCAGTCGCACCCAGGGCACCATCAGCGACATCATACCATTTGTTTTCTTCCTGGAGCGTGCCCTGTGAAGAGTGCTGGATCAGGCAGTAGATGAGCTTGAAGAGGAAGAGTTGTGGTCACCATCACCGCCAGAAACAGCCTTATCAGCATCGCTTGCTGGACCTGCGGCAACGCTGGAAGAGGATTGTGAGGAAGAGGAGTCAGAGGAGGAATGTGGCTTTGAGGAGGAGGAGGAAGACCAACCACAACAGGCATCCCAGGTTGTGTCACCTATCTGGTACCAGTAGTGTTGTACGTGGCTGGGGGGAAGATCATACCTTCAGTGAGATCACTGAGGACGAGGAACGGGACATGACTAGCTCGGCATCCAACCTTGTGCAAATGGGGTCTTTCATGCTGTCGTGCCTGTTGAGGGACCCTCGTATAAAAAGGATGAAGGAGAACGACCAGTACTGGGTGTCCATGCTACTAGACCCCCGGTATAAGCAGAAAGTGCCTGAAATGTTACCGAATTACCCAATGGTCGCCCTTGATAGAGGTTTATCTTTACAATTTTTTGAGAACCAATTTAAGACCGGTGTCCCCTATTTCTGGGTCAGGGAGTGTGTGAAATGCCTCAGCCTACAGTAATTGTAATGTTCTGACAGCGGTAGCTCATGCTTGTCCCTCAGTTTCTCATAGGTGAGCATCTGGCCCTTTACTAACCAGTCTCCCAGTCTATCTAGTTTCCTTGACCTCCACCAGTGTTGTGATGTTGTGCTCATGTGTTTCGGGGCCTGAGGGTGGTCAAGAATTGGGGTCATTTGGGTGGATCCAGGGAACAAACCCGTGTGTTTCTTGGCCCATTTCCAGTATGATAGTGAGTGTCTGATTAGGGGGTTTGGCGAGTTTTTAAGGCTCTGAGGCAATTCTGATAGCCAAGCCACCTTGTCCCAGGTTAAGGGCCTTAAAGTGTGGTTCTCTATATACACACAGGCCGGTTGATGACATATAGAATGTGCTATTGGGAGGAAAGATGGGTGATGAGCGTCGTAAGCGATCATCCCTACGACCCCCTACGACTTTCGGCCTGCCAAGTGAGGGGCCGCATTTGCGGAGGTGGAGGCTCCCACTTGGCTGCAATGAGCCGCAGGCAGGACTTACACCGCAAAATTTACGGACTTACCATCCAAAAATACGAGCCGCGGGACTTAGAAAAAAAAAAATTACGACCTTGCAAAAATACAACCTTAACACCTGAACCGCGCACACATAAAAACTTTAAAACCACAATAAATACTCACAACAAATACATAAAAAGCTTAGCCACAGCAAGGGGGGGGGGGCACCCAGGACCTCTGCAAGTGAAGTTACACCTCAATTTAAGTACAAATGAAAGAGTTTACACACACGAAAATCCCTGAAGCGAGAGAAAAAATGTCAGCGGAAAAAAACGAAAATGCTACAGGACCCTAAACACGCAAAACACCACCAAGCACATACAGATTTTCCAAATAATCCGTACGGGGTAAAAGATACACCATTAGCAAGGACGCTACATCATACACAGCCACCTAGCGCATACACATTAGCCACCATTTTACAACAATAACTTACCTACCCTAATGGCTTCCCCTTGCGCACGCACCCTATTTACACTACACACTGCTCATATTGCTGACACTTACACCTCAGCTCCACAATAGTGCAAACCTACATTATATGCTGCAGGAACAGCAAAACAGATTGTCAGCTCTTCAGCACAATGCTTCCTGCATATATATTACTTCCAAATAGGTAAAGTATCTTCATTTATTAATGTTTTAATTATTTCACTACCATACACAAACAAATAGACACAAAAACAAAAAAACAAAAATACAATAAACACAACACCCATTCACCGCTCATCTCCACCAAACAGCATTACCTGCCTTACAATTTTATTGCCGTAATTTTATGACGGGCAGTTTGCTAGTATTTAATATATTTTAGATAGGGGGGTATTGTATTTTGATTTGATTTTTATTGCATTGAAATGTACTGTATGTATTCTGTATGTATTTCCTTTTCAGGTGTGTAATGTCTTTTTTTATTTTCTATAGTGGGGGGGGGGGGGTTGTAATGTATTTTTATTTTTCTGTAATGTACCTTTTTATTTTTTGTGACTTATGTTTTTTATTGTCTGCAATGTAGATTTTTTATTTTCTGTGACAGGCTTTTTTATTAACTGTAATGTAGATTGTTTTTATTTTTTATTTTCAATAATGTAGCTTTTATATTTTTGGTGAATTAGGCTTTTTTATTTTATGTGACTTAGCTTTTATTATTTTTTGTGACTTAGGTTTTATTATTTTCTGTAATTAGTGGGGTGAGGGGTTACAGGTAGGTAGTGTAGGTAGGTAGTGTAGGTGTTAATAGGTTAGTGTAGAGGTGGGTTAGTTTAGCAATGTTTATGTTAGCAATGAGCGCCAAAGGTACTGAGAGGACTAAAAGCCTTACATTGTGTGCCAAACTGCATTCCCAGCCTTACAATTTTATTGACCTTCATTTTTTCGAAGGGCAATTCTCTTGTATATATATAATTTGGTAAAAAAGCTACTGACAAAAAAACTGCATGTTTTGTTAATGTCACGAATGACACAATCCTTCTGCTAAATGCTAAACACAAGAAATCCTTTACAAACTTGCACTGCCCCATTGATGATGCACTAGAGGTGGAGTCAAAAATTGCAAAATTTGCAAAAATTGAATTAAAACTGTCAATTTTAAACACATATTTTGACAAATAATACCCCTATGCTGGCTTTTCCATATCTATTACAGGTCAAGAAACCTGTTTTTATCTAAAATTCTAAGAAACACATTGAAGGACCCCCGGGGCTGAACCAGCCTGCTGGTATCTGCAGCGGGGGTCCCTTGACATGGTTGGACCAAGTGCCGGCGGAGGAAGTGGGGGGCGGGCCTCGCGCGAGAGGTGTGGTGGCTCCGCCCCCTTAGGCAAGCACTGGGGCTATTTTAGTTTCACTACACGGCAGGCAGGGAACCAGGCACCCACCCACCCTCCCTGTTGTAAGAGCATTTGTTATTGTAAAGTTTTATATATTTAAAAAAAACAACATATATTTATAATAAATAAATAAAGAATGTGTTTAAAAAAAAAAAAGTAAATAAGAAATATTGTAATATATTGTCATTATTCAGGAGATTTGTGCTCATGTGATGAGCTTATGGTTGTTAATATGTGGTTTGTTGCAGCAGAGTTTTTAATAAGTTGTGTTGGGGCGTGTGGGGGAGTTGCCCGGGCCAATGGTGAGAAAGGGCCGTCCCTACCTTGGGAAGTTGTGACGATGGCACAGAGGTTGACCTCTTGAGCGTGGGCTCAAGGGATGGGGTTACTGCCAGGCCCGGGGCTCCTCCCTCGTGTAGTGAATTTACATATTCCATTTGCATATGATAACAATAAAAATCGCTGCGGCCAGTTGTACCTCCAACAGTTGTGTTGTGTCATTTTTGCGGAGTCAGGGACTTTGGGTCTTGCCGGGTCATGTTCCTAATGTAAAAATCCGGGCTGATGATGCTCAAACAAGCTCACAATGAGTTTCACTCTTTAAATCCAAAACTCTTTTAATGATCAACTTTTTAAAAATAAAAATATAATTGTATACTAATCCTTTATAAATAAATGCTATTGAAGTTGGAACAGTGGCCTTGAAACAGTGACACTTTTAGCCATAGGAAAAGTAGTTCCGAAATGTCACCATTTCTACAGTTGTGAGTATCCGAGCGAGAGACAGCTGATCTGAATTGGGAATGCTGTGTAATGTCTGCTTTCAATTATCTACTTTTTATTTTGTTAATGGTTAGTAAGGGATTTCATCTGCCCACCTGGAGACCAAACAAAACTAGTTGAAGGTATAGTATTGTGCAGAAATAGATGTTTGAATCACGGTGACTTGGGTATATCTGACCTTATAAAGTATTAACAAGCTGCTCAGTTCTCATTTATTGTTGCTTGGGAATTAGGAACGACATGCACAAAATGCAACATTGTACAATTGTGAGTATTCATCGAGTTAGCAATACACTTATTAAATAGGGTCATTGTAGAGGGAGACTTTATCTGTCATCAGAACATTCAATGATAACACAGTTTTTCAATAAGGCATTTTCTAAAAAGATTTAAAACTGCACACTTTGCAAGTTGGCTTAAAAATGTAATATTATGCAAAAATGTATTTGATGTTCTATTACATGTAATACAATTTTGATTCTCTTGAAAATATCTATTGAATGTGAAATTGATTGGTTTATACCGAAATATACAGTAATAAAGAAATATATAGGTTTTGCAATAAGAAGAGCACCTCCTTAATCAGTTGCTTAATATTTACTTATTAGTTAAAATTACATCTCTATTTGAATTTTATAACGATTAGTAAAAAATAAAATATGTGTTGGGGAAAAATGATAATGTCTGTATACATGAGTAAATGCTATGTTCCCCTGAGGTATCCTAACTATAACTTGTAGCTTAAGGAAGAGAATCCAGAGAAGATGACACAGAAGATGCTTTTATAGAGATAGATGTAGATTGTGTTGAAAGAAGTTCATTTGTCCATGAAAATAAGTAGGGTGAAGCAACTCTTATGACTATGACTAATGTCAGGACTGGATTTTGGGGGCCAGGGATTCCCTTGGAAATCCCACTTTGTGCAGCCCCATTAAGTTTAAAATCGTTTCATGGAAGGCTAAGATCCGGAAACGTCATGTGGTGTAACCATGTTCTTTGTTGTTGCTTCTAATGTGTAATGTGTAATGTGTCTGTTCTAGTGTGTGGTTATTGGCATGTGAATAGAACCAGGTCATGTTTGGTATTAATATGTTGGATTTTCCACAGGGATTTTAATAAAGAAAATGATTAGGGTTCCCTGTGGAAAGAGGTCACATTTTGCAAGGTACTCAGTTTAGGGGTCCTGTGAGACCAGAGGAACGACTGGCAGATACCAGAGAACAATGGACATTCAGCATGAATGGGATGGCAAGATAGGATTATTCACTAATGTTCTGATTTGATACACCCAGTAACTTTTGCTGGCTACATTAGGGGCTTCATTAATTGCGATTTTGACAATATAATAGGGCCCTTTATACTTACGCAATATTCACAAATATGCTTATAACTTGCATGTCAAATGTATTAGCTACCATATTGTGAATAATGCGAATCCTATGCTCACAAAAAAAAATGTGCCCATGCATTCCATTGCACATTGGTATATGGGCATGTAAATGACACACGGGTGGGGGAGTAGGGGGGAGACACAGGAGGGGGCGAGACACAGGGGAGGAAGAGGAGGATATGGAGAGACACATGGGAGTGAGAGGAGGGGGAAGAGACACAGGGGAGGGAGAGGAGCGGGCGGCGCTCATTGCAAGGCCCGTGATGAGCGCCAAAAGCGCTCATTGCGAGGCCAGTAAAGTAGAGGGGGAGAGGCTCCCATTGTGTGTCAAACAGCATTGCCAGTCTACAATTTTTATTGCTGTCATTTTTGACGGCAAGTCGCTAGTATATTAATATTTGTTATAATATTATGGAAACATAGTATATACAATATAAAATTATCTTCAACAACTTTGCTAAGGTCATGAATCTTACATAGTAAAATTTACATATACAGACTCTTCGAGCCATTGCTTTGAAACTTGTAACCTAGAAAATTTTAATTTTAGATATCAACTTCAAATGAATATTGTATATAAAGTTCAATTTCCCCAAGTGCTTGAAACTTTCTGTATTTCTGTTGATAGCATTTTTCTTCTGAGAAATATATTTTATTAATAGGTTGAAGTAAGTCAAATTAATTAAGTCTGACAATGAGTATGAACTCTGAGGCAAAAAGACAACTAACAGTACAACATTAAGGAGAATGATTGTAATAGAAAATAACATTCCATCTGCATAAAAAAACAGATGTATTATTCTTACAATAAATTTGCATTCTGAATAGTGTTTTTATTATGTCAAGACGTAGATACAAACAAATATATTGAATACACTAGCCTTCGAAAAAATAATTCACTCATAAAAATCACCAGAAGTTATATTAAATACAAAAAACATAACATTTTATAAGCACTCAATCAAGGATGCATTAACTAATACTTGTTTAATACAGCAATGTTTTATAATTATATTTTATATAATAAAATATTTAGATGAGGATTTTATAGCCAGCTCTAGTATAAATGTCACTCTCCTAACAAATAGTTGGTGTTGAGAGAAATTATTTGAAATCTAAGTTAATAATCTATCTTTTTTTTCAACATATTATTTAAAGTATCGACTGTAGTATAATTCTAATAATATGCCCATTTGAAAACTAATGGTGAAAATAGTTATAAAGCAAATAAAAGTAAATAAAGACAGCCTTTGTATTTATATTTTACTGTTGCTTCCACCACATTTTTCAAGCTGTTTGTTTCAGCAGGGTGTATGCCCATAAAGTGGGCTGGCAGACAAAGAGACTCATTTAATTCTAACAGTTACAGATCGATTTAATTGAACAAGCCTGCAATTACAGGGCCGAAGTCTAAAACCGTAAACCATGAATCTGTACGTAGCATTTCAGGGCATGATCATAATCAATTAAGCATGCCTGTAAGTTATAATGTAGTTGTGCAATTAATTCTAATGTCTTTCATTGCTTTCCCCCTATTTTAAAGTCCAGTATTGTGTTTTTATTTGCTTTTGTAGTGTTACGAACAGGTTTTTAACCCTATTGCGAGTCCTCTCTAGTACTCGTATAATTTCTTGCAGCATTTGTCGTTTACGGGTTTGAAGGCAATTGCTTGCTTGTTGAATTGCTGCAATTAAATCTTGATTTGCGATTTTAGAGATTGTAACATTTGCGGGCTTGAAATATCGAAGGCTAAGAACTGTTTTTTAACCCTCTTGCGAGTCCTCTCTAGAACTCGTATAATTTTTTGCTACATTTGCCATTTACGGGTTTGAAGGCAACTGAGGGCTTGTGGAATTGTTGTGATTAAATAGCAATTCGCGATTTTAGCGATTGTAACATTTGCGGGCTTGAAAGATCAAAGGCTTAGATTGTTTGGAGTAACAATTTTGATAACTACAGGAATTTTCAGCCTGTAACCTGCAAATCGATTGTGGGTAACTAGAATATGCCAAATTAAATATCAGTAAGTTTTGTGGGCTACATTACGGGCTTTGGTAAATGCGATTTTGAAAATGTAATAGAGCCCAAAGGCTACCTATTTGTTTATGGTCTCTTTCCCCTGCAGATCAGTAGACAGAAAAATGGTACTTAATACTACTGCATAATTACATCTAATAAAAAATTAAAGGCTGTAATTTCTACTTTCTAAAAATGTCTTTTTTTTATTAAGTATGTTTTTTCCCAAAAAAAGATATGGTACTAGAGTACTCCTTTCATGTTTTCGATAAACGTAATTATTTATTAATATTATATATTATTAAATATTTCAAATATTTTTACGATATATGTCCTTATAAATAATGTTTTGATTTTTGATTTTTGCTCCCACCCATTTAAACAACCCTGCAAAGATGCCGATGGCAGCCAAGTCTTAGAAGGCTGCCTGGCAAGAGCAGTAGAGAGTAGCTATAGTGAGGTGGGAGGTAGTCCTGTGTGTTTTCAGTCATATTATAGTGGGGAGGGAGAAAGCCTGGTATGTCATAGGGTATTAATCAATGGTTATTTACTTCACACTAAGAAAGTAAATTATCTGATCTAATACATACAGTATGTAGTATCAGTGGCAGAGCTAGTGCATTTTTTTGCACTTCCGGAACCCCCTCCATCATCAACTTACACAGTGAATATATGAAATAAATATATATATATATATATTTAAAAAAAAAAAATATATATATATATATGTGGGTCTGTGTCTATATATATATATATATATATATATATAGTTGAATAATCAGAGTATTGCAGTAAACTGCTTTTTGACTTGATAAAGAGAGGATCTTCTCTCGAAAGCTCATCAGTATATTATGAATAAGTTTGTCCAATAAAAAAGGTATCATTATTTACTGCAATACTCTGATTATTCAACTGGATTACTGGACTCTCTCTCTCTATATATAAGGGAGAGAGGGGGAATGAGATACAGGGGAGAGAGAAGGGGAGAAAGGGGGCAAAGAGACACAGTGTAGGGAGAGGGGTGAAAGAAACACAAGACCTAAACCCTATTGAGCATCTGTGGTACATCCTCAAATGGAAGGTGGGGGAGTGCAAGATCTCTAACATCCGCCAGCTCCATGATGTCATCATGGAGAAGTGTAAGAGGACTCCAGTGGAAACCTGTGAAGCTCTAGTGAACTCCATACCCATGAGGGTTATGGCAGTGCTGGAAAAATAATGGTGGCCACACAAAATATTGCCACTTTGGGCCCAATTTGGACATTTCCACTTAGGAGTGTACTCACTTTTGTTGCCAACGGTATACACATTAATGGCTGTGTGTTGAGTTATTTTGAAGGGACAGCAAATTTAAAGGCTATACAGGTTATACAGGCTGTACACTTACTACTTTACATTGTAGCAGAGTGTCATTTCTTCAGTGTTGTCACATGAAAAGATATAATAAAATATTTACAAAAATGTGAGGGGTGTACACACTTTTGTGAAATACTGTATATAAAAAATAAATAAATATATATATATATATATATATATATATATACAAATACACACACCTACATACTGTATATATATATATATATATATATATATATATATATATATATAGTTGAATAATAAGAGTATTGCAGTGAATAGTGATACCTTTTTTATTGGACAAACGTATTCATAATAAAGCGATGAGCTTTCGAGAGATAATGCCTCTCTTTATCAAGTCAAAAAGCTTTCTGACTTGATAAAGAGAGGCATTATCTCTCGAAAGCTTGTGCTTTATTATGAATACATTTGTCCAATAAAAAAGGTATCACTCTTCACTGCAATACTCTTATTATTCAACTGGATTACTGGACATTCATGGTTACCTCACTCTTCATATATATATATATATATATATATATATATATATATATATATATATATACATACTGTGTGTAAATATATATAAATATATATTTGTTGTTGTTTAGTCGTTCAGTCGCATCCGTCTCTCTGTGACTCTATGGACCACAGCACGCCAGGTGCTTCTCTCAGTCACTGCCCCTCTGAGCTCCATCGAGTTCATGTTCATTGATTCAATGACCTCATCTATCCATCGCTGCTTCTGTTATCTCCTTCTTCTTGTGCCTTCAATCGTTCCCAGCATCAGAGTCTTTTCTAGGGAAAAGAGCCTCATGATCATACCTGCTAGTGAACAGTTTGTCTTGATTTATTGAATCTTCTTGCAGTCCAAGGGACTTAAAGCAGTGTTTTCCAACACCACAATTCAAAGGTGTCAATTCTACGGCGCTCAGGCTTCTTTATGGTCCAGCTCTCACATCCATATGTTACTACTGGGAATACCATAGTTCGAACTATGCAGACCTTTGTTGATAGTTTAATATCTTTACTTTTTACTAGCTTGTCCAAGCTTGCCATAGCTTTCCTCCACAGAAGTGAACGTCTTTTAATTTCATGACTACAGTCACCATCTGCAGAGATCTTGGATCCAAGGAAAATAAAATTTGTCACTGTCTCCACTTCTTCCCCGTCTATTTGCCAGGAGGTGAGATTGCCATTTGCCATGATCTTCGTCTTTTTAACATTGAGCAGCAGGCCAACTTTTGCACTCTCTTCTTTTACCCTCATCAATAAGTCCTTTAGTTCCTCCTCACTTTCAGCCATCAGAGTAGTATCATCGGCATATCTGAGGTTGTTGATGTTTCTTCCAGCAATACTGTCCAGCCTTACGCATGATGTACTCTGCATATAATAAGTAAGGTGACAATATACAACCTTGTCGCACTCTTTTTCCAATCTTGAACCGTTCTGTTGTCCCATGATCCGTTCTGACCGTGGCTTCTTGGTCGACATACAGATTCTTTAGAAGGAGGATGAGAAGATCTGGTACTCCCATCACTTTAAGACATGCCACATTTTGTTGTGCTCTACATAGTCAAAGGCTTTAGAATATTCTATGAAGCAGACGTAAATAGACCATATTCAACTGAGCTTTCAGGCAATCCGGGAGCCCGTAAGTGAGGTAACAAGGTAATATGCTATTCAATTGGCATCTTTTTGCGGGCTCCGAATGGCTTCTGAGTTACGGGCTTGAAAAAATGGTGATGATTACACTCGCAACTTATAGCCTTCAGAAGTCTTTAATATTTAACTTTCACTAGGCTAAAATCGCAAATCGCTATTCATTTGATCAGTTTCCCCAAGCCCGCAAATGTTTTGACACCCGTAAATGGCAAATGAAGGAGAAAATCCAAAGTGCTAGAGAGGACCCAACAAAAAAAATCAATACTACACAGTAAATAATGAGGAAAGTGATGACAGACATTAGAATTAATTGCACAACAGTCTCAAGCTTGCAAATCGGCAGGAAATAAAATGTATTTTAATGTTTCATTTCAGGGCTAAATCGATCTTTGGTATCAATGAGTTAATACATATCAGGCCACCCATATGGACTAGAACAGTATTGGCATTCATTTTCATAATTCTGTATGTTGTGGGTTTGCATGTCTGATCGCATATCGGATCCCTGAACCTAATTGATTGACGTGCAACCTCCATGTATTACTGCCGTAATTATGATGTCATGTCCCCGCCCTAAACTGGTCTGAACCAGTGCATAGTTGATGGCTTTGGCTTGGTTTCTCTATTATCCAGCAGACATTGGCAATTTCATCTCTTGTGCCTCTTCCTCTGCAGAACCCGGCTTGCACATCTGGTAGTTCCTGGTCCATACATTTTTGGAGTCGAGCTTGTAGAATATTAAACATTACCTTGTTGGCATGTGAAATCAGTGCAATTGTTTGATAATTGGAGCACTGTTTGGCACTGCCTTTTCTGGGGATTGGGATGTAGACAGACCTCTTCAAGTCTATTGGCCATTGTTGAGTTTTCCAAATGTGCTGGCATAAGGCAAGTAACACTTTCACAGCATCATCCTGTAGAATTTTGAATAGTTAAATTGGTATTCCATCACCTCCTACAGCCTTGTTATAAGCAAGACATCCTATGGCCCATCTCACTTTGCTCTCCAAGATGTCTGGCTCCAGCTCATTGGACAAATTATTGAGGTCATCACTGCTGTAAAGATCCTTCCTTTATAGATCTTCAGTGTATTCCTGCCACCTCTTCTTTATCCGATCTTCTTCTGTTAAGTTCCTACCATTTTTTGTCTTTTATCATGCCCACTTTGGCATAAAGATGCCTTGTAGGTTCTCAATTTTCTTGAAGAGATCTCTTGATTTACCCATTTGGTTGCATACTGTAGTTACATAGTAATATAATAATTGAGGTTGAAAAAGGATTCAGTTGGACAAATCTTTTCTTATCTCCAAAACCTTTTAAATTCCTTCTTTCCTGGGCTACTTTCAAAGCCCCATCAGACAGCCAGTTTCCCTTCTTAGTTTTCTTTCTTTTAGGGATATACTTTTTTGCTGTTTCCTGGATAGTGTTGTAAACTTCGGTCCAAAATTCTTCTGGCATTCTATCTCCCATGTCTAGTCCCTTATATATATTCTTTACTTAAACTGCACATTTACAAGGGATATTATTTATTTCGTATTTACTTGGTCTGATGGTTTTCCCCCTTTTCTTCAGTTTAATTTTCAACTTTGCAACATATATATATATATATATATATATATATATATATATATATATATAAATACACACCTATATAAACACTTCCTGGGGTGAGGAGGGGCCACAGCAGGCCAGAGGGCCGAGGGGGCCACAGAGTTCCGAGAGGGCCGCAATGGCCTGCAAAGACCGAAGGGGCCACAAAAGGCAGAGGGAGGTCACAAAGGTACATGGGGACCACAGGGGCCCAAACACTGTGGGGCCATAAAGGAGCAGAGGGAGGCTACATGGGGCCATGGGTTGCCACAGGTGGCTAAGTGAGGCCACAGAGGTACACGAGGGGCCATAGGAGGCTGAGGGGGAACACATGGGGCTGAGGAAAGCCTCAGAGGTCCATGAGGGGCAACAGGAGGCTGAGGGGGACAACAGGGGGTCACAAAGACTGAGGGGGTGAGGGAGGCAATAAGGGGCTGCAAGAAGTGAAAAGGGGCTGAGGGAGGCCACAGAGGTCCACGAGGGGCCACAGGAAGCTGAAGGGAAACACAGGGGGGCTGAGAGAGGACATAGAGGTCCACGATGAGCCACAGGAGGCTGAGGGGTGAAACAGGGAGCAGTGGGGGCCACAGGGCCTGCATGAGTCATAGGGGGGCCATGGGGCCTGTGGGGGGACACAGTGAGCTGCAGGGGACCCATTGGAGGTCCACGGGGGCCATAAGAGGCCGTAAGGGACACATGGACCCCAGGGGTCACAGGAGCCCTGGAGGCCCCTTGGGGCCACACGATTTGCAGGGGCCACAGAGTATATGTGGGGGCCACAGGGATCCACTGGAGCCACTGAAGACCCATGAAGGCCACAGAGGACCCTTGGAGGCTACTGGAGGGCTGCAGCAGCCACAAAGGACCCATGGGAGGTCCCTAGGGGCCTTGTTGCCTTGCACCGGTTGCACCGATGGTGTAAATTGTCTGCCATAATACATACATTAAAAAAGAGGTCCTACATATGGTTTATGCCAAATATGAAGTAGATAATATAATAGTTTTTTATGTTTTGGAAGTTGTTTTCCTTTTTTTGCCCACTTCTCCAGATTTTTCATCAAGCTGATTTAATCTTCAGGGAGGTCTCAAAAATATCAGGCTAGCAGCTCATCATTGATCTATACGAGAATTGAGGGAGAATCCGTAATGCCTCAGATAACTGTTTCCGTTGGTGGTGGAGTACCATTCCTTTGATATTCAAACATATTTTGTTTATATTGTACAATGTGTCACTTTTGTGTGTTTTGTGTCTCTATAAACTTTACCCCCACCCCCCGGATTTTTTGCGCCCCTCTGCCCATGCATATTGTACTGTCTTCATAGCTCTGTTTCATTTTTTAGACACTGCCATGCCCAGGGGGACCACTGAGCTTTAGAACTGTTAAGATGTTATGGGCCCAGGGCTGGAAGGGTTAATATTGTGTAATGCTGTACTTTTTCCCATTATAAAGTATTGTGTCACGGCCACAAGGATGTTAAGACTGTTGCAGTCATGGATAGGGTTAATGTGTTCAATGTTATTCTATATTGGTATAATATGACTGCCTGCAATGGCAGTGAAGCTGAGGTGAAGACACATAAACCAGGAGTTGGAAAGTACATTTGTTAGTGGTATATGGTTTCCCTCAGATTCTGTATATACTTAATCTTCTGGCATAACCAGCACAAGAGGGATTAAACTGACAGTTGAGTTCCAGATTTGAAAACATTAACTGTCATTTGAGGGGTCTTTTGACAAGACTGGAGTGGTTGGTACCTGTGTATTATGTACAGTTTCACCACCATAGTCTGACACCATGCCTTTTTTTATTGTAAAATATGTGCTGTGAATGAAATGGTAAAAAATATATTAAAAACAGAATTTTCACAAAATATGCTGACCCATAAAACTGAAACTTTACAACAATTTCATATTTAGATTTAGACTTGTGGTGTTTACAGGTTTGAACTGCCTGAGCTTTAGCAAGTGTTGTGGTTACAGCCAGTAACTTCTACAGCTCCTGCTTTTCTGTGGTAATGTTGGTGCTCCCTGGTGGTCATTGTCCTGATATTGGTCCATATCCTGGTAGCAGGATACAATGGACCTCGCAATTCTACTGGGTAGGACTGATCTAGGATCTTTTCAAGCCCAATGGAGCAGGGTATTGTAACAGACACACATATAATAACAATCCCTGCTAGAAAAATAACACCAACATAATGTGATTGTAAATATGTTTACTTAATATTTTTATTGAGAAAATATAAAAATATATATGTTATAATATTTGTGGCCATAGTTACTAGAAATATAATGTATTTACAGTGTGCATTCTATTTTAGAAATGCGTAAAGCTCATTGTACTTTTTAATTAGCAGTTTGGACTATAGCATGTAACATATGGAGACTTTCTATTAGACTGGCAGTAAAACTAATAAATTATATGCTAGAATACACCATTAGCTTTCAGACTTAATTGTTCACAGTAATTAAAGTAAATACGCTAATTTCATTAATATGTTTTCTGATTAAAGTGCAGAGTTAAAAAGATATAATGTGTATCATTAGAAAAGACTTATGTAGCAGTAGCATTTAGTCCAATGTTCCTGAGAAATAATTTTTACTGCTGACTGTGACATTGTGAATTTTTACATAATAGAGGTGCTTTGAAAACCCCAAACTAGTGTTCACCAACACTTTTAGCAGTTGAACATCTATAAAACAGAGCAGATCCATATTTACATGAGATATATCTGTTTCAGACATTCAGGACTGCCACCTGAGCAGATTTTTGCATAGATAATAAATCTCCACAAACCGTTTCCTTAATACTATATGTTATCAATAATGTGTTTTCGATAATATATTTACAACAGTTAAATCAAGCAAAAGATTTAAAGTAGAAATTCCATCTAATTACAAGTTTATTTTATATAAAAGGGCATCTGCACAGAAGAGAATACACTTAAAGTTAAATAACGTATCTAGTACAAAAAAATATTTAAATATCTTAGGGGGTAAACCCAATATATCCTGTCACATTGAGATACCATAATGCAGAAAACATGGGGGAAAAGCTTAAATATGTCTATGACATTTACTGAGGAAAATATATAAGGTGATGCGCATTAATCAGTAATCTACTGTGGCACATGGCTGCTTATCGCACTCAGGTCTGCATGCAATTCTCTAAATCTTATGTATTATAATTAGAGTTGCAATGCACAAAGTAGCATTATGTTTCCACCCCATATTCACCCCTTTACACATTACACAATAGATCATGCATGTTTTCATGGTCTCGCATGTGCAGTCTAACAGCTGTTTTCGTCAGCGCTGACCCTGTATTATTTCTATTTATTTGTTATGGGACTTAAAGGACTAACGCAATGTCAGGTTTATTGCTTGCTGTTTTGAAGAGCTTGAACTGAAAATGTTCAAATATAATTACATATGATGTGGGGATTTAGAGGTAATCCAGGGCCAAACTAGGAAAAATGTTTTATCCTTTTAAGACTTTGGGGCATGTTTATCAAGAGGGGCAGGACAGTTTATATAAGTGATGATTTAGATATTTTATTGTGATGCTGTACATTGACTAATCCTACAAATGTCATAACCTCAACTACATTTTAAGATTTAAAGCCATATTTCCATATGTCTTATTGGAAGACAGATGACAATCCTCTGTCAATATATCAGGCTCCTCTTTCATTTCATGAATAATACTCCTTATTCAACATCTTTCCTGTTAACATTTTGTTCTTCAATGCCCTATTTCTAAAACCCCATGTTCTAGAATGTAAAAATCGGTATTTCTCCAACTTTTGAAAACTTGTGCTTCTTACAATGTTTAATATGCACTTGCTATATCTCAGTCAACTTTCTACTGCTCCTTGGACAATTGTACTCCTCTCCTGAATGCCAAATATCAGTCCCCTTGTTTCTCTTTCCTATGTGTTATTTTTGGCATTCTATATAGACCTGGCACTCCATCTCTTCTTTGACCAAGCTCTAATTCATTCTCATTTTACCTGAGAACCTGACTACATTATAGGATCAAAGTCATCATAATTTACATATTTAAATGTCTTGTTTATATCCCTTAACATGGACAAATGCCTAAAGAAATAGTTGTGTTTACTAAGTAAAAAAAAGAGCATACTGGTATTGTGTCTATATATTTTTATCAACTAGTTATTGCAAGTGAATTATAATGTTGCATTATGTGTGTTTTGTGTTCAATCCAAGAAACAATCAATATTTCCTCTTTTCTTTCCACCCTAATCCTTCATATTCATAAATTTGCATAGATTAAACAGTTACATTTTTATGTAATACAAGTGTAGATTTTATAAGTCAGTTTCTAGATTAAAAGTTGGTTGTAAAATATTAATAAAAATGTTGCTTATCTCAGGTTTTATGTCTATAACTTATGTAAATTCTCAAATAAAATAGGGTAAATTATAAATTTATTATAATGCCAATAAATAAATAAATAAATCAGAAAACATACCGTATTTATCGGCATATAGCACGCACCGGCGTATAACACGCACCTCATTTTAAGGGAATTTCAGGGAAAAAAATTCAAATAAAGAACTTTGAAGCAAAATCCTCAACCTCAACCTCCCTCCTCATCCTCAACCCCCTCCTCAACATCCCTCCTCATCCTCCCTCCTCAACCCCCTCCTCAAACCCCCCATCCTCAACCCCCTCCTCCACCCCCCCTCCGCATCCTCCTTCCTCAACCCCCCTCCTCAACCTCAACCCCCCTCCTCATCCTCCCTCCTCAACCCCCCATCCTCAACCCCCTCCTTAACCTCCCTCCTCAAACCCCGTCCTTAACCCCCATCCTCAAATCCCCTCAACCTCCCTCCTCAACCCCCATCCTCATTCTCCTTCCTCAACCCCCCTATCCTCAACCCCCCTCCTCAACCTCAACCTCCCTCCTCATCCTCAACCCCCTCCTCAACCTCCCTCCTCATCCTCCCTCCTCAACCCCCCTATCCTCAACCCCCTCCTCAAACCCCTCATCAACCCCCCTCCTCAACCCCCCTCCTCAACCCCCCTATCCTCAACCCCTTCCTCAACCCCCCTCCTCAACCTCAACCCCCCTATCCTCAACCCCCCTCCTCAACCTCAACCCCCCTTCTCAACCTCCCTCCATATTCTAAACCCCCCTCCGCATTCTAACCCCCCCTCCTCATTCTAAACCCCCTCCTCCTCAACCTAAAACCCCCTCCTCCTCAACCTAAAACCCCCTCCTCAACCTAAACCCCCCAAAATACCTCCCCTTCACTTACCTGCTTCTGCTCCGGCCTCCGCTCTTGACCCAGCGCGCACCCAGTATATGCTAATGACGTGGCGAGCATGTGACGTCACATGCGCGCTGGGTCAAGGAGCGGAGTGGAGGCTGGAGCAGAAGCAGGTAAGTGAGGTAAGTGAGGGGGAGGTGTTTAGGGGGGTTTAGGTTGAGGAGGGGGGGTTAGATTGAGGAGGAGGGGGTTTAGGTTGAGGAGGGGGGGTTAGAATGCCGAGGGGGTTTAGAATGAGGAGGGAGGTTGAGGATGAAGAGGGGGGAGGGAATATCGGCGTAAAACACGCACCTATCATTTGCCCCCTATTTTCAGGGAGAAAAAGTGAGTGTTATACGCCGATAAATACAGTAATTGCAACAATGCAACATTCTATTATCTGTACTATATATTCATGTTAAACAACACTACTATATGCATTCCCAAACATATACAGCCTTATTAAATTGTGATTCAGTAAATTTAAAAGGGCTCTATATAAGCACACAGCATATTTTATTTACAGAAGTTTTTAGTTAGTGAAGACCTTGCTTTTGGATAGAAGTTTACTAACTAAAAACTTTTGTAAAAAAAAAATACTGTGTGCTTAGAGACCTTTTAAATTTACCGAATCACAATTTAATAAGGCTGAAAAATAAATATTGAATACTATTTATCTCTACATTACTCATGACATTAAAATTGTACCATCAGATACATTTAGGAAATGTAATTTTTAAAAACATGATTTAGTACAGTGTGTTACCTTGAAAGGACACTGTAGTCCTGTATTTCACTACTCTATTAAAAAATATATTAATGAGCAAAATGTTTTACAATGTGTCAAATATTGTATACAATTATATGTATTGTTGGCTATCTCAATTATTGTCTTAGAATATTTTTTTCCTATTATGATTATTATCATTATATTTACTCTGTGTATTTTTAGTAGCACTGTTGACAAATTAGTAAGTTACAAGTTATATATAAGTTATAAGGTAAGTAGATATACAAGTACAGGTACAATGCAATACAAATATGAAACAAATGGGTTTGCAGATATTTTGGTGCAACAGAGAGCAGTCCTTACTGCAAAGACCTTACAATCTAGAAGGTAAGGTTGGAGGGTGTCAGATGTAAGATGGCAGCGAATTAGTCAGCATACTGATGCAAATGGAGCTGGTTGTGTGTTATACTGTAGATTGTTTGTGAGAGCAATTTAATGGTGTAGTCTGTGAAGTTGTGCATATTAAGGCTGAAGGCGACATTCTTCTTTTAATAGGTACATTTTTATTACGTTTTTGAAGGGTTTGAGGCACAAGGATAGTCTGGGGAAACGAAGTATGGAGTTCCCCAGAGCAGGAACAGCTTGAGAAAAGTCCTAAAGTCTGGAGCAAGAGGAGATGTCAAGAGAGGAAGAAAGTAGAAGGTTGTTAGAATGAAGAGGGGCATGGGAGGAGTATTCTGTAAAAGGGGCAGAGAAATAAGAGGGTGCATTATTGTTAAGGACTTTTTTTGTTAGGGTCATAATTTTAAATTTCATTCTGGAGGCTATGTGAAGTCAGTAGAGTGACTGACACAGAGATGCTGTATACTCTGAGCAGTGAGTAGGTGAATCTAGAGGAAGCTTTCATAATGGTTTGTAGTGGAGACAGATAGGTGATGGGGAGGCCAGCAATGAACAAGCTGTAGAAGTCAACGCAACATACAGTATGTTGAGAGAATGCATTAAAATTGTAATTGTTTCTTGTGTAAGATAGTGACATATTTTGGAGATGTTTTTATTAGGTGAGAATGACATAATTTGTTTATTGGTAGTATGTAAGGAATGCCTGAGAGGGTAGGGTCCAATAGAACCCTAAGACAATAGGCCTGAGGATTGGGAGTGATTATGTAAATTTCAATAAATGGGAGTGGAAACTGTAATAGAGTTTGGGAAGAATAGAAGCTCAGTCTTTGAAATGTTGAGTTTAAGTTGACGGACAGAGTCCAGGAGGATATGCTTGAGAGGCAGTTGTCAACATATGGTAGAATAAATAGGGATAGATCTGGTGCTGAGAGGTAGATTTGAGCATTATCTGCATACAGATGATACTTAAATCAAAAAATCCAAAACATTTACTAGGGTATCAAGGGAGGATGTATATATAAAGAATGGGAAGGGGCCTAGGACTGAACCTTGGTATATGCCAACAGTCAGTGAGAGCAGGGAAGAGAAAGTGTTAGAGTGGGTATAAGTGTGGTAGAGAGGGATTAGCTGTGATGGAAAATTATCAAGTGGGCAAGTTGTAAATGGAAAAGTAGATAGAGATAAAGTATGGTGATTGATCACAGTGGAAGTAAACTACGTACCTCATTTAGATATGCATAATCAAAAGACGGAAAAACAGGCAAAAAATACTGGTAGGCTAAATGGCCATGAGTGTATTATATATCAGAATTGGTTTAGAGAAAAAGCATCACTCATTTTATGGTTACAACTTCCTCAAAACAGGCAGTATAAATATAGTGGAGTAAAGAAGTTTATGACCGCACTGTTATTATATAAAATATAACTTTTATTAGGAAATTATAAAAGTATATGTAACATAATATACAACTGGTAAAAGTAATAATCTCTGTGAATAAAAATACATATATACAAAATTACATGATGTTCTCAGGTGAGGATATATGCTATAATTAATGGATTAGAAGATGGATGTGCGTAGGATACAGTTGGATTGTAGATCCAGTCAAAGAATATCACATTTATTTTACAAAATGTATGTGGTGTATATATACTGTATAATAGGAAAGGGTATATGTCTGATATCACACTATCACATTAGACCTTTATATATATAGCAATGGTAGTAGAGGTACTAAATGAGGGGAAGAAAAAAGAAGAAAGCTAAGTAGTGGCTGTGGCCCTATAATGCCTTGGATGAAGTGGAGAATTCTAAGGACCCACTACCTGCCCTCTAAGAGATCTGAAAAACACAATCTCTACAATAATATAAAAAAATCTAGGCTAACTACAATATACTGTAAATACTCCCCTCAGTACCTCTCTACATCTGGGGACAGCATCCTTTCCAATACAGCATCCTGGTTAGTAGTAGCAGCCGTCAGAAAATGTAACAGGGAAACCGAATCAGGTCCCTGCTTCAGAGTGCACGTTGGGCACCTGACGTCATCATCCTGCGACAGAGGTATGGTCTGACACGCATGTTTTGCGTCTACAGTTTCATCTGAGATCTGGTTGCTTGAATGACGGACTTGACTTTAAATAGGGTAAGTATTAGCATATTTAATTGCTCAATTGACCCTTTATATTAGTTATTTTTTAATATGCTAATACTTAGCCTATTTAAAGTTGAGTCCATCATTCAAGCAACTAAATCTCAGATGAAGCTGTAGACGCGAACAGTACCTAGAATTTTTCTACTATTGTAGATATTGTGTTTTTCAGATCTCTTAGAGGACAGGTAGTGGGTCCATAGAATTCTTCACTACATCCGAGGCATTATAGGGCCACAGCCACTACTTAGCTTTCTTCTTTTTTCCTCCCCTCATATAGTACATCTGCTACCATTGCTATATATGTAAAGGTCTAATGTGATAGTGTGATATCATACATATATCTTTGCTAGTTATACAGTATATATACACCACATAACATGTGTGATATTCTTTGACTGGATCTACAATCCAATTGCAGCCTACACACAGCCATCTTCTAATCCATTAATTATAGCTTATATCATCACCTGGGAACATAATGTAATTTTGTATATATGTATTCTTATTCGCTGAGATTATTACTTTTACCAGATGTATATTATGTTACCTATACTTCTATAAATTCCTAATAAAAGTTATATTTTATATAATAACAGTATGGTCATATACTTCTTTACTCCAGTGCTATGTCCACTACATGTTTACTGCCTGTTTTGAGGAAGCTGTGACCACAAAATGAGTGATGCTTTTTCTCTAAACCAATTCAAATGGAAAAGGAGGCCACAGACTTCAGGGTCAAAGGAGTCCAAACTAGATGTGGGGCTGGGGAAAGACTAATGACTGGTGTTTGTTTTTGGTTTGTAGAGGGGAGGGTGTGATAGAGCTACAATGAGAGGAGATATCTTTGAATGTTATCAATTTTATTTTTATAGTAGTGCAGCTGTGAGACAGAAAGTCCACTTCATCTTTAGAAGTGAATTTGCCTCTTCTCATCCATCTCTGTGAGTTGCTGTTTGGCTCTCTCATTTTCTCTCCTCTAACGCATCTTTACTAATTCTTGGTGATTTTAACATTGTCAGTGATGCATACACACCACCCCTTCAGCAGCAAAATTCATTTGACTCTCAAAATGGATTCCTCAACTTACCGTGATGGACACTTCCTTGACCTTATTTTTACCAATCTCTGCACAATCACAAACAAAGTTATCTCCCCACTCCCTTTATCTCCTCCACCTCCTAACCTGCAAGCTCATTGTACCTTCCACTCACTGCACTTCTTCAATCCCCACCACCAGAACCTACACAAATCTACAATCACTTGATCAACAACAATTTTCTAATTTCTTACAACACCTTCTCAGCCCCCTCACCACCTTCACTGGATATTGCACAATATACTAACCTTCACCATCACCACTCTTGCCTCCACAAACACAGGCCGACCCCCTTGCTCTAATTCACAACCATGACACATTATGCAAACAGGCTACATCCAGAGGTGCTCCCACTATGCTGAACAACTATAGAGGATACCTGGCATTTCAGAAGACTTCCTCCAATTCAATTTTTTTTGTGCTTCTACTTCTGTATCTCTTATATTGCAACTACCAAGGTTCCTACGCTATGTCTGGCGCAAACCCAACACATCACATCACCCAAAGAACACCATCCCCACAGTGAAACATGGTGGTGGCAGCATCATGTTGTGGGGATGTTTTTCCACAGCTGGGACTGGGAAACTGGTCATAGTTGAGGGAAAGATGAATGGAGCTAAATACAGGGATATTGTTGAGCAAAATTTGTACCACTTTGTGCATGATTAGAGGCTAGGACGGAGGTTCACCTTCCAGCAGGACAATGACCTCCAACACACTGCTAAAGCAACACTTGAGTGGTTTATGGGGAAACAGGTAAATGTGTTAGAATGGCCTAGTCAAAGCCCATACCTCAATCCAATAGAAAATCTAGACCTAACCCCCCTTACACTTATCCCTAACACCCCTCACCCTAACCCTAACACCTCTCACACTTATCCCTAACACCCCTCACCCTAACCCTAACACCCCTCACACTTATCCCTAACACCCCTCACCCTAACACCTAACCCCCTCACCCTTATCCCTAACACCCCTTACCCTAACACTCCTTACACTTATCCCTAACACCCCTCACCCTAACCCTAACACCCCTCACACTTATCCCTAACACCCCTCACCCTAACCCTAACACCCCTCACACTTATCCCTAACATCCCTCACCCTAACCCTAACACCCCTCACACTTATCCCTAACACCCCTCACCCTAACCCTAACACCCCTCACCCTAACACCTAACCCTAACACCCCTTACCCTAACAACCCTCACACTTATCCCTAACACCCCTCACCCTAACCCTAACACCCCTCACACTTATCCCTAACACCCCTCACCCTAAAACCTAACCCTAACATCCCTCACACTTATCCCTAACATCCCTCACCCTAACCCTAACACCCCTCACACTTATCCCTAACATCCCTCACCCTAACCCTAACACCCCTCACACTTATCCCTAACACCCCTCACCCTAACCCTAACACCCCTCACACTTATCCCTAACACCGCTCACCCTAACACCTAACCCCCTCACCCTTATCCCTAACACCCCTCACCCTAACCCTAACACCCCTCACACTTATCCCTAACACCCCTCACCCAAAAACCTAACCCTAACACCTCTCACACTTATCCCTAACATCCCTCACCCTAACCCTAACACCCCTCACACTTATCCCTAACACCCCTCACCCTAACCCTAACACCCCTCACCCTAACACCTAACCCTAACACCCCTTACCCTAACAACCCTCACACTTATCCCTAACACCCCTCACCCTAACCCTAACACCCCTCACACTTATCCCTAACACCCCTCACCCTAAAACCTAACCCTAACATCCCTCACACTTATCCCTAACATCCCTCTTCCTAACCCTAACACCCCTCACACTTATCCCTAACATCCCTCACCCTAACCCTAACAACCCTAACACTTATCCCTAACATCCCTCAACCTAACCCTAACACCCCTCACACTTATCCCTAATACCCCTCACCCTAACACCTATCCCTAACACCCCTCACCCAAATCTAAAACCCCTCACACTTATCCCTAACACCTAACCCTAACACCCCTCACACTTATCCCTAACACTCCTCACCCTAACACCTAACCAAAACACCCCTCACACTTATCCCTAACATCCCTCGCCCTAACCCTAAAACCCCTCACACTTATACCTAACCCTAACACCTAACCCTAACACCCCTCACACTTATCCCTAACATCCCTCACCCTAACACCTATCCCTAACACCCCTCACCCTAACACCCCTCCCACTTATCCCTAACCCTAACACCTAACCCTAACACCCCTCACACTTATCCCTAACACCCCTAACCCTAATACCCCTCACACTTATCCCTAACACCGAACCCTAACACCCCTCACACTTATCCCTAACATCCCTCACCCTAACCCTAACACCCCTCACACTTATCCCTAACACCCCTCACCCTAACACCTAACCCCCTCACCCTTATCCCTAACACCCCTTACCCTAACACCCCTCACACTTATCCCTAACACCCCTCACCCTAACCCTAACACCCCTCACACTTATCCCTAACACCCCTCACCCTAACCCTAAAACCCCTCACACTTATCCCTAACACCTAACCCTAACACCTAACCCTAACACCCCTTACACTTATCCCTAACACCCCTCACCCTAACCCTAACACCCCTCACAATTAACCCTACACTTACACTTATCCCTAACACCCCTCACCCTAACCCTAACACCCCTCACAATTAACCCTAACAACCCTCACACTTATACCTAACACCCCTCACCCGAACCTTAACAACCCTCACACTTATCCCTAACACCCCTCACCCTAACCCTAACACCCCTCACACATATCCCTAACACCCCTCAACTAACACCTAACCCCTCACCCTTATCCCTAACACCCCTAACCCTAACACCCCTCACACTTATCCCTAACACCCCTCACCCTAACCCTTACACCCCTCACACTTATCCCTAACACACCTCACCCTAACACCTAACGCCCTCAACCTTATCCCTAACACCCCTAACCCTAACACCCCTCACACTTATCTCTAACACCCCTCACCCTAACACCTAACCCTAACACCCCTCACACTTATCCCTAACATCCCTCACCCTAACCCTAACAGCCCTCACGCTTATCCCTAACACCCTTAACCCTAACACCCCTCACACTTATCCCTAACACCCCTCACCCTAACACCTAACCCTAACACCCCTCACCCAAACCCTAACACCCCTCACACTTCTCCATAACATCCCTCACCCTAACACCTATCCTTAAAACCCCTCACCCTAACCCTAACACCCCTAACACTTATCCCTAACACCCCTCACCCTAACACCTAACCCTAACACCCCTCACCCTAACCCTAACACCCCTCACACTTCTCCATAACATCCCTCACCCTAACACCTATCCTTAACACCCCTCACCCTAACCCTAACACCCCTCCCACTTATCCCTAACACCTAACCTTAACACCTAACCCTAACACCCCTCACACTTATCCCTAACACCCCTCACCCTAACCCTAACACCCCTCACACTTATCACTAACACCTAACCCTAACACCCCTCACACTTATCCCTAACACCCCTCACCCTAACACCTAACCCCCTCACCCTTATCCCTAACACCCCTTACCCTAACACCCCTCACACTTATCCCTAACACCCCTCACCCTAACATCCCTCACACTTATCGCTAACACCCCTCACCCTAACCCTAACACCCCTCACACTTATCCCTAACACCTAACCCTAACACCTAACCCTAACACACCTTACACTCATCCCTAACACCCCTCACCCTAACCCTAACACCCCTCACACTTAACCCTAATACCCCTCACACTTATCCCTAACACCCCTAACGCTAACACCCCTCACACTTATCCCTAACACCCCTCACCCTAACCCTTACACCCCTCACACTTATCCCTAACACCCCTCACCCTAACACCTAACGCCCTCACCCTTATCCCTAACACCCCTAACCCTAACACCCCTCACACTTATCCCTAACACCCCTCACCCTAACACCTAACCATAACACCCCTCACACTTATCCCTAACATCCCTCACCCTAACCCTAACACCCCTCACACTTATCCCTAACACCCCTAACCCTAACACCCCTCAAACTTATTCCTAACACCCCTCACCCTAACACCTAACCCTAACACCCCGCACCCTAACCCTAACACCCCTCACACTTATCCCTAACACCCCTTACACTAACCCTAACACCCCTCACACTTATCCCTAAGACCTAACACCCCTCACACTTATTCCTAACACCCCTTACCCTAACCCTAACACCCCTCACACTTATCCCTAAGACCTAACACCCCTCACACTTATGCCTCACCTAACATTCCTTACACTTATTCCTAACACCCCTCACCCTAACACCCCTCACACTTAGCCCTAACACCCCTCACCCTAACACCTAACCCCCTCACCCTTATCCTTAACACCCCTTACCCTAACACCCCTCACACTTATCCCTGTGTCTCTACCCCCCCCCCTTATCATCAAGGGAGGGGGGAGGATGATGAGGGAGGGGGGAAGAGACACAGGGGAGGATGATGAAGGAGGGGGTAAAGAGATACAGGGGAGGATGATGAGGGAGGTGGGAGGATGATGAGGGAAGGGGGATGAGACACAGGGGAGAGTGATGAGGAAGGGGGCAAAGAGACACAGGGGAGGATGATGAGGGAGGGGGGAAAGAGACACAGGGGAGGATGATGATGGAGGGGGGAAGAGACACAGGGGAGGATAATGAGGGAGGGGGTAAAGAGATACAGGGGAGGATGATGTGGGAGGTGGGAAGATGATGAGGAAGGGGGGATGAGACACAGGGGAGGGTGATGAGGAAGGGGACAAAGAGACACAGGGGAGGATGATGAGGGAGGGGGTGAGAGACAAAGGGGAAGATGATGAGGGATGGGCAAAAGAGACACAGGGGAGAATGATGAGGGAGGGGGTAAAGAGATACAGGGGAGGATGATGAGGGAGTTGGGAGGATGATGAGGGAGGGGGGATGAGACACAGGGGAGGGTGATGAGGAAGGGGGAAAGAGACACAGGGGAGGATGATGAGGGAGGGGGGAAGAGACACAGGGGAGGATGATGAGGGAGGGGGTAAAGAGATACAGGGGAGGATGATGAGGATGATATAACTTCTGCAAGTGCACAGTGCCACTCATATCTGTTATCACAGTAGCTTGCACGCATAGTCACAGTAGCTTGCACCAAAATTGAAGTGATACGACCAACAAAGCATCTTTTTTCCATCTCCTGGTTTTAAAAATCCAGGACTTATACACGCCCCCTGATAGGTGATGTAACAAGTATTAAACTGATAAGAGTTGTACTTACAAACACACCACTCCTATCTGGTGGCACCTTTGATTGCACGTGCCGTGCCCCAAAATTGAAGGGATACGACCAACAAAGCATCTTTTTCCATCTCCCGGTTCTAAAAATCCAGGCCTTATACACGCCCCCTGATAGGTGCTGTAACAGCTATTAAACTGATAAGAGTAGTACTACTTAACACACCTTATAATAATGCAGAGAGAGGCAACGCAGTGAGAGGAGTCTGAAGAAGAGGAGTCAGAGGAGGAAAGTGGCTTTGATGAGGTGGAAGACCAAACACAGCAGGCGTCCCAGGGGGCTTGTTGTCACGTTTCGGGGACCCTTGGTGGCTGGGTGGAGGAAGAGACCTTCAATGACATCAGTGAGGACAAGGAACGGGACATGGCTAGCTTGGTATCCAACCTTGTGCAAATGGGGAGTTTGCGGTTGTGCAAATGGACTGTTTGCGGTTGTTTGCGGTGCGTTAAACGGGGAGTTTGGTCTGTTACTGTGAAGCGGGTGTAACCCTTACACTACCTGATCGATACAACATCATACCTGATGTTTTAAAGCACGTTATTTCAAACAATTTAGGAATGTTAGGTAATTTCTGCCCTTTATGGCTTAAAACCAGACTCTGCATCAACTATGTAATTTTCCGTGGGAGTTTTGCCATGGATCCCCCTCCGGCATGCCACAGTCCAGGTGTTAGTCCCGTTGAAACAACTTTCCCATCACTATTGTGGCCAGAAAGAGTCCCTGTGGATTTTAAAATCCGCCTGCCCATTGAAATCTATGGCGGTTCGCCGGGTTCGCCGGTTCGCGAACATTTGCGGCGGTTCGTGAACCGAAAATTTTATGTTTGCGACATCACTAGTCAGAAGGAAGCTGCTACAAAGCATTGGCAATGTTAGGTAATGGAAATAAGTAGAAAGTAAAGATGGAGATGAACAAGTAAACTGAATGTAGATGCACATAAATAATTTCTAAATTATGTAATTTATTCAATATTAAATGAATCATTTTTTTCTTACAAGCTTCTTTATTTATTCTGAATTCTACTTTTTGGAAGTTGTTGTGCTCCCTTGTGTGTATGTATCAATCTGTGTACAGGAAATGGTATATGATATGTTGAAGAGCATTGAAACATTATCAGAGCACTATATGATGAGTTGTCTAATGGCAGACACACAAGGCTGAACTGGGCACTCCGGGTAACAAACAACTTCATACATCAGAGATGTGTCATAAGAGATGATGTCACAGAGCCCAGGGCACTATATAAGGAGCTACATTGAGAGACCACACCATTCAAAGCGTAAAGATCAACAGATGAACAGTTGAATAACCATGCACCTGTGTCCTATAAACATGACTAAAGGAAGCCTTAAAGGCACAATGGAGACTGAGATTGCATAGATAAAGGTAAGGTTTATTAACTGTGAGTTATGTTAATTGCATTTTTTTTCAGAGAAAATGGTAGCAAGGTATAAAATAAAGTAATGAATAATTCACCTATTAGGAGATAGGACTATAAGGTAAGTACAGAATGTGATTTAGTTTATTTATGTGTGAGTATATATATGTATGTATGTTAAGGTGACCAGATCTCCCCTATAACTGGCGTGGTAGGGATGCACTTAGTTTTAAATCAGCCCTTCAATATATATTTATCAAACCCATCACCATTAAAGGGGAGGTGTAGTCACATTATTGGATGTCTGAGTATTGATATTTTTTCAGTATATATAATCTTGTGTGAGTAATTATTTGATAAATGTTATCTTTGTATTAGTTGTGTTACCAACTTCTCCAAAAAACAAAACACCAACCAGGGACAGTTGCCCACAGTCTTTCGTATACCTTTGTACATGTATATAAAAGCATCATATGTCATAGTAGATGACATCACTAAACCCAGTTACAGATGTAGGGACAGAAGATCCGAATGTCAATATGTCTTAATGTACAGTAGCCTTAAAAAGACATAAAGCCTTAAAGAGACATTGTAGATCCACATTTATATTATACATGATGCTCTTGAAGTAATTGACTTTGGTAATGTTCAAACTATAGCCTTTAATAATTAATTTATCATTAATTATTGGCAAGCCATTTACTTAGGTGTGTATCTGTTTTATCAACAGAAAGGTTCTTTGTAGATTTAGATTGTCATTTGTTCTACAGGAAGAACTTACATTCCCCCATTTCTCTTTTCATTCAAGGTACCTTCTAAGTTTTGCTGTTTAGTCATTCAGTCATATCCATCTCTCCAGGACCCTATGAACCGCTGCATGCCAGGCATATCTATTGCCATTCCTATGGTTGAGCTTATCCATAAGGTTATCTTGGCAAAGATACTGGAGTGGGTTGCCAGTTCCAGGTTATCTTGGCAAAGATACTAGAATGGGTTGCCAGTTCCTTCTTCGGCAGACCATGATGTTTCTCATCTCTCTGCTATGACCTGCCCATCATGGGTGACCTTACATGGTATATACTATAGCTCACAGCTTCATCGAGGTGCACAAGCCCCTTAACAACAGGTAGTGATCCAAGTTTTAGAAGTTGTTAAAAAGAAAAAATGGTGGCTCCCACTACAGTACACGGCACAATTTAAATGTTACTTTTCTTTTGTACTTTCTAGATATTTTTCTAATTATCAAGTTTAGATCTTAACAATAGCATTATTATAAATATGAGATTTTAGAGGTTATAGGTTGTAATGTTCTTTAAAACCCAGAACTTCAGAAGTGACAGTGATTTATTTGATTGGATGCTGTTTGAGGAAAACTGCTGGAAAATATAAGATTAATATTTCAGGTGTCTTCATGGTAGATCAGACACACCCTTCTCTTCAGTAGCATGACAAATGTACTCACATGTTATGTTATAAAACTGTATTGTTATTTATCTTTGTGTTTTTCTTATCTTCAGAACTGCACACCAAGACTTGCAAGAAATATAATTCAGATTTAACTGAATTCAGTTTCCTGGAATATTCTCTGTATTCTCTGACATTGAATGAAGCATTGAAATAATAAGAGTAAAATATTTGAGAACATTTGGTGAGGGCTTTCTTCCTCATCCTCTTATGTCACTTGCCCATCTCCTTTACATTGTAAGCTTTAAGCTCTAGGGAGCAGGGACATTAATTCCCCATGTGCCAGAATGTCTGTCTTGTCCATTTAGTTTCATGCATTTTCTGCATTTGTATTGAACACTGGAAAATACTACATATTTACAATGTCACACAACCTATATATATAAATGAGAAATACATTTAATCTGTAAGGAGATAGATTTATAAGATGAGTATTTAATTTTTCTTTAAATTATTTACGATGTCTTAGTATCAGAGTTGTGTTATGTTTGCCAACTTCCCTACAAAAAAAATCCTGGATTAACACACAAGTTAAAAGAGGACTAAATTGTATGGGAAAAATGAATACCTTTTACTTGTCAGTAAAATAAATATTAGAAACCCTTTAATAGGGGGGTATGCATTATCCCACTCTGCAGTGTTGTGTCTTTTTTTAGGGGAGAAATTGCTCCATTGCATGTGTACCCCAAACCATATTTTAGTCCTAATACAGGCCTCAATTGTTTTTCTTTCTTATAAGCCAGAAAGATTAGGCTTTATTTGTAATGGAAGGAATTGTATATCTTGGCAAAAGACCAGGCGTACTTTATTTCATAATAGAAATTTCTCTCAGAAATATAAGAAATTGCAGTAGGATTTCCAGCTATAGTTAAATAATAGCCAGCCTCATATTTAGTATACTGTAATACACCCTGATGTTCACTACCAGCAGGTATAGATCTAAGTCTGAGATGTATATTGTAGACTATAGACAGTATTTGATGACATCCATATGACACTCATGCAACATGCCATCCTGTGGCGACGCTATATAGATGATATTTTGGTAGTCTGGACAGGCACCAGAATACAATTTGAGGAGCTGATGATAGTTCTAAATACAAATGTAATTGGTTTAAAATTCACATATGAAATCAACCCTACTCAAGTTACCTTTTTAGACTTACTCATTAATAAAGATGAATATGGCAAAGTATCTACCACCACTTTTAGGAAAGATACGGCAACAAATACTGTGCTAAGATGGGAAAGTCAGCATTTTATACCATTAAAAAGAGGGATTCCTAGAGGCCAGTACCTCAGGTTTAGAAGGAATTGTAGTACGGGTAATGAATTCAAGATTGAGGCAAATAAACTTAAAAAAAGATTCTGTGAAAGGGGTTACCCCAATAAATGCTTGAAGAAGGCATTTAAATATGCCTTGGGTTGTAATAGAACTGAACTCCTTAATGGCCTTCATACCCAAAGGATGAAAGAAGGAAAAAATTTGCAAGACAACCAACCTAGGTGTGTCTTGACTTTTGGCTATGATTCACATACAATTCATAGCATTCTATCCAAAAATTGGCATTTGCTTAAAAATGACGAGGTCTTAGAGGACTTTTTACCCCCAAAAGCATCAGTTACTTATCGGAGGGGCAAAAATTTAAAGGACATTTTGGTCCACGGATATTTCAAGGAACAAGGACCAAAAACCACATGGCTTAGACCATTGTCAGGTTGCTTCAGGTGTGGCAAATGCAAATTTTGCAAATACATTAAACCAACTAAGTCTTTTCAACATCCAGTAAGTGGAGAGGAATTTAAACTTAAAGAATTCACTAATTGCTGCTCCACAAGCGTCATTTATGTGGCGACCTGCCTTTGTCGCAAGATTTATGTAGACAAAACGAGGTGCCAAATACGCCGACGAATAGGCGAACATGTTTATTCGATCAAAAATAATCTTGATACACCTTTAGCGTGCCATGTGAGATGTTATCACAGAAGCAATAGTGATGTCCTTTCATTTACTATACTTGAAAGAGTACATATGGGCCCTAGAAAAGGAGATTTGGATAGAAAATTGCTCCAGTGTGAAGCACGCTGGATTTATAGACTTAAAGCTTTATCACCAAAAGGATTGTATGAGGGATTTACTTTTACTCCCTTTATCTAAAGATGTATTCCCTTTGTTCATTTTGAAGTGCAGATTGCACTTTAGAGGAAGTTAATAGTCATATATATTCATGATTATTTTACTTCAGTGTAGGCCGCAATTTTGAGATGCTAAAGTTATATTATATTATTATTTTATAATTATCACTTTATTCATTTTGGACAGTATTTTGGATTTTAAGTTTTTTCCTTATTATATGTCCACTTATATTATAATATTGTCACATTGACAATTCACTCCATCACCAATTCACTTGATATAGTTCTAGTTTTACCTTGAACATGAGTTTTTTTGTTCATAGGAATAATGATCTACCTTAAGATTTCTCTCATTAGTTATCTTACATTTGCCCGTATATAGTAACTTGTTATCACTCACATATTCCTCTTATTCAGGACTGACAGTTTCACATTTCACATTTCACCTCACTTAAGTAGGATATTTGGACATCTCTTTCTCGTGAAGTTTTTTTCTTTCTTTTGTTCTCTTTTTGAGGACCCTTCTCTTGTTGTTCCTTTTCCAACAATCTGAGCTCGATGAGTATTATATCCACACTGTCTGTTATTATATCATATCAGAGTTTGCTTTTGTAATATGTTATATTTAACATTGGGATTATATCTTTATGGTGTTCCTTTTTCATCCCATTTTTTTCCTATTTGTAACCCCCTATAAATGTATTCTGAACTCATAATAGCTGATATAGTCTATAAACAGTGGATGCATATTGCTCCCGATACTGTAAATATGTAAATAATATATTTTGACTCTGATCCTTCTGCCTGTTTTTATTACATTACTTGATTATAAACCTTTGCCTCTTAGACGGCGCTACAGCAACCCGTGTTTGCCTTTGAGGAAGACGTCCAGTGACGTTGAAACGCGTCAAGGGTGCAACGCTCCGTGCGTCCTTCCGTTGGACACGCAGAGGTCGCGTTCTAGCAGTGTGTGAGAGTGTCTGTGTGCCCTTACCCGTCCTAACCCAATATTTATGCATGTGACAGGTGATTGTTGGCTTACAGGATTTATTATCTCAGACATACTATCTATTGGTACATCTGCCTATAGTCTACAATATACATCTCAGCCTATACCTGCTGGTAGTGAACATCAGGGTGTATTACAGTATACTAAATATGAGGCTGGCTATTATTTAACTATAGCTGGAAATCCTACTGCAATTTCTTATATTTCTGAGAGAAATTTCTATTATGAAATAAAGTATGCCTGGTCTTTTGCCAAGATATACAATTCCTTCCCTTACAAATAAAGCCTAATCTTTCTGGCTTATAAGAAAGAAAAACAATTGAGGCCTGTATTAGGACTAAAATATGGTTTGGGGTACACGTGCAATGGAGCAATTTCTCCCCTAAAAAAAGACACAACACTGCAGAGTGGGATAATGCTTACCCCCCTATTAAAGGGTTTCTTATATTTATTTTCTGACAAGTAAAAGGAATTCATTTTTCCCATACAATTTAGTCCTCTTTTAACTTGTGTGTTAATCCAGGATTTTTTTTAACTAGTTTTTATCTTCGCCGTTGTGATATATAAAGATTAAAAAAATTTTTTTTTTATATAATTGTCCCAATTCGTGCATAGCAAATGATTTCAATATAGGTGGTAGACACCTTGGGAGTTTAGCAATCCTATGTTTCAATTTCCAACTTCCTACAAAACAAAATAACAAACACTCAACATTAACCCCCCCCCCCCCCCCAGTCTCTTGTATACCTTGGAATTTGGATGTCAAAGTCATGTCACAATGTATGGCAACACAAAGCACAAGTACTAAAAAGATGTAGGGGACAGAAGGTCTGCCTGTCCTAAAGGTATACCGTAGGCCTATATTAACATTTTACACATTTAAAGAAATAGACTTGGACGCACATAGCCTTTAATTCTTCACCTATCATATATGCAAGTAGTCATTGTCTTGTTTGTGTAGCTGCCTTCTATGCACGGAGGTACTTTATAGACTTAGATTTCCATTAGTAGTCCCATTGTAAGGACTTAAGGATTGTATTTTTTGTCTGCATTCAATGTTTCTTGCTAGTTGCAAAACCAGGTAAACAGAAATAAACATGCTGGCTATATGCTGGCTTTCACTACAAGTATACTACTACTGTACTACTTCATGTAAAATGTAAAGGCTAAATATTTTACTATCTAAAACATTTTGTCTGTGATCACACACACACACACACACGTCTCTTCTGTAACATAACAAATGTAATATTGTAAAACTACATTGTTCTTTAACTTTGTTTCACTTCTCTACAGAACTGCAACCCAGGACTCACAAGAAAGTTAAGCCAAATGGAACTGAATTTAGGTTTCCTGGAATATTGTCTGCATTCGTTGATATTGAATGAAGCATTGAAATGATAACATTTGAGAACATTAGGAGATATCCACAAGTTCTTCCGACTGCTACATCTCTTCTCTATTCAGATAGACAACTATTACTGGGTTCTGACTGTGTAAGAATACATTGGAGACAGCGTGTTTGTAATAATATACAATCACTGAGAGACAAGAGACTCTGCATTGTGTCAGTGTAATGGAACCACCACGGAATAACAATTATTGCCCTAGAGGAGGAACACCACCTCATAACTCCTAAGTTGCTATGTGGAGAGAAATTCAAAACATAAAAAAATATTGGAAGACCATAATGGACACACAGCCAACTCTTCCACTGTGTCCTGACTCCTGTCTGGATCATAGACCATCTCACCCTCTTGTGTCACCTCCCCATCTCCTTTACTCTATAAGCTCTAGGGAGCAGAGTCTCATTTTTACTCTGTAAGCTCTCGGGAGCAGGGTCGTCAATTCCTCATGTGTCAGAATGTCTGTCTTGTCCTTTGTTGTATAGGGTACCCCTTGTAAAAAATTATATGCGTCTTGTGTTTTCCCTAATTAATTTGTAAAGAACACTGTGGAAAACAATAGCTATTTATTTTGTCAACCTGTCTCTATAGTTATTTCTCTCTAGAAGGCTCCTGAACTACTTTTTTTTAAATACTTTGTCTTATTATAAGTCATATATTGATGATGCTTTTGATGCTCTTTGTAATTTTTATGATTGTCAATACAAACCAAGTTTTAGCTCTGTAGTGCGTCTTTCTTTCCTTGTAAAACATATATCAGGCATTTTGAACTCCAGTAAGCATTTGACTCTTCTACTTCTACTGGAGACTGTTCTACTCTGTTCTCTGTTGATCAACAAAATTATAGATCTAAACAATATTGGCAAAACTTTAAAAAAAATCCAGTGGGTACCACACTAGGCACAAATCATATAGCCCGGCACAGTACTGGTATATTAAAGATATATAGCAAGCTGCAATATAGAGTGCTGTAGCCTCGTTTTCGTTTTTTTCGTCGGCCATTTTTTCTCTCGCTTAGCGATTTCATTAGTGTCTAAAGTGTTTTATTTTTATTTAAATGAAGATGTAACTTGGTTTTTTGAGGTGCTGGATGGTTCCTCTTGCTGTAGGTAAGTTTTTTATGTGTGTGGTGTTTGTATTTATTATGTTTGAAATGTTTGTATGTTGGCGTGTTGTGTCCGACGTTTGCGAGGTCGTAATGTCTGGTAACGTGTGTCAAATTGTGTTTGCGTGTGTAGCCTCATTTTCGTTTTGTTCGGCGGCCATTTTTTCTCTCGCATATGAAATTTGTTATTGTCCAAACTCTTTTATTTTGATTGAAACGAAGGTGTAAGTTGCATTTTTGAGGTCCTGGATGCTCCCTGTTGCTGTAGGTAAGTTTTTTATGTATGTGCTGTGTGTATGTATTGTGTTTTTAATTTTGTGTTGTTCGCGAGTTGCGTCCGAGTGTTGCGAGGCCGTAATGTGTGTGAACGTGTGTGGTATGTTGTTTGGGAGTGTCGTAATGTGTGTGTCGTGTTATTTGCGTTGCGACGTGAAGTTTGCGAGGGTCGCAGTTGCTGACATGGAGTGCCTTTGGCGCTCCATGCCAGCAGCTGTATATATATATATATATGTATATATATATAAATATATATATATATATATGTCCCAGTGCACATTACTGTATATATATATATATATATATAAATATGTATATATATATATATATATATATATATATATATGTCCCAGTGCACATTTTGTTGTATATATGTATTTTTTTTTAATTAGTTTATGGCCTCCAGCCCATGATGCCATGTCCCCCCAGGCTAAGCCTTAATGTCCCCCAAGGCCAGGCCTCCATGGGCCCGATCAGTCAGATCTATCACTATCAGTCAGACCCATCAGACTACTTACATTCATCAAAGCTGTTCGATTATCCACCACTATGCATCTCCTGCCTGTGCGTTTTTCTGCAGAGGCAGGGACTTCCTGAATGACTTTGCATGCATGTGACATAATTCTGAAACTCCCTGCCTCTGCAGAAAATGTGCAGGCAGGGGAGACATGGCGGAGGTGAATTGAAATGCTCCAATAAATGTAAGTAGTCTGATGGGTCTAATGGGGCATGGAGTTCTGCTCCCTCTCTCCAGCGGCGGGGTATTGTGGGGAGGAGGTGGCTGCTCCATCCCAACAACTGAGGCCCTTGCACGCAGCCCTCGCTATGCGAGGGCCGCGGGCTCGCTATGAGAGCCCGCAAGACTGAGCAACGGGCCGTACGCTGCGGGCAAGGGCCTCAGTTGCTGGGATGGAGCGCCTTCTGCAAGGGCCGCGGGCTCGCTGTGTGAGCCCGCAAGCGTGAGCAACGGCCCGTACGCTCACAACTATATATGTGATGGTAAATTCCATATAGCCATGCATGCTATAAGCATAAAAAATAAAGCAAGCTCCATATTGCTCTGCATATATAAAGAGATTGCAAGCTCCATCCATATAGACCTGCACATTGCACTTTTTACTGTTATTTATCTCTCTCCATCCTTCTCTCGTGTAAATTCCTCTTAGACATGCAGATTGGTAGTGGGATAGAAAGTTTAAGTGGCTTAGAACAAGCAAATACTCGCTACAATTACCACATACTACTACTCTACTCTCTACAACTGCCACATACTATTTTACTGAGACAGGGGCCAGATGCAGAGCTAGAGACAGAGCTACCATCAGTGCAGCTGCACCAGGGCCTTATATTCAGGGGGCCCCCAAACTCCCTTTTCTGCCCCCCTTGGCCTTCCCTGTGGCCCTCTCTGGTTCTGGTGGCCCCACAACCCTCCAGTTGCCTTTTTTAATACTTCCTGTGGCCCTTCTCTTTCTTACCTCTGTGGCCCTTAGGCAATCCTCTCCTAAAGCCCCCTCCCAGTTCCAGCAAATGCTTCATGGCCCCTCTTCCGCTTGTTACTTTTTCTCTTATTTCTGGCTCTCCTTTTAAATCTCTCCCCATCTTCTTTCATCCTCTTTCTCCTTTTATTTTCTTTCCCCCTTCACTTTCTTTGCCCATTCACTCTTTCTTCCTGTGCTATCTATCGCTCCCCCTCACATTCCCTTCTTTTTTCTCCAGTTGTTAATTATACCCTCCACATTCGTACTCTTATCCCCATTTCCCCACTTCTCATTCTTTCCATGTTCTGTCTCCTTCTCTTCTTCCCCCATTTCCCTCCAGCCCCCATGTCCCAATCTTCCCTCTCCACCTTGTTTCTGTTCCTGCATTCTTCTCCCCACAATCTCTCACTCACATCTTCTCTTTCCTTTATTTCTTTACTCAACGCTCTTCTCCTTTCTCTCCCTCCTCTCTTTTTTGTCCCCCTCATAACTTCTTTTCTCCCCTTTCCCACTCATGTCTCCTTTTCTCTCTCTCCCTTTTTTCTCATTCTCTTTACTTCCCCCTTATTTTCCTTGTTTATCTTCCTTTTATCAAAATCTTCTATCTCTCTATTCCTTATCATTCTTCATTCTATATATCTTCCTCTCTGCTTTTTTCTCTTATCTCTTCCTTTTGTCCTTCCTTGTCCATTTCTCTATAACTTCCTCCACTCTGCCTAATCTCTTCCTTCCCCTTTCTTCCTTCTCCCTCCCCTTCTCTCTACTTTTTGCCCCCATTTTCTCTATTCACCCTTCTCGATCCATCCCTCTAAATATGTTTCTGTCTCTTTCACATTCCCTTTTTCTTCCCATCCACTGTCTCTCACTCTCTCACCCTCCCTTTTTCTCACGCCTTCTCATTTTCCTCCCCTCTCCCTTTATTTCTTCTCTCTCAACCCTACTCTCTCCCACTCATCTCTCCTCTACTTTTCCCATTTTTTCTCAACCTCTCCCCATTCCTTCAACAATTCCTCCTATCTTTCCACTTCCCCCCTCTCCATCACCTTACCTGTCTCTACCTCTCTATGCCACCTTCCCTGCCATCTTCCCTTTGCCTTTCTTCCTTCATTTTCATCTCTCTTCTCTTTATCTCTCCCCCTTCCCTCTCTCTCTCCTTTTCTTCCATTTTTCTTTTCCCCCTCTGGTCTTCCCTTCTGTATCTCATTCCCACTGCTCTCTCCCTTTTCTCTCTCTTCCTTCACTTTCTCACTCCAGCTTCAATTTCTCTCTTCTTCCTTCTCTCTTCCCCTTCTCTCCCTATACTCTGTCCCCATCTCCATACATTTTCTCTACATCTCTCCCCTTGTACTTGAGTGCTGAGAGGGCCACTTGATTTTTTTTGCACCTGAGCCCTCTGTTCATAGCTCTGTAGAGAGCAGCCAAGAAGTGAGGTGAGCTCTGAATGGGAGAATTATCAGTTTAATACCTGTAACATTACCTATCAGGTGATGTGTAAATGGCATGGATTTTTGGAACAGGGAGATGGAAAAAGATGCTTGGTTGGACCTCCTACTTCGAATTTGGGGTACTGCACGTGCAATCTAAGGTGCCACCAGATAGGAGTGGTGTATTAAGTTGTACTATTCATTCCTATCAGTTTAATACCTGTTCCGTCACCTATCTTTCCTCCCAATAGCACATTCTATATGTCATTAACCGGCCTGTGTGGATTTAGAGAACCACACTTTAAGGCCCTTAACCTGGGACAAGGTGGCTTGGCTATCAGAATTGCCTCAGAGCCTTAAAAACTCGCCAAACCCCCTAATCAGACACTCACTATCATACTGGAAATGGGCCAAGAAACACACAGGTTTGTTCACTGGATCCACCCAAATGACCCCAATTCTTGACCACCCTCAGCCCCCGAAACACATGAGCACAACATCACAACACTGGTGGAGGTCAAGGAAACTAGATAGACTGGGAGACTGGTTAGTAAAGGGCCAGATGCTCATCTATGAGGAACTGAGGGACAAGCATGAGCTACCGTTGTCAGAACATTACAATTACTGTAGGCTGAGGCATTTCACACACTCCCTGACCCAGAAACAGGGGACACCGGTCTTAAATTGGTTCTCCAAAATTTGTAAAGATAAACCAATCAAGGGGGATCATTGGGTCGCTTTACAAATATAAAACATTTGTTACCGGTTGAAGCGACACTGGGGGAAGGACCGGTGTGGGGGAGCCCTGGAGACCCTTCAGAAGCAACCAGCGGCAAAATCATCCCAGGCAAGGAGAGGTAGCTTACTGAAGCCTGCCCTAGGGTAACCCAAGGGTGATTGCCCAGGTTAGATATTGTAAATAATAAGCTAATACTGCTGGAGGGATGATAGCTAATAGGACTTTGGTGTTTCCTGCAGATATACTCTTTACTATTGTCTGTTTTACCATGTTTTATGTATCTCTTAAATCGCAATCACAGTAAAAAATAAGAAAAATTATTAACCTAAAAAGTAAAAATAAGAAGGAATAGCCAGCTTCCACAAAATGTCTCTATTGTAAATAAGTATTTTTGCACAACTGTTATGCAAGACTGTTCAAAAATGCTTTATTTTTCATTACATGTTGTACGCCTTCTAAAATAAAATAATTTTAATGCAAAAATTAGGTATTGTTGCAGATGCAGAGAAATTGATGTTAGTTTGCCAGGCTGAAAGTGCCCTAAAACATTGCGTCTTGAACCCTAGTTGGTGGCGGATAAGTCACGCAAGTCATCCGGCATTCAGGGATAAAATACAGCAGCGTGTGGACCATTATTAGCTCAAGGCAGCTCATCTATCAGGCCTTTTTTAAATGAATGTATCGCCCACTGTCAGTCCCTTCGGGATCCATCCCTCATTCATCTTAATAAAGGTGAGGTAATCTAGACTTTTTTGACCTAGGCGACTTCTCTTCTCAGTGACAAAACCTCCTGCTGCACTGAAGGTCCTTTCTGACAGGACACTTGAAGCGGGGCAGGACAGAAGGGGATAGCTCAGGCCACAGGGCAAGCGTGCACACCCAGTAGTCAAGGGGTTCATCGCTCCTCATAGTGTCGATATCTGTAGTTATTGCGAGGTAGTCTGTTACCTGACGGTCGAGTCGTACTCTGAGGGTGGACCCCGAAGGGCTGTGGCGATGCATAGGACTTAAAAAGCTCTGCATGTCCTCCATCAACAACACGTCTGTAAAGCGTCCTCTCCTTGCCGGCGTGGTCGTGGGAGGAGGAGGATTATGTTCACCTCTTCCGCTGTTAGATTGCCTTTTTGCTGTGACATCACCCTTAAACGCTGTGTAAAGCATACTTTTTAATTTATTTTGGTAGTGCTGCATCCTTTCCGACTTGTGGTAATTTGGTAACATTTCAGACACTTTCTGCTTATACCGGAAATCTAGTAGCGTGGACACTCAGTACAGGTCGTTCTCCTTCATCCTTTTTATACGAGGGTCCCTCAACAGGCACGACAGCATGAAAGGCCCCATTTGCACAAGGTTGGATGCCAAGCTAGTCATGTCCCGTTCCTCGTCCTCAGTGATCTCACTGAAGGTATGTTCTTCCCCCCAGCCACGTACAACACCACTGGTACCAGATAGGTGACAACGAGCACCCTGGGATGCCTGTTGTGATTGGTCTTCCTCCTCCTCCTCCTCAAAGCCACATTCCTCCTCTCACTCCTCTTCCTCACAATCCTCTTCCAGCGTTGCCACAGGTCCAGCAAGCGATGCTGATAAGGCTGTTTCTGGTGGTGATGGTGACCACAACTCTTCCTCTTCAAGCTCATCTACGGCCTGATCCAGCACTCTTCGCAGGGCACGCTCCAGGAAGAAAACAAATGGTATGATGTCACTGATGGTGCCCTGGGTGCGACTGACCAGGGTTTGTCACCTCCTCAAAAGGATGCATAAGCCTACAGGCATTGCGCATGAGCATCCAGTAACGTGGCAAAAAAATCCCCAGCTCCGCAGAGGCTGTCCTAGCACCCCAGTCATACAAATACTCGTTAATGGCATTTTCTTGTTGGAGCAGGCGGTCGAACATTAGGAGTGTTGAATTCCAACGTGTTTGGCTGTCTAAAATCAAGCGCCTCGCTGGCATGTTGTTTTGCCGCTGGATATCTATAAAGTGCGCCATGGCCGTGTAGGAACGCCTGTAATGGGCACACACCTTCCTGGCCTGCTTCAGGACGTCCTGTAAGCCTGGGTGCTTATGCACAAAGCGTTGTACAATCAGATTACACACATGTGCCATGCACTGCACATGTGTCAACTTGCCCAAATTCAATGCCGCCAACAAATTTCTTCCGTTGTCACAAACCACTTTGCCGATCTCCAGTTGGTGCAGAGTCAGCCACTGATCCACCTGTGCGTTCAGGGCGGACAGGAGTGCTGTTCAGGTGTTACTCTCTGCTTTCAGGGAAGTCAACCCCAAGATGTCTTGACACTGCCATATCCGGTATGTGGAATAGTACCTGTGGAGCTGGGGGGGTGCCGTTGATGTGGAGCAAGACATAGCAGCTGCAGAAGAGGACTCAGCCGAGGAGGTTATGGAAGAGGATGGAGTAGGAGGAGTAGAGGAGGTGGCAGCAGGCCTGCCTGCAAGTCGTGGCGGTGTCACCAACTCCTCTGCAGAGCCACGTATTCCATGCTTGGCAGCCGTCACCAGGTTTACTCAATGCGCAGTGTAGGTGATATACCTGCCCTGACCATGCTTTGCAGACCAGGTATCCATGGTCAGATCGACCCTGGCCCCAACACTGTGTGCCAGAGATGCCATTACTTCCTTTTGCACAATCGAGTACAGGTTGGGGATTGCCTTTTGTGCAAAGAAATTTCGGCCGGGTACCTTCCACTGCGGTGTCCCAATAGCTACAAATTTGAGGGGGCAAGCAGGGCAGCAGTGGTTGACGTGGCTGAAGATGCTGGACCAGGAGGAGGATGGCAGCTTTGACTTTGTGTGCTGCTTGGACTGATGTGTTGATCACATAGGCGTTTGTGATGTGACATCATGTGCCTTCGCAAATAAGTTGTACCTAGGTGGGTGTTGGACTTCCCACGACTCAGTTTCTTTTCGCACAGGTTGCAAATGGCATCACTGTTGTCACAGGCAGACACATGAAAAAAATTGCAACACTGTTGAGCTCTGCAATGACGGCATTCTTTTGGTGGCAAAAGCATGCGTTGACTGGCGTGCTGTCTGGCTGACCCAGGGTGCCGATGCATGCTGTCTGACTGTGCCACTAGCTACTTTCGACGACCTCCCGCTGCTTCCAACTCGTCTCCTCCTCCTCTCTGTCTCCCCATCTGAACTTTCCTCCTGTTCTTCTTCTCTTATACGTCATCATCAACCGCTTCACTTGTATCTGACAACTCAACAAAGGAAGCAGCACCAGGTACAACATCATCATCATCATCAGACTGTACGTCCATGTGTGTAATGCTGCCTGACTGGGACATATCCCTGATGTCTACATCGTCTGTCACTAATGATTGTCCATCAATCATTTCTTTCAAAGGATCTGTAAATCACTCTGCTGACGGATCAAGTGAAGCGGCTGTGGTGCTATTGTTGGTGGTGGCGGCAGGCGGGCGAGTGGTAACTGGAGAGGTGCGTCTAGTTTCCGAGCGGAAGCTGTAGAAGATTGGGTGTCCTGTGTTAGCCAGTCAACCATGTCCTCAGAACTGTTCAAGTTCAGGGTACATTGCCTCTGAATACTGGGCATAATTCTAGGGCCAAAGGGAATCACAGCACCATGACCACGACGGCACCTGCGGGGTGGCCTGCCTCTGCCTTTCATTTTTTTCCGATTAGTGGTACTATGCGTGCAAGCTACTGTGACACCAGATATGAGTGTAACTGTGACTGGCAAAAGTTGGCAGAGTATGCGCTGTATGCCTCACACACACGCCTGTAGGCAGGCAACTGATATTCAATCGATTACAGTCAAAAAAGGGTTCTTTTATGTCACTGTACACTTGGTTGCACCAGATATGAGTGTCACTGTGCACTGGCAAAAGTTGGCAGAGTAGGCGATGTAGGCCTCACACACACGCCAGTAGGCAGGCAACTGATATTCTATCGATTACAGTCAAAAAAGGGTTCTTTTATGTCACTGTACACTAGGTTGCACCAGATATGAGTGTCACTGTGCACTAGCAAAAGTTGGCAGAGTAGATGCAATAGGCTTCACACACACGCCTTTAGGCAGGCAACTGATATTCAATCGATTACAGTAAAAAAAGGGTTGTTTTATTTCACTGCACACTTCGGTTGCACTAGATATGATTGTCACTGAGCACTGGCAAAAGTTGGCAGACTAGATGCAATAGGCCTCACACACACGCCTTTAGGCAGGCAACTGATATTCAATCGATTACAGTAAAAAGGGGTTGTTTTATTTCACTGCACACTACGGTTGCACTAGATATGAGTGTCACTGTGCACTGGCAAAAGTTGGCAGACTAGATGCAATAGGCCTCATACACACGCCTGTAGGCAGGCTACTGATATTCAATCGATTACAGTAAAAAAAGGGTTGTTTTATTTCACTGCACACTACGGTTGCACTAGATATGAGTGTCACTGAGCACTGGCAAAAGTTGGCAGACTAGATGCAATAGGCCTCACACACACGCCTTTAGGCAGGCTACTGATATTCAATCGATTACAGTAAAAAAAAGGGTTGTTTTATTTCACTGCACACTACGGTGGCACTAGATATGAGTGTCACTGTACACTGGCAAAAGTTGGCAGACTAGATGCAATAGGCCTCACACACACGCCTTTAGGCAGGCAACTGATATTCAATCGATTACAGTAAAAAAAGGGTTGTTTTATTTCACTGCACACTTCGGTTGCACTAGATATGATTGTCACTGAGCACTGGCAAAAGTTGGCAGACTAGATGCAATAGGCCTCACACACACGCCTTTAGGCAGGCAACTGATATTCAATCGATTACAGTAAAAAGGGGTTGTTTTATTTCACTGCACACTACGGTTGCACTAGATATGAGTGTCACTGTGCACTGGCAAAAGTTGGCAGACTAGATGCAATAGGCCTCACACACACGCCTGTAGGCAGGCTACTGATATTCAATCGATTACAGTAAAAAAAGGGTTGTTTTATTTCACTGCACACTACGGTTGCACTAGATATGAGTGTCACTGAGCACTGGCAAAAGTTGGCAGACTAGATGCAATAGGCCTCACACACACGCCTTTAGGCAGGCTACTGATATTCAATCGATTACAGTAAAAAAAAGGGTTGTTTTATTTCACTGCACACTACGGTGGCACTAGATATGAGTGTCACTGTACACTGGCAAAAGTTGGCAGACTAAATGCAATAGGCCTCACACACACGCCTTTAGGCAGGCAACTGATATTCAATCAATTACAGTAAAAAAAGGGTTGTTTTATTTCACTGCACACTACGGTGACACCAGATATGAGTGTCACTGTGCACTGGCAAAAGTTGGAAGACTAGATGCAATAGGCCTCACACACACGCCTTTAGGCAGGCTACTGATATTCATTCGATTACAGTAAAAAAAGGGTTGTTTTATTTCACTGCACACTACGGTTGCACTAGATGAGTGTGACTGTGCACTGGCAAAAGTTGGCAGACTAGATGCAATAGGCCTCACACACACGCCTTTAGGCAGGCAACTGATATTCAATCGATTACAGTAAAAAAATGGGTTGTTTTATTTCACTGCACACTACGGTGACACCAGATATGAGTGTCACTGTGCACTGGCAAAAGTTGGCAGACTAGATGCAATAGGCCTCACACACACGCCTGTAGGCAGGCTACTGATATTCAATTGATTACAGTAAAAAAAGGGTTGTTTTATTTCACTGCACAGTACGGTTGCACTAGATATGAGTGTCACTGAGCACTGGCAAAAGTTGGCAGACTAGATGCAATAGGCCTCACACACACGCCTTTAGGCAGGCTACTGATATTCAATCGATTACAGTAAAAAAAAGGGTTGTTTTATTTCACTGCACACTACGGTGGCACTAGATATGAGTGTCACTGTACACTGGCAAAAGTTGGCAGACTAGATGCAATAGGCCTCACACACACGCCTTTAGGCAGGCAACTGATATTCAATCAATTACAGTAAAAAAAGGGTTGTTTTATTTCACTGCACACTACGGTGACACCAGATATGAGTGTCACTGTGCACTGGCAAAAGTTGGAAGACTAGATGCAATAGGCCTCACACACACGCCTTTAGGCAGGCTACTGATATTCATTCGATTACAGTAAAAAAAGGGTTGTTTTATTTCACTGCACACTACGGTTGCACTAGATGAGTGTGACTGTGCACTGGCAAAAGTTGGCAGACTAGATGCAATAGGCCTCACACACACGCCTGTAGGCAGGCAACTGATATTCAATCGATTACAGTAAAAAAATGGGTTGTTTTATTTCACTGCACACTACGGTGACACCAGATATGAGTGTCACTGTGCACTGGCAAAAGTTGGAAGACTAGATGCAATAGGCCTCACACACACGCTAGCAGGCAGGCATATGCAATTAGATTACACAGAAAAAAATAATAAAATAAAATAAAAAGGGCTTTTTGCGTTGCTGTCCTTGCAGCAGATATTAAAGGAGTCCTTCAGGTGTGTAGTTAAAGCTAAATACACAGCCTGGCTATCTATTTCCCTATTAAATCAGCAGAAAAAAATATTAAAATAAAATAAATGATATTCTAGCCCTAAAAAGGGCTTTTTGGGTTGCTGTCCTTGCAGCAGATATCAAAGGAGTCCGTCAGGTGTGTATTTAAAGCTAAATACACAGCCTGGCTATCTATTTCCCTATTAAATCAAGAGCAGGTAGAATATATCTCCTCTCTCAACGAATGCAGCTACAGAATGATTCTAAAATGGAGACTGTCATACAGATGGAAGGCTCTGGAAGGGAGTGCATGGTGCTGATTGGCTGGAATATGTCTGCTGACTGTAAGGTGCAGGGTCAAAGTTTCCTCAATGATATAGAATAGGTGGCGGACCGAAAAGCGCATATGTTCGCCATTCGTTGCGAACGCGAACATGCGAAAATTGCTGTGAATAGTTCTCCGGCGAACTGTTCGGGACATCACTACCTGCCTTCTGTAGCCACGTGCTATGAGCAAGTTCTTAGGCTTGGGGTGGGGGAGGAGGTGAGTTTGAATTAGTATTCCACCTTCTCAGGTTTGGTTAGTATGTAGAAACCAGTCTCTTGCCCTTATCTGTAAGAGTAATCAAGCTTTATATTGTGAGTTGAATCAGCAAGTCTTTCATGTGTTATGATAATGTATGTATGCCTCTATCTGAGTATCCACATTCTTCAGGGGGCTATTTTTTCAGATGGGGGATTTTTACAAAGTGTGGTATTTTTACACAGTTCTTTACAAATGTTTATTACATTGCTTCCCTTAAAATCAATACAGTACAAAATAATTTGTAGATTTTTTTTTTCATGAATTGTATAAAGCTCTTAAGTATAGTAGTACCTGTTACTGTAGCCAGAACCAAAAGTTAATGTGACAATGAGCAGATAATAAAGTGTAATTTAACAATGTGTATGTGATGTATGTGCCAAGGAATAAAGTAAGGAATAAAGTAACATATATACATACCCATTAGAGCAGATGGGCAATGCTGACGAGACCCCCGTATTTTTTGACATGCCAAGCAATACGACAGTAGACCAGAAAGGGGCAAAAAGTGTCATTTTAAGAACAACTGGCAATGAAAAACTCAGAATAACGTTGATGTTAGCTGTCACTGATGACGGAGGAAAGTTACCCCCCTATGTTATTCTGAAGCAAAAAACTTTTCCTGATGGCTTAGTGATTCATTGATAGGAAAAAGGCTGGATGACAACTGAACTGATGGTTGACTGGTTGTCTGTAGTTTGGAATTGCAGACCTGGAGCACTGCTCACTAAGAGAGCCATGCTAGTCTTGGATGCTTTTAAGGGTCATCTCACTCCTGAAGTGAAGACTAAAGTTGCTGCACAGAAGACAGACCTTGTTGTTATACCTGGTGGCATGACTTCAAAGATACAAGTGCTTGATGTCATTGTGAACAAGCCGTTCAAAGACAACCTTCGCAAGCTGTATTCAGATTGGCTTCGGGAAGTGGATCATGCTCTTACACCATCTGACAAGATTAAGAAGCCATCAGTGACACTCCTGTGCCAATGGATTATAACTTCATGGTCAAGTATTGCATCTAACTACATCATCAGGGGGTTAAAAAAATGCTTTGTGTCCAATGCATTGGATGGTAGCGAGGACAACTTGCTATGGGAGGAGAATGAAGAAAACAGTGACAGTGATGAAGTGAATACTGGTGACGATGTCAGTAGTGACACCAGTGATGACTGTGAATAGTAAAAAGTTTCCTTGTTACCTTATGTTTCATGTTACCTGAACTTTGTGTGGATGTTACCGTAATATTGACAACCTGCCTAAAGAGTTACAGTATTATGTTTTCCAAATACTGGATACCGTATTTGGTACAGTATATGTTAAAATAAAATCACTATTTTATTCCCTAAATCTACTTGACTTTTGTCTTTTTCTCTCCAATTTTAAGGGTGCGGCTTATATGTGAGTACTATCTTTTTTCAGTTTTTTCCCCTTGAATTTTACAGGTGCAGCTTATATGCGGGTGCGGTTTATATTCGGACCAATACGGTATATATATATATATATATATATATATATATATATATATATATATTTCTGCCCCATATTAATAGTCAACCTGAAACAGATGTACATGAGCTTGTGCACCTTGTTGAGACTAAATGGTTTTTGCCTAGGGACACATCCACATAATGTTCTAAGGCTATACTGTATGTTTTCTTATTTTGCTCTAATGATTACAGAGATTGTTCTCACTAGCCCAAAAAGTTTTCCACAAAGGTTTAAAACAGTAAATGCCTTTACAGACAATATCTGCAGTCCTTTTATTAGCAACAAATTTAAAGGGTGTTTCCTTAATAGTATAATTCAAATGATCAGTAATCCCAAATAATTCATCAGTTGAAGATTATAAATGCATTTTTTCACAGTAAATTTATATTGCATGGTACAATTTACCTGGTCTATCAGTTTTTTTGTTCCTCCCACTAGGAACAGGCTGTTATCTAGTATTTTAAGTCAAAAGTCATCTAATGTGGAGGATAAAGAAAACGTGCAGACTCCTGGAAATAATTAGCCTGTTTTCTCCTATGGTCTGTAGTGCTCATTCTTCTCAAAGTGAGTAGAAAAAAGATTGGAAAAAATGCAACATCCCATTATTGGCTAGTTGATGATAAATACACTGGAAGAAAGTATTTACTCTAAGAAAATGCTAGTTAATAAAATTCAATTGCTAAAGTACATTTTATTACCTATAGCTTTAAATTATACTGTACGATATTTGAAACTTCCATGTTGTTCTTTTATTAAAGACACCTTAATGGACATGACAGGGAATTCTTATGATGTGTGTCATGACTCTCTATGCCAATGGCTAAAAAAAATTGTTTTACTTTCTCTGAAGAAACATCTAATAGGTTGTATGGAAAATGGCACATAATCCATACGTCGTAATACCTATCTCATCATAACACCACAGGAGCTTTGTTTTTATTGTAAGAAACCTATATATAGAATTCTGCTTGGTAGTGGAATGTTTCACCTTCATTTATCATTGTCTTTATCCTTTCAAACATTCTCTCATTCCATGTATTTAATTTCCTATCTTTCCATGCTCTTTTCTTCTTTACCTAACCAGTACAATCATTAGTGCAGACATAAACCACAAACCAAAATCCAGCACAATGCCTAAGCAACTAATAACTGGGTTCTGAGGCCAAACCACAGTGGGCTGGTTTATATCACCTATATCAGTTTTCAGTTATGCGAGATGCATTCTGCTCAGGAGCTAATTACAACTGCTGAGGTAGAGAGAGAGGGAGTGAGAGAGGGGAGAAGGACAGAGGGAGGAAGGGAGGGAGGAAAGAGAGAGAGATGGAGAGGAGAGAGGGAAAGGAGAGAGAGAGGCACTGGAAGGGAGAGAGAGGGTGATGGAGGAAGAGAGAGGGAGATAAGTAGGGGATAAATATAGGGAGGGGGAGAAAGGGAAGGGTGGAAGATAGAGGAAGCAGAAAGAGAGTGAGAGAGAGAGAGAGAGAGAGAGAGAGAGAAGGAGGGGAGAAAGAGAGAGCGAGGGAGAGACAGGGGAGAGGGGAAGATAGAGGGAGGGAGATAGAGCTAGAGAGAGAGGAGGCAGAGAGAGAGAGTGAGGAAGGCAGAGCATGAAAGGGGAGAGAGGGAGGGTGGGTGTGAGAGGGAGGAGAAGAGAGAGAAGGAGAGAGAAAGAGGAGGCAGAGAGAGTGAGAGAAAGAGAGGGAGGTAGAGAGGGAGGGAGGGAAAGAGAGTGATAAATAGGGAGGGAGAGCGGGAGGAGGCAGATAAAGAGTGGGGAGAGAAGGAGGCAGAGAGAAAGATAGGGAGGGAGAGAGGGAGGGAGGAGGAGAGAGAGATGGAGGGATAGGGAAGGCAGAGAGGGAGGGAGACAGAGATCACACAGAGAGAGGGCACAGAGAGAAAGAGATGGCACAGAGAGAGACAATGCAGAGAGAGAGTGCATACAGAGAGAGAGAGACAGTGCAGAGAGAGACAGAGGGCGCACACAGAGAGAGAGGGTGCACAGAGAGGTCGCACAGAGAGAGGGAGAGGGGCACATATAGTGACAGAGAGCACACAAAGAGAGATAGCAGAGAAAGACAGCACAAAGAGAGAGACAGAACAGACAATTGAACATAACATATGATACAATTCAAGCTGTGCATTCCTGAGCACAACCCTTTTTCACATTATCTCAAATGTAAAAAGAATAGGGAAACTTTATGAGAAAAAAATAAATTTGTTTTGTGGATGTCTGCCTTCAGACTAGGGGATTTTGATATTTTCTTTCTTTGTTGGTTTATTGAGGTGGGGATTCTGGGATTTAAAAAAAAATTACTTTGAAAATGCAGGAGGGCAGTAATGATCTTTAGTATACATCTTTTTTGTAATGATTATATGTTACTTAACGTTTAAAGTATTTTTTTTTTCATTTTCTAGAATATCATTTTCATTTAAGAATTTGTTTGACAAATATCATGCACATTACATAAAAATAATGTGATAACTGGAACTGTAGTTATAATTAGTGTTAATGGCTCCCAGTAAGTGTTAAGTTGGAGTATTAATTTAAGAACACAGAACTAACAAAGTTTGTCAGTGTTTGGAAACAAATAAAATGTGTTTTCATCACACACTAAACATATGAGATATATTTCACTGTAATATAATAAAAGCTTGGCATTTCTGCTACAGTATGTGTCCACATTGTACTTATATTTCAATCATGAATTTATAACAGGGACTGAGTAATCCCCACAGCTTAAGCTATGCAGCTTCTGTCTGCAAACAGAGACAAACAAAAGCTTTCACAGAAGGAAAAAGATTAAAAATGTCAGTTCACAGTAATAAGAAATAATACAGTATACTTTCTGGGGGAAACTGTAACAAATGCCTCTACTAAAAATTTCTTAGACAAGCTACTTAGAAATTCTATCTATTCTTCTACTAGAACAATTTGCAGATACCAAAATACTACATGCTGTGTTCAGAAATTGTGCACATCCTAGTGTGCTTATAGAGGAGTTTTTACTGGTTTATACTTGTACTTATAGCATTTTGATAGTAGATTCAAAGTGTAAAAAAAGCTGTTATTACTTATGGTTTTATATTGCACCAAACTATTTATTTCAGCAATGTACTAAAGGGTATAATAGGCACAGTCATGGCTATATACATATATATATACTGTATATATGATATTGGTAGCTACATATATTACAGAATTTTGTATTGTTAGTGATATAGAGACTGTTTTGTATAGAGTAATATTTTAGCATATTAGCAATACAAATATCATAGAGGCAAAAAAACAATATCCAATATAGTTAAATAACCTTAAAAAAACTAAAGTGAAAAGAGTTTTACTTATCTTCCCAGCCAACAACCCTACAAAATAAGCCTCACCATGGCGAGGAAATTAAATCTTTATAATGAAGGGCCTGGAGGCCACCCCAGCCTGCAGTGGTTGGGAGTAGGGCCCCTTGACCTGGCAGGACTGGTATGGAAGGAGGTGGCTAGCTGGGGGAGGCGGAGCTCTTTATAGGCTGGTTTGGCGCCAAATGTATCAGTAGTCCCCCAGCTAGCCATGAGGGGAGATGTAGCTGCAGGTGCAGCTACTTCTTATGGGCTACGTGGCCTCCAGGGTGCTGGGTTTTGATCACCCAGTGGAGGGAATATAGGGCGTGGAGTGCTGGGGGCACTAAGGAAGAAGGTGCTGCCTGTCTCCCAGCGCAGCTCTCTGTCCTGATGCAGCGTGGTCTCCTGGGCTGCCCTCGCACACCCAGTGGAGGGCCTGCATTCCAGGAGTACCAGAGATGCTGAGAGCTAGCAGCGGGTGTTATGACGCAGAGCTGGTAGGTCCGGATGGTTGCGTCACCGGGGGGCTTCTATTGCTATCTTCTCGGGGGGGGGGGGTAGTGAGCATGGTCCTTCCTGGCCAGATGACCGGGGCGGTAGCTCCGGTAGTGGTTCGGCTGGGCCGTGACAGCAGGGGACCTGCGTCGTATAGGTGGTGTCAAATGGATGCCGGATAAGCGGCAGCTGTCGCATTGGCGTGCGTGGGCTCCAGGAAGGGTGAGCCTGCCCCCCCCAAGATAGGTTGTGCGGCCCTCTATGGGCCCAGGGGTATAATGGGGATGTTGTGTCCCCCGTGGTCATGTGCCAGAGCGTGTGTATGGGCGACCCCCGGTGGTGTCTTGGCCTGAGTGATAGGTGTCATGGCGGCCTGATGTATACACAGCGTGGGTATGACAGGGTAGTGCCTGTGCTTGGGCTTCAGGCATTCCAGCCTCTTGGCTGGAGCCCATGAGGCGAGGCAAGTTATCCAGGTGATGGCATAGGTCCTTGGGCCCGGAAGGGTGTCGGGCGGTGGGTCCTAGGGGGTAATGACAGTAGTGGTGGTTGCTGTGAGTAGAGTACAGTGTGCACACTCTAGGGGGCAGTTGTGGTGGCAGGTGCAGGGGCGCTGGATCCTTAGCAATACTGCTGTGGATCCCGGCGTATAACTGCTCCCCCCCCCACACACTTATGTCTGGTCACCCCTGCACACAGGGTCTGTAGCAGAGCCCTGCTGGCTCAGTGGCTAAATACATTAGCCTCTAATGCTTTCGGCTGCAGGTTCAAGCCACATGAATGGCAGATCAGTTTCATGTGAACATCTAAGCGTCACTATCAATCCCATAGGTTGCTATATGACTGTCTCTTTATTTAGACTAATGGGGTGTTTTTACATATATGGAGTAATGCTGTGGGTGTTCAGGGTGTGCTTGTGCATGCCATGTTGTGCCCCTCCTGCCTGCTCTCTCATACGGCAGTAATTCCATGCAGTCTAAGAGCTGCAGTGAAGGTAAAAAATGGATCAGCATGGTGCGGTCACAGAGAGTCGGACACGACTGTGTGACGCTGTGTACGTTATCATTCCCAGTTGCGCTGTTACTCATGGTGACGTCACCAGCCCCGTCACTGCTCTCTCATGCTGCATTTAACCACAAGCTGTCTGGGGAGCTGCAACGAAGGTAGGCAGCACATAGTGGCACTGTATTGTAGCATTTTCTCGGTGATATGTTATTCAGTTTAGGGGAATTCGGTTATATATTACTCCGAGTACCACGGTTATCACCAGCAATAAATTGATCTCATGTCTGATTAGGTGGGGCTATTGATGTTACACCTAACACCATTTTGCCCCATTTTATCGCCAGTATTGCGGGTCTAACTGCATTCACGGATTACGGATAGTATGTTATTCTTGCGGTGGCATTTGTTTACTCCAATTGCAGGTTACGGTTTGTAGGCTACAACTGCACCAGTTCCCGTGCTTCTAGTAGATTGCTTAAGCATGGTCAGTTTATTGCCCATATGGAGCCACCTGGCAAATGGGCCATAAGCCTATATCAGGGTCATGTGACCATGGGTGGTCCTCGGTGCATGGTGATGTGGGGACGGAGAGGCCGTTGGAGTCATAGCGCCAGTTCCTCTCTATGGTGTCTCCTTAGTTTGGGGCAATACCCAGGTTCACGTTTGGTACCATGGCTTACGAATCAGGCCTTATTGATGCTAGGCTGTTGGGTGTTTGCAGGTGTCATTCATGAATTGGTAGCTGTCAGGGGCCTGCTAGATAGGTTTTTATAATAGTTATGTTCCTGTTCGGTGTTGTAGAAGTTATGCTTGTGCGGATGGTTGCAGCTTGTTATCAGTTTCCTGGCTAAGTTCCCGTTCTAGGCGATTCATCTGGTGTTATTTATAGGGATATAATTCCCTCGGTCTCGTGGGGTCATTTATGTACGTCCACGGGGTCATTTTGGTATGTTGGCTGGGTTAGGGTTCAATGATCAATTGGACGTTCGGTGTATTCTCCTCCAATAAGGTGGGAGCTTGGCGTGCCATTCCGGCAAATACAGTTGTGGTTAGATCGGTATGAGGGTCAGGTTGAGTGGTATCCCCTCTTGGGGGTGTTATTATCTAGGATGTCGTATAAGCCGCCATGGTTTTACCCACTGTGGGGAGGCATCGGTGGTCCTATTAGAGTGAGGCGTTGCTCGGTGGCAGATGGTTATGGGAGCAGTCTATGTTGTAAGGAACCATAGCTACAGACCTGGGGTTTGCTGTTTCTCCTGCCAGGGTAGCATTGCCGGGTAGTTCAGGGCTGGGTCACTAGTTTGAGTGAGACCAGACTGATACACTACAGGATATTTCTCCCTGGGAAGGACACAAGTGAGCCAAAAGAGATGTCTCTCAGAGTGGGTTAATCAGGACAGCATGGTGGGCTGGTTTGCCGGTTGGTATACAGACAAGACATGGTGGCCTCAAGTGCCTGGTTGTGAGATCTAAAGGTTGTTTGTGTGAAAATATGCCCGGTCTTCGATCCTAAGGGTGATCATGTGGCTATGTGGCGTAATACCACGATGATGGAAAGAGGTCTGTGACAGGTATGAAGCCTTGAGGTTCTGTACAGCCAAATCTTCCCGCTGGGAGGGAGAGGGTGGCTGGTAAACAGACAAGGTATGTCGACCTCGGAGGATTGGTCCTGGTATCCAAGGTGATCAGGCGACCATATACGCAGAGGCCAATATTGACTGGGTGGAGGAAGGGAGGTAGTTTGTAGTGCAACAAGCACACCGATGCTCCTCCTTGGTGGTGTAAGGACTTTCTTCGGCTGGAAGGCATATTTGTTGGATCACTGGTACGGAGGAGGTTTGTGACATGTGGGAAGCCTTGCGGTTCTGTGCAGCCATCTATTCCCGCCGGTCAGTGGGTGGCAAGAGACCAGTTGGAAAACAGACAAGGTATGTCAACCTCAGGTGACATTGGGTGATCCAAGGTGACCATGTGACCATTTGGCTGCGACGTTCCAAGATGGAGCAGGTGGGTGAAGGGGGTAGTTACAGTGTAACAAACACACTGATCGCTTCCCCTTCGTGGATTACGGCTCTCTTGGTCCAAATCACGCAGTTGGTCTGGCACCTTTCCTTACTGGAAAGAGGATTGGTTCTCCATGATCATAATTCTACGGCAGGCAGCGTTTGGGCGTATTGCGCATTGGAACTTGGTACCTACTTGCTTTGTGCTAAAAGCAGCCACCGCAACAGCTGTACGGGCTTTCGGAGAATGCGGTTTGGAGAATTGGACGGTTGTGTGCTGTGCGGTCATTGGTACAACTGAACAAGTAGGTGCTTTGCCTTAGTTGCCAATCACAGCCCACAGCTGGGGAGCAGATATGGAGCACAGTGGGCTGGTGTTTTAGGGGGTTATGCGGCTGGCCAGGGTGTTTGTTGGGGGGCGGGTCGAAACCGCAAAAGGTATTCTGCGGTCTTCTCCGTGGTGGGTCGTGGGGGGAGTCGCCGGCACAGTGGTAAAATGGGTAAGATCCTACCCTACGGTGGTACGGATGTTACAACACAGTAGGCCCTGGATGAGGCTTCAGGGCGTAGGGCCTACTGTCTCTGGCCAGGCTCCTCCCGTCACGTGGTTATGTTTATTTATTAATGGTTATGGTTATTATGTCTACTTGTGTTTATGAATAAACGCTGTGGCCAGTCTTCCTCCCAAGAAGTAGTCTGTGTCTAATCATTATATTTAGCCCATGAAGTAGTCTTTGTCTAATAATCATATGTTAAAGGTAATTGTGTTTAACCCATAATTGATCCTTGCTTAGGTCATGTAAATTTCCGGAAAGAAATGTGTGGTAAAATATATTCACACTGGACATTTGCACATTAATTCAAGTGTGGTCCAGGAACATCACAAATGTAGATGTAAAGTTTTTCTAGTGATAATTGTGAGCTAAAAATAGATTTACCTTGAAACGTGCTTGTGCTTGCTCTTTAAATGTGTTCACCAAAATGTCACAGTTTGGAAAGTCATGTACCTCATATAGATTCTATAAGTTTTCCATAGATCAAACATCTAATTTCTAAGTTTTATTAAAAAATATATATATTCCTTACAAATACAAAAGAAGTCCACAGAACCAGTTTTAGTGCTTTGATATTCACAGTGAGTTATACAATTTCTAATGGCTTTTCTTTATTGAAAGAAACCTAGTTGGTTGTGGGGTGCTAGATTGTAAGTCACAGTGCTATAATATATCATTATGCTGTAAAAAAGATTGCTAAATCAGTACTTCACAGTCATGCTTGTATTTCTCTAAAGCTATTAAGCTTAGTTTTACAGTAATTATATTCTTAAAAGACTTTCTCTTTGGGTATGCTAACTTATGTCACATAAAAGCTTTGAAAATGTAAAAATAAAAGCAGTTTAAAGTAATGTTTTGAAAGAATATAGGCACACTATGCCATATGCTGTGTACATATTATATGATTTAAAAGTCTGTAAAGTACATGCCATTTTAATAATTGTTCTGCTTATGAAACATAGTGAAACACATGGGAGCTATACCAAATATTCCCCTCTTCTTGGCTATGCTCAAACATATTTTGGGCCTCATTCTATTATCGGCCGTAGGAGATGCGGGGCCGCAAGGACCGGCCGCAGGCTATTTGCCTATTCTATTCCCTTCCGGCAGTGGGCTCCGGCAGGCTTGCGGCCGGCGCCTTTTTATCCCTTGCAAACACACGCGCCGCAGGAAAGCCTTTGATCTTAAACGGCCGGAAGAAAAGCCTGGTTGCTATTCAATTGCTCCGGGAACCCTCTCGGCAAGGCTAAAACCGAGCCACAGCTTACTTGCACGAAAAAGGTCCCGCAAGCACACAATTAGGCACATAATAAAGCCATCCTGCACTCTTATGAGACGATAAAGTGATTGGGGGTGTAAGCATTCATAGCACAACATTCCCCTACACTCAAATCCGCAAATAATTTTTATTTTAATTCATGTCAAATATCCGTGGACAAAGTCCAGAGGGCTTGGAGCACCTCAGACCCGCCCAGGCTGCGGGATGGAAAATAAATCATTAATGAAATATCGGATTTGGGCTGATGTGCAAGCTTGAGAGGGGGTTGCTATTAATCCTCAGGTCCCCCATTATGATCCCTAGCATTTAAAGAGCTTTACAGTGTCATCTTGAATTTATTTTTGCATTTAAAGTTTTCAGACCTTGCGGCCGGTTGCATGATATGCGGCCGGCCATAAGGGGGATATCCTTGCGGCGCCATCTATTTGAATTGCAAGGTAAAGGTAGCTCTACACAGGGCCGTAAGACGGCCGCAAGGAATCGCGGCTTTGCGGACGTTTTACGGCCGATAATAGAATGAGGGCCTTTGTATTTAAGGGAATAATTATCAAATGCAAAGAGAGGAAGTGACAACATGTACGTAATTAAACTCTGTTCATTCACTTGGGAAATTCTTTTGGTAATTGTATACATTATATTTTTATACGCATTTCAATGTCTTGGCCTCATCCTTTTTATATGGTTTAATGGTCTATTTTTATGTATCAACATATGATTTATAATAAAGGCTACATTTTAAACACTAGTACATATCTAGGGCCCCATAAAATATTTTTTGAAGGAGTTGCAGTGCACATGGCACCACAACTTAGTAACCTGGCAATCAGTGGCGGGGCTAAGGAATGAAGGGCCCCGGTGCAAAGAAAAAAGAAAAAATATTGCCCTCCCCCAAAGGAAAATTGAAATAGAATAGAAATAATAATATTATTAGTGGTTTCCATCAATATGTATCTCATTGCTATGGCACCCATGTGATAGCTGGAAGTGATATGGGCACTTTTAGAACTCTACACTTCCATCCATACTGGCCAATGGTGATAGAGTGAATACCTTGTTTACATCATATGGAGATCACTTGGCATCTCTACATATAATGATTGCAGTGTGGAGAGATGCAGCTCTTTTACACTCTCTGTTTTTGTAGAGGGGACTCCTTTATAGTTGAGAGGTTCCATAATTATATTGGTTTGGGCTGTAGAGAAAATGATTCTCTCTTTTATAGCCCATCTACTCCATAAATATGGTCATGTGTATTGCACTCACTTGCCTAATACATATATATGAGACCCTTCTTTTGTATCTGACATATTATTTGTAATAAGTCATGGTAAGACTCATCTTCCCTTCCACAAATTATGTGGTCAGTTAGTGTTTAAAGGCACTTGTTTACTCAGAGCAAGAAGGAAGTCACTGAACCTCTGATAACCTTCCCTGTAGCTTGGTCTACCATCGTGGAATCCACTCTCTTCCACAATTTAGGACTAGATACATAAAATATATAATGTTCTTAAAAAATAATAAATCATCTTTATGGTTTTGAAAAGTTTTTAGCTAGTGAAGACCTTAATTTTGAATAGAAGTTCAGTAACTAAAAAGTTCTGTTAAATAAATATGCTATGTGCTTATATAAAGCTCTATTCAATTGGGCGAATTGCAATTGAATGACACCCATAGCAAGCAAGTTCTGCCAGTGGGGTAGCTAGAGCTTTTGCTGCCCGGGGCCCCAGATTCAGGGGTAGCAAAAGCACACATGCAGACTTGCACACACACTTACTCACACACAGACACTCACACTTACACACTCACACTCAGAGTTGCTTCAGTTTTGATACAAATTTAATAAATGCCAAAGTGTTTGGGAATCTCTCCAGTTCTTAGTTATCCTATTGGTATATGTACAAAGATCTGTTATCCCCAAAAGTTCTCCAACACTTCTCCCTTCAATACATGTGGCCCAAAAATCTTCACATGCTTGTGATGTATTTAACAACCTTACACAAGTATCAGCTATATAAACCAGGAGCATAAAAGCATTTTGTAGAAAATCTTTTATTTAGCTGACCATGCTTATGTCGTGGATGATTACACACTGGACTGTTGGGGCCTCATTCAAATGCAATTTGGCCAGTTGAATAGGGCTCTAAATAAGCACATAGCATATTTTTTTTACAGACGTTTTTAGTTAGTGCAGATCTTGCTTTTGGATAGAGGTTCACTAAAAACGTCTTTAATAAAATATGGTATGTGCTTATTTAGAGCCCTATTCAATTGGCCAAATCACATTTGAATGAGGCCTCTAGTTGGCAGTCTGAGGGGAGGGTTAAACTACTTGGTTTGTTCTTCTGTTTGCTGCCATAAGAGCAAAAACTATTAAAAGCAAAGGCAGTATTTACATGCATTAAACTATTTTGCACATTATCATATGAACATACTGTAAAAGTAACACTTCTCCATTTAGAGTTTTTAAGTTTTAAGTTTTTAGTTAGGGAGCTTTTATTCAAAAACAAGGTCTTCGCTTACTAAAAACTTCTGTAAAAAATATGCTCTGTGCTTATATAGAGCCCTATTCAATTGGCCAAATCGCAATTTAATAGCTTGTCATCTCGCATATATATGTTGTATTTGTTTTCTTTGGCTGAACTTTGTTCTTGATCTGCCACTTTGGATATTCCACCTTAAATGTATTTATATGATAGAGCTGTGCTAGGGAGGGGTGGGCTCCAGCATCACTATTGTATTTGTTGACTAAACCACTTTTGACGGGGGTGGAGATTTTGTTGTAAGGGGCTTAGGGGTCAATCAGGTGCATGAAAGTTGCAGGGTGCATTATACAGTGCAGACTGCAGGGGGCCCCAACACCTATAAAAAAAGTTTTAAAAAAAAGGCAGCAATAAGACCCACCCCCCAGGCCAGGGTCCGTTTGCAGTGATGATAGTTCCGCCACTGCTGAAAATCAATATCAGGCGTTTTTACAAGTCTGTACAAGTTATAGTTTGCTTTTACAATCATTTTCACTCAATGGTGATAACAATCAAATTGTACTGTCCTCATACAAGTTACCGAAGCTATGTAAAAAGTTACATGTACTGAATACCACCTGTAAGTGTTGTAAAAAGCCTTGCTGAGACCTGTAAAAAGATGTTAAAAAGAAAGTACTGAATTAAATAATGACGAAAAACATGCAAGTGCATTTGAAATTAATATATATCATTCCCATAGGCAAATATGTTGCATTTTAAAATATTTTTTTGAAAATCATAATTTTTTAGTCTATATACATCTTAGAACATCAACTATTGGCAATAATACACCTCCAGATAACATATATCTACTGCAATGGTAACATAGACCCCAGTATTCAAGAGGTTAATACAAATCAGGAAAGCCACAAAGCCTACAAAAGATATATAAATGCATTGCTTATTAAAGGGCTAGCCACACCCCAAACAATAATTACAATAAGATTGAACAACACTGAGATTGGTAATTTTTGTCACATCTAAGGTATGTCATCTATACAATACAGTTGGTTGTTATACACTGGAGTGTGAGGACTGTCACCGTGGGTAGTCTGAGGCCTTAAAGAGAGGAGTGGTTGGCATTGATTGTGGCTAAATGTGTGCCTGTCATCCATGTTGGAGGTGAGCTTCAACGGGAATATTACTGTATATCAGAGATACAGGTCATGCACAGGATTCTTTTAGGCCGCATGTAAGGGACCGGTTAATATAGGCGCAGGCACATAGGAACCAAAGGATAACGCAGGGTAGGTTTTTTAGCTGTTGAGAAAGGCCAATAACATCACAAAAGATCTTAATCTTTTTCTACGGAAACTAACATTACATAAATTCTATAAACATAAAAAGAATAGAGAATATCAATATTGGGGAATTAAAAAAGAAGACATAGAGTGCTTAAATACACTGATGTCTCTATTAGAATATAATGAGGGATGTGTAAACAATGTTGAAACAAATAAACATACATTTAAGAAAAAAAGTAAATTCACTCCATCTATCAGTGAATATGCCAATATTTTTATATTTGGACAACAGGTTACTGCTGACTTGGAAAAGCTATATGATTGCAAAACAAAAAGAACTTCAATTTAAGTAGGCAAGAAAATATTGCTCTACAAGAGTTAGAACAATGTAAAAGTATACAAATCAAACCAGCTGACAAAGGAGGGAACAAGGTTTGATGCAGACTGAGGACTACATTTTAATGTGTAATAATATCTTAAAATATAATACCACCTATGAGACGCTAGAACATAATCCCACATTTAAATATAGAGCGATATTAAAAGAAATTCTGGAGGAAGCTCTACAAAAAAGATATCATCCTGAGAACTACATATTAATATATTTTACCTCAAAAACCAACAATCTCTACTTTCTATGCATTACCTAAAATACATAAGAAAGTAACACATATTCCTGGGAGACAATAGTCTCTGGAAATGAAAATTTGTCACAAAACTGCAGTTTCTTCCTTGATTTTCACCTTAAAAATCTAGTAACTGCCTTATCTAAAGGACACCAGTGATGTATTGAGAGCTCTAGAAGACCTACAGTAACTATTCCTGAAAGGGCCTGGCTTATAGGTATAGATGTAGAAGCCCTTTACAGCTCTATACCCCATAAGGAGGGCATTATGGCAGTACAATATTTCCTGCAAACACAAAATGAGGAAAAAAATACTTTAACTCATTTTTAATTCAACTACTTGAGTTTGTATTAACTAAAAATAACTTTATCTTTGGAGGTAGATGGAAACACCAAATAAAAGGAACAGCTATTGGCACCCCTTGTGCCCCAACATACGCAAATCTTTTCCTAGGTTGGTGGGGGGAAAAAATTGAAAAAATGAACAACTAAAAGAATATACAGATAACATTTTACTATGGAGGCGTTTTATAGATGACGTCCTAGTAATATGGGATGGACCCAAGGAAATGTTTATATCTTTCATGAAAATTCTAAACACAAACTCCCTAGGTTTGAGATTTACATTTGAAATGGATAAAAAAGAAATATCCTTTCTGGACCAAGTTATTAAGAAAAATCAATATGGTGATATCCATACTACTACCCACAGAAAGAGTACTGCCACAAATAGCCTCTTACACTGGTCTAGCCAACACTATGAGCCTCAAAAAAGAGGAATTCCAAGAGGTCAGTACTTACGGATAAGGAGAAACTGCAGTACAATAGACCAATTTAAAGAGGAGGCAAACAAATTACGATTAAGATTCAAAAATAGAGGATACCCCAATAGGTGTTTGAAAAAGGCCTATAAATTGGCTCTAGAGACCAATAGGACTGACTTGATCAGTATCCAAAATCAGAGAACTGAAGGAAAAAAAGATGAAAAAACTGTAAGATGTGTTTTTACTTCTGGACAGAATTCTGAAGAAATTAAAAATATTTTCTCAAAACATTGGAATCTTCTTTAGAGAGCTTAAAGACGTCCTCACTCCCAATACCAGCATAACTTATCGTAGAAATAGAAACTTAAAAGACAGACTAATTCATAGCCACCTTAAAGTAAAAGTACCCAAAAAGACATGGTTGCAACCATTGAATGGGTGCTATAGATGTGGCAAATGTCAATTTTTTAAATTTTTGAGGCCTGCAAAAACTTATACACATCCAAATACAGGAGATGAATATACAATTAAAGGATTCTTCAATTGTTGTACTACAGGGGTCATTTATGTAGCCCAATGTACTTGTGATTTGATCTACGTGGGTAAAACCAGTCACCAAATCAGGCGCCGTATAGGTGAAAATATATATGCTATTGAGAAAGATATTGATACACCCTTATCAAGACATATTAAATAACATCATAATAAGGATGTCAATTCTGTTTACTTTTTTGCCATTGATGGAGCCAAATTAGGCCCAAGAGGAGGAGACATTGATAAAATACTGTAGAGAAATGAATGCAAATGGATATATAAACTTCCTGCACAAAAACCAGATGGGTTTAATGAAGGTTTTAGCTTTAGTGCCTATCTATAAGTTCAATGGTTGGGCAACCTAAGCTACCTTACAATATATTGAAATATTAGACTTTGAATCTAAAGATTTGGATAATTTATCATTTATATTTTCTTTCTAACATCTAAGTCTGGAAAGTATAATATAATAAAATTGATATTTACATGTAAAATGGAGTTTTCTAAATCAGTTCATATCAATAAAATACACGTCACAACTAATATTCACTGTACTTAATAAAAGTCTATCACTGCACTTAATATAGGTGCACACTGTTTTGAGTACAATTATTCCTTGTACTTAATAAAAGTCTATCACTGCACTTAATATAAGTCCATACTGTTTTGTGTACAATTTATAACCTAAATATATTTATATTTCTTCACTTTTAACATTTCAAATCAAGTCACTATTAAATGGATAAATTGCATGAATGCAATAATTTTAAAGATGAATATATTAATATTCATCAGCATCATTTTGCACTTGTATGTACTGACGTATTTTTATTCCAACTCCATAATATAAAGTAAATATTGTATTTCAACATCATTGAAATACAACCTATGATTCAGATTTTCTGTAACCATAAATTTATGGCTATATAATTATTTTTGTTATTGTTCTAAATACCCTTTGCTATTCGCAATTATAATCCATAGTAAATCATATCTCCTCTATAGTCATTAAACTAATCATTCATCTTTGAATCTATTAGAATATCCCATGATTTTCCAGGTTGCCATAGTAACATGTTTTGCTATAAATATTTTGTAATAGGAACAACACGCCTTCCTCCCCTTTGAGAAAGGCGCATCTGCGGTGAAATGTACGTCAGGGTCAAACGTACGGCGTGACGTCACACACCGACGTCTAAAGTTCAAACAGATGGCATGGAGCTACACGCTGCCGCTGTATAGAAACTAAGTTAGCAGATACAAATATACAGGGCATATTAGGGGCACTCTAATAACAAGAGCCCTTAGATAATGTATGCTATAGACTTGCAGATGAAACAAGGAGTATTGCAAGAATAGGAGCTCTATAATTAGGGGTGCCCTAAGAACTTAACGATATGAATATACAGGGTATATTGGGAGCACTCTAATAACCAGAGCCCTTAGATTAAGTACCCCATAGACTTGCAGACGAAGCAAGAAGCATTGCAAGAATAGGAGCTCCACAATTGGGGGTGCCCTAATAATTTAATGAAACTCAGAATTCCTATGGCTATTTTGAAATAAATGGCATATAGGTAGTACATAAGAATTGTGAAATGAAACCCCAGGAATTAAGATTCTGAGTATTATAATCCAATTTAGAAGTATGGTGGCAGAGTACAATTTCTAATCCATAAACAATGAATTAATGAAAGTACTATAATTGAAAGACACCTTCTTCCTAAATCCTATTGTGTTGCCCTGGCTAGCAAGCAAAAAGTCTCTTATATCTATTGGTCACTTATTATAATTAAAAGACACATGGAACTGCATTGAAAAATAATGAATTTATGCTCTGAGGCCATTGCAATTCAGTAGATACAAAGTTCCTTTTCTATAATAAAACCTTACAAACAGATAATGAAAAGGGGAAGTTTTATCCCATTTATTTCATTTTAATTGGCATAGATGCAAAATGTAAGTAAATGCATTATAAAATGTAAGAAAATGATGTAAATATTTAAGCGGTTTGAGGATCCTATTCCTTTGAGACAATGAGCAGCAACAGATACATATGATGACACTGTAAAATCTACCTATTTTGTGATGCATTTTAGCACATTTAATTTAGAAATCTTTAAAATAAATTACTAATTAAATAATTAATCATGAACATTAATAATTAGGCAGCAACACACGCAAACATTTGCATTAATAATGAAGGCTAAAAACAAATATAACAGCAATGTAATAATTAAGCAGCAACACTGAAATGTAAGTGCAGGGAAAAATGTACATATGTTTTCATGCATTTTCCCCCCAAAATTTGTTCTATGAATGATCAATGAAGTAATTAATGAACAGTAATAGTTGAGCGGCAAGCACGAAATGTAAGTCCACTGTGAAATATACATCTTTTTTTATATTTTTTTTACTAAATTTGTTATTAGGACTAATTAATAATTAATTAATGAAAATTATTAATGATTAATAAAGTAATACATGAACATTAATAGTTGAGCGGCAAGCACGAAATGTAAGTCCACTGGGAAATATACATCTTTTTTTATATTTTTTTTACTAAATTTGTTATTAGGACTAATTAATAATTAATTAATGAAAATTATTAATGATTAATAAAGTAATACATGAACATTAATAGTTGAGCATCAACCCCAAAATGTAAGTCCAGTAATAAATATACATATTTTATGATCTACTCTTTATGATTTTTCTTATTATTACTAATTAATTATTAATTAATTAATGAACATTAGTAATTAATCAATTACTAAATATATTATAAAGAGTTAATCAATAATGTAATCATAAAGTAAAGGTAGTGACAATTGTATAATTTTTTTTTTAATTAATGAATTCATATATTAATGTCCATTAAACATTAATTAGTCAATTATTAAACATATTTGAAATGGTTAATTATTAATATCATGCTGAAGTACAGTTATTGAAAAATGTAGTAACGTAATTTTTTTTTTATTAATATTTTTTGTAATTAATAAATAATGAATTAATAAATTGACTTTACCTATTAATGATAAATATCCAGCAATCAATATCCTGAAGAGCTAACAATCTCTTTGGATTTTCCGGCAGCAGAAAATGTCCAGTCAGACTGTCATCACCTGAGGAGAAAGTGTCAGCAGTGTGGCAAGTGTGCCGTATATATAGGCTGCGTGCGCGAGCCAGAACCGTTAGTTTAGGCAGGAAAGCCGCAATTCAGATGCGTTATTGTGTAGATTGGTGTAAAATGGCGGCAATATTGTATGTGTTACATGCGTTGAAACACTTTTCCGTCTTTAGTAACAGTCCGTTGTAGTACCTCGTACGTGCCTTGTGAAACTGCTATGTGTTCGGCTATGTTTTTGCACGTGTCACGGGCGTATAGCCTTGTTTTCAATTTTTTCAGTGGCCATTTTTTCCTTGCTTAGGCGATTTTTGAGTGTTGAAAATCATCTAAATCGAGTTAAATTTGCGTTCCAGCTCACTGACAGACGTTCTGGCTGTTGCCCCATGCTCTGTGTGATGTTTTTTGTATTTTTTTTGGGGTGTATTTAATGTGTTTTGAGTGGTTTTTGGTTTGCGTGTCTCGGCCGCTAAGTATTTTTACGACTCGTATTTTAGAGTCGTAATTTTTTTTTTCTAAGTCCTGCGTTTGTCATGTTTGATCTGCTAAGTGCTGCGAGTTTTGTATGGTGGTGTGTGGTGCCGACTTGAAGTTTGTGTGTGGGAGTTTTGTGGGTTTATATGAAGCGCCGTAGTAGTAAATAGCTGCGAGTTAAGGTGTGTGTGGGTGTTTTACATGGTGTTTTAAGGCGCCGTAGAGAAAGTGCTGGGAGTTAAAAATGCAGGGATATGTTGCTAGTGTTTTGAGGCAGTGAATGACAAAGTGCTGCGAGTTAAGGATTATGCGGGTTGTGTTGTTCCAAAGTCATGCGCCTTAAAGCCTCCACCTTCCGCAAATACGACCCCTCGCTTCGCGAGGGTCCGCATTTGCGGACCAAGCTGCATCCCTCGCTTCGAGAGCTCGCAAAGCGTGACGACGATTCATAGTTTGACAACTATTATATGTGATATATATACCCTTTATCTCTCCCTCTCTCTCTACTCAATTTCTCTTTATCTCCCTCTCTCTCCTCTCTCTCTCTCTCTCTCTCCTTCTCTCATGCTCCTCTATCTCTACCTTTCTCTTCCCTCTGTCTCCTTCTCTCTCTCTCTTCCTTTCACCTCTAGCTCTCTCTCTCTCCTTTTTCTCTCCTTCTCTCTCTCTCCCTACTCTCTTTCTCTCTATTCATTCTCTCTCCATCTCTCTATCATTATCTCTCTCTCCTCTATATATTTCCTCTATCTATCTATCTATCTATCTATCTATCTATCTCTCTCTCCTCTATCTCTCTCCTTCCTTTATATCTCTCTCATTTATCTCTCTCTCCTTTATCTCTCCTTCTCTATGCCTTTCTCCTCTATCTCTCTTTGATTGGTCAGAATGAGCAGACAAAAATTTCAGCAGATAAACCTGTGTAATTTTTTCATACAACCTCTTATCCAAGGGTTACTATATGAGTTCCACAATTAATTTGTTTTAATTTGTTGACAAAAACTAAGGTGCTGTTGTCCTAAGGCATTGATAGTAAAGATTGAGGAAATAAATGGTCATTCATTTGAAGTCATGTAAGTAAAGCTAAAAGAGCTGCTAGTGTTAAATTAAGGACAAATAGTAAATATTTATATATTTTTTTCCGTGTCAAACATATATGCACTATAATTTAGTGACATTCAAACGTATTATTGTAATGTTAGAGAGCTATTGTTTCACTGCATATAGATGCTTAAATAATTTCCATATTGCCTAAATAGAGTACATCACTTAGTAATACAGTTTGCATTGAAATTCTCCACATAATTTAAATATATATGAAAGTGATGCACAAATTTGGGACGGTCTAAAACCCAGAACAGGCCATTTATAAAATAAATCAATACCATTATCACTGGGATGTGTAGATATTATTGAGAACAATATTTAAGAACCAAAACCAAGTCAATATAATACTTCTTTAATCCTTTAAACACCAAAATATCACCCGGAACTTGCTAAAACAGGCTGGAACGCACTCTTTATAGAGGGAATTAATGCCTTCGGCACTCATTGTCAGCCTTTTTTAAAGTCTTGCGGGCCTCGGGATGAATGCCTTTGGCGTTCATTGTGAGGCCTAAAATAAGCGCCTTTGGCGCTCATTGCAGCCCCCGTCATTTCAAAGTTATGCAGGCCTCGCGATGAGCGTTTTTGGCGGTCATCTTGAGCCCCACAATGAGTGCCTTTGGTGCTCATTGCGCATGCGCAACCTGTAACTTTTAACACAGCGTTACCGACAAACTCGCAATTACGAACAACTATTACATGTGATTGATATCTCCGACACTCTGAAAAGTAGCTATTGTAGTCCATTAGTATTTTGGCCCGGAAAGGGTACTTGAAATGAGTTTCCTTCGAATTTATGAAGGTTATTACATGAATCCCACCTACTTATGTGTATTTGGTGAATTTGGTATTTTTGACCCCCTGAAAAGTTGCCGTTCCGGGTCCTTTTGCTAAATATTGTATTTTGTCCCGGAACGAGTACTTGAAATTAGTTTTTGTGGAATTTATGAATGTTATTATATGAATCTCACCTAGTCATGTGTATTTGGCAAATTTGGTATTTTTGATCCTTTGCAAAGCCTGTGTTTTGGGTCATTTTGGGAAATATTGTATTCAAGCTCGGAACAGGTACTTGAAATTTGTTTCTGTGGAATTTACGAAGGTTATTACATGAATCCCAAAAACTTATGTTAGTTGCAGTTAGGGGTGTGACTGTTCCCCTCTCCCCATTTCTCTTCCCCCCATTTCCCTCCCCTGTGTCTCTTCCCCCCTCCCCTGTGTCGTTCTCCCTCCCCTGTGTCTCTTCCCCCTCTCCCTCCTCTGTTTATCTTTCCCCCTCTCCCTTCCCTGTTTCTCTTCCCCCCTTTCCCTCCCCTGTGTCTCTTTACCCCTCCCCGTGTCTATTTTCCCCCTGTCTCTCCCCTGTGTATCTTTTCCCCTCCCCCTCCCCTGTGTCTCTTTCACCCCCTCTACCACCCACGTTTCTCTTTCCCCCTCTTGTGTCTCTTCCCCCTCCCCTGTGTCTCTTTCCCCTTCTCCCTCCCCTGTGTCTCTTCCCCCTCCCCTGTTTCTCTTCCCTCCTATGTGTCTCTCCCTCCCCTTTACCTGTCCTGTGTCTTCCCCCCCTGTGTCTCTTCCCCCTCTCTCCCCGTGTCTCTTCCCCCCTCTCTCTCCCCTGTATCTCTTTCCCCCCCTCTCCCTTCCTTGAATCTCTTCCCCCGTCCCCTTGGTCTCTGGAGCCTGCTGAACCACTAACAATCAATTCCCTTCCCTTTGTCCCATTTGTCTCTATCCCCTTAACCCGAATACAAGCTGTTGCTAAGAGCAAGGTCCTCTTTACCATCTGTAGCAATATGAAGCTTTTGTCACATTTGACTTTTGTAATATATTCACTGCAATGGCAGAGCTGCCACCGTTGGAAGCAGTGCTATGCACCGAGACCCAACCCAATACAGACGCAGTGCAATCTACCTTTGGGCACCACAGATGCTCCCTCTGCTTCCCCTTCTATCCCCCATACCCCCTGCCCCCCTTATCTCGACCCCTGCCTCACATTTGCTCCCTCTGACACCCCCCCCCCTCTTGCACTGTACCAGCTGGTTTCATTGGTGCTTTAGCAGGGAAATGGAGTCCCACCCTTGCCAGCGCATCCTCTCTGCAGCATAGGAACTCCCAAATGATGTCATAGCTATGTCCCTATGCTCCAGAGAGGACGCGCCAGAATGGATAGGACTCTATGTCTCTGCTGAACACCAATGAATCAGTGCAAAGGGGGGAAGATAGAAGGGGGGAAAGAAGAAGCATCTGTGGAGCAGGGGGAGAGGTAAGAGGGACAGAGAAGGGGGTATGGGGGACAGAAGGGGGGAACAAAGGGAGCATCTGTGGGTCAGGGGGGTGGTAAGGGGGACAACGAGTGGGGTATGTATATATATGAGTGTAAATATACAGTGGGGGGGGAAATTATTTGATCCCCTGCTGATTTTGAATGTTTGTCCACTGACAAAGAAACAATCAGTCTATAATTTTTATGGTAGGTGTATTTTAACAGTGAGAGACAGAATAACAAAAAAAAAAAAAACAAGAAAAACGCATGTCAAAAAAGTTATAAATTGATTTGCAGGTCAGTAAGGGAAATAAGTATTTGATCCATTGTATTGTCAATAAGCAAGATTTCTAGCTCCCGGTTGTCCCGGTTGTCTTTTAAACAGGTAACGAGCTGAGATTAGGAGCACTCTCTTAAATGGAGTACTCCTAATCTCAGCTCATTACTTGTATAAAAGACACCTGTTCACAAAAGCAATCAATCAGATTGCAAACTCTTCACCATGGCCAAGACCAAAGAGCTCTCCAAGGATGTCAGGGACAAGATTGTAGACCTACACAAGGCTAGAATGGGCTACAAGACCATCGCTAAGTAGCTTGGTGAGAAGGTGACAACAATTGGTGCAATTATTTGCGAATGGAAGAAACACAAAATAACTGCCAGTCTCCCTCGGTCTGATGCTCCATGCAAGATCTCACCTCGTGGAGTTTCAATGATCATGAGAATGGTGAGGAATCAGCTCAGAACTACAAGCAAGGATCTTGTTAATGATCTTGTTAATGAGACCATAGTCACCAAGAAAACAATGCTTCCCCTACCCACTGTATTTTGTGGCAGGGAGCCCATTAACCCCTTACCTAATCCTAACAAAAATTAATAAATATTAAGTGCCACAAAGGTGTCCAAATGGTTCTCCATAGTGCATATCCCCAAGGGCCTTGCCATTATATATCATGAAGCTGACTATAGACCTCAATGGACACCCATTGGGTCTCAACCTATCTCCATGGGGATCCCCATGAACCCCATGGCAGTTAATACTAAGCACCTGTGGGGAAAAAGTGGTTAAATTACCCTACTTGAATCAGCTATGCCTTTGTCCTGTATCTTCAGCCATGGATAGGAAGGAATATCCAGTCGTCTTCTTGATTGATTAAATACCCTCACATTCTCTATTCAGCCTGTGTTAAGGGCCATTCCACAATGTTTCCAGGCAACATGTCATAGCTACTGTATGTAGTTGAATGTTAGGGCTTACATGACATTTTAACTACAGGAGCCATGTGATTGAACCCTAAGTGCAGAAAAGTAATGCAGTATGAATACCATTAAAGAACATCTATTTTGCATATATATTGGCATGGTTAAATAAGAAAAAAATAATAATTCAATGTATCTGAGTGAAAACAAGATTTAATCCATGAATAAGAGATGTGACCAGGAAGAAGCACCATACAAAGAAAGAGGTAGTAAATTTTTGCTCCTTTGGCTGGAAATGACAAAAGATTGTTGAGACCATAGTGTGAACTCAATTTCAAGAGGAAATTTCTTAAAAAAATATGATAAAGTCTTTTGGCTTTTAGGGATATGCAATAGCCCTATTTCTAGACATGGAGCCACATTCAATTCCAAGCACACTACTGGATTGCAGAAGGCCGAATGTCTCCGTGTGTGTTGCAGTCTCCTGTTTTTCTCCGATTGCAATGCTGTTCAATTGCTCTAGCCCAACAGTCACTGTCCCAAAGCCGAAACTGTAAACCATGCACTGGTTCATAGCAGCTCAGGGCGGGAACATGATGAATTAAGCAAGCCTGTAACCTCCCATTTTGAATCAGCCAATAGAAAATGAGACTGTCATTATTACGGCAGTGAAACATGGAAGTTACATGTCAATCAATTAGGTTCGGGGTTCAGATATGCGATCAGACTAGCAAACCCGCAAAATAAAGAATGATAAAAATGAATGCCAATACAGTTATGGATGGCCTGATATGTATTAACTTATTGATACCCAAGATCGATTTAGCCCTGAAAGGAAACATAAAAATTAATTTCCTGAAGATTTGCGGGCTTGAGACTGTTGTGCAATTAATCCTAATGTCTATCATCCCTTTCCCCATTATTTACAGTGCAGTATTGATTTTTTATTTACTTTCACAATGCTACAAATAGGTCTTTAACCCCTTGCGGATCCTCTCTAGCACTCATAGGATTTTCTCCTTTTGCCATTTAAGGGTGTGAAAACATTTGCGCAATTGGGGAAATTGATCAATTAAATAGCGATTTGTGATTTTAGCTATAGTAACGTTGTGAAAGTTAAAGATCAAAGGCTTCGGGAGGCTGTAAGTTACGAGTTTAACCATCGCCCTACTTTCAAGGCCTTACTCGGAAGCAGTTTGGAGCCTGCAAAAAGTTGCCTATTGAATTGCAAATTTCAGTGCCTTGAAAAGTATTCACCCCCCTTGGCATTTTTTGTGTTTTGTTGCCTCACATGGAATTAACGTGGATAGTTTGAGGATTTGCATTCATTTACAGAACATGTCCACAACTTTGAAGATGTTTTATTTTAAAGCAAACAACAAATAGGACAAATTAACAGAAAAAGTCAATGTGCATAACTATTCACAGCTCCAAGTCGCTATGGATAAGTCTCTATGAGCTTGCCACATCTTACCACTGGGATTTTTGCCCATTCCTCCTTGCAAAACTGCGCCAGCTCCTTCAATTTGGATGGTTTGCGCCTGTGAACAGTCTGACCACAGATTTTCTATTGGATTGAGGTCTGAGCTTTGACTAGGCCATTCCAACACACCTACATGTTTCCCCTTAAACAACTCAAGTGTTGCTTTAGCAGTGTGTTTGAGGTCATTGTTCTGCTGGAAGGTGAACCTCTGTCCTAGCCTCAAATCATCCACAGAGTGGTACAGGGTTTGCTGAAGAATATCCCTGTATTTAGCACCATCCTCTTTCCCTCAACTCTGACCAGTTTCCCAGTCCCGGATGCTGAAAAACATCCCCACAGCATGATGCTGCCACCACGTTTCACTGTGGGGATGGTGTTCTTTGGGTGATGTGATGTGTTGGGTTTGCACCAGACATAGCGTTTTCTTTGATGGACGAAAAGTTCAATTTGAGTCTTATCAGACCAGAACACCGACCTCCATACATTTTGGGAGTCTCCCACATGCCTTTTCGCAAACTCAAAACGTGCCATTTTGTTTTCTTGCTGAAAGTATTGGCTTTTTGCTGGCCACACTGCCATAAAGCCCAACTCTATGGAGCGTACGGCTTATTGTCGTCCTATATACAGATACTCCAGTCTCTGTTGTGGAGCTCTGCAGCCTATCCAGAGTTACCTTAGGTCTCTGTGCTGCCTCTCTGAATAATGCCCACCTTGAATTTTGGTGGGTGGACATCTCTTGGCAGGTTTGCTGTCTTTCTATTTGGTTATGATAGATTTGATGGTGCTCCTGGGAATCATCAAAGACTTGGATATTGTTTTATAACCTAACCCTGACTTGTACTTCTCAACAACATTGTCCCTTACTTGTTTGGAGAGTTCCTTGGTCTTCATGGCAGTGTTTGGTTAGTGGTGCCTCTTGCTTAGGTGTTGCAGCCCCTGTAGCCTTTCAAAAAAGGTGTGTATATGTAATGACAGATCATGTGACACTTAGATTGCATACAGGTGGACATCATTTCACTAATTATGTGACTTCTGAAGGTAATTTTCTGCACCAGAGCTTTTAATGGGCTTCATAACAAAGGGGGTGAATACATACGCACATGCCAATTTTCTGTTTTCTATTTCTAAAAAATAGTTTTAATCTATATATTTTTCTCATTTCACTTCACCAACTTAGACTATTGTGTTCTGATCCATCACATGAAATTCAGATTAATAAAACATTGAACTTCAGGCTCTAATGCAGCAAAATAGGTAAAAAGTCAAGGGAGGTGAATCCTTTTGCAAGGCATCGCCCGAAACCTCAATTGAATATGGCCCATGGTGTTCACCTTCTGCTATATTTCGTTGCATAGCGAGGCGAGCCGTTAAGGCATTAAAACTCGCAGCACAAAGGCGATGAGCAGTGAAGGCAATGAAACAAGCAGGACTACCAAACACTTAGTAATGCGGGATAGCCAGCCTGCAATCAGTTGACAAACGCAGGGGAAAAAAATACGAGATATAAACAATACGGGGTTAACGGCCAATCCGTGAAAACCAAAAAACAATAAAAACACACTAAATACACAAAAAATACTACAAAAACATCAGATACTCGATTTTGAAGAGTTTATGCACTCTGAAATCGCCTAAGCGAGAATAAAAATGTCCGCCAAAATAAATGAACCGCTTAGCACTTTCACACACGAAGGTACAATTACACACTAAAAAAAAATGAAATTAACGGCCGAAGCGCAAAAAAAAAAAAAACACCAAAAAAAATGTTATTTTTAAAATACAAAAAAAAAAAAATCACACACAGCACGCAGCCTATTTCTAATGCACAGTTGGGACATTCATTACACTTTATCATCAGGGCACCAACACTCAAACTGTACATTGTATGCTGCCGGAAAATACAGACAGATTGTTAGCTCTTCAGGCTATTGATTGCTGGATATATTAATTACAAATAGGTAAAATATATTAATTTATTCAAGAACAAATTCATTCATTATTAGTTAACTAAATATAGATAAATATATATTTTTTTTTTTTTCTGATGAGTGACGAAGGTGCTCAGAGGAGGAAAAGCACACCAGAGGAGAGGCTTGCAATGAGCACTGAAGCTCCTCAGAGTACAAAAAGTTTTACATTGTGTGTCAAACAGCTTTGCCATGGCTTCAAATTTTATTGCCCTGTAATTTTTGACAAGCAAGTTGCTAGTATATTATAATATATAGTTGTGAGCATATGAGCCGTTGCTCACGCTTGCGGGCTGCGGGCGAGGGCCTCGGTTGCTGGCATGGAGCGTCGAAGGCGCTCCTTGCCAGCAACTGTGACCCTCGCAAAATTTACGTCACAACACAAACAACACAACACACCAACTACGACCCTCGCAAACTTTACCTCACAACACAAACAACATACGAGACACGTTAACACACATTACGACCTCGCAACACTCGGACGCAACTCGCGAACATTACAAAATTCAAAACACAATAAATACACACACCACATACATAAAAAACTTACCTACAGCAAGAGGGAGCATCCAGGAACTCAAAAAAGACACTTACACCTTCATTTCACTCAAAATAAAAGAGTTTAGACACTAAAAAATTCGCTAAGCGACAGAAAAAATGGGCGCCGAACAAAACGAAAACGAGGCTACAACCGCAAACACCATACGTGACACGTTAGCACACATTACGACCTCGCAAAAATCGGCCGCAACCCGCAAACATTTTGTTTTTTAAAACACAATAAATACACACAACACATACATAAAAAGCTTACCTACAGCAAGAGGGAGCATCCAGAACCTCAAAAAAGCAACTTACACCTTCATTTAACTCAAAATAAAAGAGTTTAGACACTAAAAAATTCTATAAGCGACAGAAAAAATGGCCGCCGAACAAAACGAAAACGAGGCTACAGCACTCTAAACACGCAAAACACCACAACAAACTCGCAAAACACCACAACAAACTCGCAAAACACCACAAAAGACCTACGGATATTCCGCTAAGACGCATACCACACATTACCCGCCATTTTACGCCAATGCGGAAGTACACGACTACACTAACGGTTTGGTCTCGCGCACGCACAGTATTACACTGCACACATTCAGCACGCTTACACACCAGCTCCACACAACTCATGCTGCAGCAACATCAAAACAGATTGCAGCTCTTCAACACAATGCTTCACAATAGGTAAAGTATATTCATTTATTAATGTATTACATATTTCATTATTACACACCAAACAGCATTAGCTACCTTACAATTTAATTGCCGTAATTTTTTTGACGGGCAATTTGCTAGTATATTATAATTGGGGGAATTTTCTTTTCCGAAAATCTCTACACTGAAGAAAGACAAGGTTATTGCACTTCAGGTATTGTTGGATATGTAATAGTACTCTGTTTTAGTATTGTCTTTTCAGTTCACAAAGGTGGCAAAAAATAGTGTGAGAGAGCAGTTTGAGAACTGTTTCTACATTAACTAAATAATTTATTGTAGATTTTCTGAAAACATACTCCTTGACTGATATGGTTTTTACTTTTGCTAAGCATATAATAGTTTTTTTAGCTAGATTCATTTTAGAAGCTGAAATAATACACAGTGATACCTTGGTACTCAATCTTAATCTATTTCTGATGGCAGGTTGAGTACCAAAAAGGTTAAGTACCAAACATGCGTTTCCTACACAGATTAATGCAAATTGAAATAATCGTTTCTGAACCCCACAATTAAACTGATGGTGTTATTTCTTAAATCAAAAGCTTAAAACGAAACACACATAAAATAAAACAATAATTGGATCAAATAAAATAGAATTTAACTTCACTTTAACCGATACTGAGAGGACTTGAGGGCCCAATGGGATAGGGGGAGAAGATGAGGAGGATGAGGAAGAGGATGAGGAGGATTAGGACTTTGGTTTCTGTGAGTACAAGCAGTGGCAGTGCTACCGGGGCCCCACCTTTGGGGGGAGATCATAGTGCAATCTAATTAATTTATTATATATATATATATATATATATATATATATATATATATATATATATATATACAGTATATATATCACATATAATAGTTGTCAAACTGCGATTCATCATCACGCTTGCAACAAATCGCAGTTTAAAACTAGTAATGCCACAAATTGGGCACGCATGCACATAGCGCGGGGTAGGAGGAGGAGGGGAGACACACAGGGAAGGAGGGGGAAGACACAGAGGAGAAGGGGGAGAGACACAGGGGAGGGAGAGGAGTGGGGAGAGACACAGGGCAGGGAGAAGAGGGGAAGAGACACAGGGGAGGGGGGAGACACACAGGGGTGGGAGAGGAGGGGGTAGTCACACAGGGAGGGGGAGAGACACAGAGGAGGGGGGAGAGACACAGGGGAGTGAGAGGAGGGGGGAGGAGAGACACAAAGGAGTGAGAGGAGGGGGGAGAGACACAGGGGTGTGAGGGGAGGGGGGGAGAGACAAAGGGGAGTGAGAGGAGGGGGGAGACACAAAGGAGTGAGGGGGGAGAGACACAGGGGAGGTGGAGACACAAAGGGGTGGGAGAGGAGGGGGTAGACACACAGGGGAGGGGGGAAGAGACACAGAGGAGGGGGGAGAGACACAGGGGAATGAGAGGAGGAGAGACACAGAAGAGGGTGATAGACACAGAGGAGGGAGGAGAGACACAGTAGAGTGAGAGGATGGGGGAAGAGACACAGGGGAGTGAGAGGAGGGGGGGGAGAGACACACAGGGGAGTGAGAGGAGAGGGGAGTGACACAAAGGAGTGAGAGGAGGGGGGAAACACAGGGGAGGAAGAGGAGGGGGAAGAGACACGGGGGGGGATACACAGGGGTAGGAGAGGAGAAGGGTAGACACATAGGGGAGGTAGAGGAGGGGGAGAGACACAGGGGAATGAGAGGGGAGAGACACAGAGGAGGTGGGGACACAGGGGAGTGAGAGGGGGGGGGGAGACACAGGGAAGTGAGAGGGGGGAGAGACAAAAAGGAGTGAGAGAAGTGGAAGAGACTCAGAGGAGAAGGGGGAGACACACAGGGGAGGGAGAGGAAGGGGGAAGAGACAAAGGTGAGGGTGGTATAATTTAATATATATTAAATTATATTATTATATTATTATTATATTATTATTATTATTATCTTACATATTATAAACATAAATCTAATATATATATATATATATATATATATATATATATATATATATATATATATCAGTAAGGGAGTCCGGTGGGGATTAGGAACAGGCTACAATTTGGTTCTTTTAAGCACAGGCTGCACTTTAATTAATATAAGCACATGCTACACTTTGATTCTTTTAGGAGTAGGCTGCACTTTAATTTCTATAAGCACAGGTTACACTATAATTCTTTTAGGCATAGGCTGCACTTTGATTCTTATAGGCACAGGCTACACTTTATTTCTTGTAGGCACAGGCTACACCTTGATTCTTGTAAACACATACTGCACTTTGATTCTTATAAGCACATGCTACACTTTAATTCTAATAGGCACAGGCTGCTCTTAGCCTCTTGGAGACACACAGACTGCTTTTTAGCGCTTTAGGCAAGCTTTACTTCTTGGTGAGACAGGGTGTGGGATGGCACGAATGCAGCAAGTACCGAGAAGCATCGAGTTTCTAGTCATTTTTTTCTCAGTCAGACTCTTTGAATTACCGAAAGCTATGAGTTCTAAGGTAGTTGAAAGCCAAGGGTCCACCATATATGAAAATGTGTGCTTGATATGTAATTCACTAAATTAATTTATCTATAAATTTGGTTAAGACTGAAAAAACATTATTAAACTGTATCTTTCAAAAATAGGCATGAGAGGTCCGAAGTTAGCTAGCACTGATTCCAAACAGATTTGTGATATGAAATATTATGAAATATGGCATATAATTTCACTAAAGGACCAATGACATTTGGGAAAACTTTGTGAAGTATGTACAAAAATTACAGCATTATGGAGAAAATGGAGAAAATCTTAAATTTAGAATTTGCAAAAAAAGGTTAATGCTGGGTTTGGGACACATACCATGGTGTGTTTCATTAGAGGGAAAGCGTTTATTATTATTTTTTATAAGAAATTAATTTCTGCAACTTCTCCTGGTACCGTTCCTGAGGGAGCTCTTACTGTAACCATCAATCTTGTCATTTCTGTGAAGTATAATTAAATGACGCTGGTTTATAAAGGTGTTCAGGTGAAATGTAAGGTAAAGGAACCTTAGCAACTGAATGACAGAGATTGCACATTGCATTTTGTACAATTCTGTCTAGAGTGCAACTTAATTCAGCACAACTTGGACCACATGACTGAATATCTCCTAAAAGCATGTTGAAAAACTTTAGAATTTTTTAAATATGTGCATTTTTTACTGAGAAATCAAATCACATAAAATCTGTTTATAAGTTTATCAGACTGCCCCCTGCATACTTCACAGCTCAGAGAAGAGGGGCTTGCTCAAGTTTCATTACTTCGACTAACCCCATTAAACTATCTGCTTCACAATAATCATGTTTATTCCTTGCAGGACCCCGTTTAACTCTCAGAATAGAGTCAGAGGATTAAATGACTAAGCAGATGAGAGAGAGACAGAGAGAAAAAGGAGAAAACTGTGAAGCTGGAGAGAGAGATAACCACCAGAGACCCCCAATTCTTACCTACAACATCCAGGGGCAAGGTGCAGAATATTTTCATTGTTCCCTTTTTTCTCATATGCGGTTGTTAATTGTTAATTGTCTAATAAAATCTACATTGATTGTATTTTTTTTGTACTGTTTTTCAGAATATGCCAAACAACGTCATCCGCACCATACTGAAGAATAAAGAAGAGATCAAGACTTCAGCAACCACCAGCACAGTAGCTTCAGCAAAGAAGATTACCCTCTCAAGATGCTATGCCCTGCAGAAGATTGAGATGAGGCTGTCCATAGACAATGAATTGTTCATTGACAATGAATTGCAGCATAAAATCCCTCTCAGCCAGGCCATCATAATGGAGAAGGAGAGAAGCATTTACAGCCATATCCAGACCCAAACACCAGATATGACGGAGAGTTTCTCAGCCAGTAGAGGTTGGTTTTAGGCTTGAAAAAGAGAAACATCCTCTACAACATTAAAATCATGGGAGAAGTGGCAAGCACTGACACCAAAGCTGCTGCGGTAACCTTTCCAGCCACTTTAAAAGAGATTGAAAGAGGCAATTACCCTCCTGAACTAGGGCCTTGTTCAATTGTGATTTGGTCAATTGAATAGGTCTCTATATAAGCACAGAGCATATTTTTTACAGAAGTTTTTAGTTAGTGAACTTCTATCAAAAACAAGGTCTTCACTAACTAAAAACTTCTGTAAAAAATATTCTCTGTGCTTATATAGAGCCCTATTCAATTGGCCATATTGAAATTGAATGAGGCCCCTAGTGTTCAAAGTGGATGAGACCAGCCTCTTCTAGAAGCAGATGCCAAGCCGCAGATTCATATCACAGGAGCAGAAGAGAGCACCGGACTTCAAAGCGGCCAAGACTGACTAACCCTTATTCCGGTTGGGAACAACATTGGTGACTCAAAATCAAGCCATTGCTGGTCTATCACTCAAATACACCAAGAGTCATGAAGGACATCACTAAATCCAGTTTGCCAGTCATTTGGCAATACAACGAAGCATGCAAATGAGACCACAAAACACGCTCACTCTATTAATCCAAAAAAACATATATACATGATTATGCACAAATCAGGAAACCTGCCTACAGAAAGCACAGTTTCAATCTTAATGGGTCTCATCAGTGTGGGGCTGGTTCCTAGTTTGTGGTGGTAGATTTTAATACAGAGTAGTTCACTATAAAAATCATTACACTTATGCTAGGCTGAATGAAGAGTGATAAAAGCCCTCCTCTATACAGAGTACAGTAGTACAGAAAATGAATAGTACATTTCTGATTCTATTTAAATGCCTGAAAAATAAGTCAATAAACTTATTTCCTGCTCAAGTTTTTCAGAAATACAGTTGATGCACTGCACTATTCAAAAAAACATTATATACATGGCCCCTTTTAGGCATTTGCTTGCTGTATTACCAGCTTTAAGCATAGCACAGGAGTCTTCTGGCGTTCTTAGCATGTCCGTAGCATCAGCTATATATATATATATATATATATATATATATATATAGCTATGTGTGTGCATACAGTATATGCTTTTTTCGCTTTATTATGCTCTTAGCCAGAATCAAAGTTTTAAAACAGAGAATTATTTGCACTGTACAGCAAGGCTTAACAAGTCCCAGGAGCCATGGAGCTGTGATTCCTAAGATGTTACTGTTGGCGCCTAATTTTTTGGTTACTATACATATATATACTGTATATATATATATATATATATATATATATATATATATATATATATATGTATATATATATATATATATATATATATATATATATATACATATTTATTTATTTAATATATACCCTTAAAATGTTGTGCTGGCTCCTACATTTCAGATGCATTTATCAACCCCAGCTTTACAGGGGTCATTTAAGATTTGTTTCCTTACAAGCAAAAGTAGCGTTATTGGATTTCCAGAGACAATTTCTATAATGTTACTGTGGGTTAGAATGCACTCTACCTAGTTTATTTATTTTTCTTACATGAAAAATAAATACTTTTATTAATCTACGCTTTTTTTAAAGCAGACTTCCCAGAAATGCTAATCTACAAATTTAAAGATTTTTAGGCACAGCACTGAATCACTTTTGAAAGGCTATACAGTATGAAGCATACCTTGTTTGGCTTGGAAAAATTACTGAGAATACTGAAATGAGATATAGACCGTAAATGGTTCTACAAGATATATAATGATGAAGTTGTAAGAAAGAATATACTGGCGATATTTTGGCTCTCCAAAGATGTAATAAATTAGTTTAAGCTTTACTGCTGTATCCTGTTTACAGTAGCCATTAATAATAAAGTTCACTTCCACACTATAATCAAGCTAAAACATGACCTTGTGGACCTCTGTTATTGAGCAAAGCCTTAAAAAAGCTGTAGTGGAACTAGTTTCTGAAAGATGCTTATTTAAAGGTACTTGGAACTCCCAAATTGTCCATCATGTATCAAAATGAATGTATTTAACATTGCAGAAAAATCAAGGAACAAAACTGATCTTAGAGGGACACAAATAAATATGCACATCTCTTTGTTCTTCCTTTAAGCTTATGTGTTAAAAAGCAGTACTGAGAGAAAATCTTGTTAAGTTATTGTACCTTATTCAACTTAAATTTACTAGAATTAAACTAATTCACATCTATTTGAATATATACTGTAATGTATCTCTGAGGTAATGTCCAAATATAAGTTCATAACTAGGATAAGAGCAAAAAATGGCCATCTGCATATTTTAATGTAAGCTCTCTATTTCAAGAACCAATAAACCCAAACATCAATGAAAGTCATATATTTGTTTAACAATAGTAATACATTTTTGTGTGAAAAATGAGAGTTGTAATATTGTTGAAGCTGGTATTGGCAAGAGCAATGCCTCCCTTAACACATCAAAGCACTGCAAAGCACATCTTAGCTGAAGTAAATTGGCCCAGAGTGTGTAAATTATCCACAAAGCTCTATGATTCTGTTAGTGTTGTATCCTACACAAGTACGCTCCAAAGAAGAACTTAAATGGGTAACATTCACAAAGGATTTACAAAGTAAATAAGTACAGTTTTTATCTGTAACTATTGCATTAAAGTGTGCTTCGAGGTGGCATACATTTTCTTTTGTTTCTAATAGGAGTTAACATCTACAAGGAATGTAAGAATCAATTAATTCAAATAAAATCTCTGTTTAGTTCTGTTGAAAGACCTCCACTGGGAATAGTTTCTTCATGATAGAAGTAAACAGTAGACCAAGCCTCAGGATCACAACCCTCCCTTTCAGGCTACAATCAATCTAGCAGAATGGAAGCTCTATGTGTCACAATATCTTCTCTAAAAAAAACGCATTTAAGTTTTACATAGCTGCTTATGCTGTTAGACTGTTACATATATCACAAACATTTGACGCTTTTTCCAAACTACAGTAGTCCTTTAAAGTTTAATTTTTAACTTTTGCGCTACAGGAAAAACAATTTGTGTCCTTCTCTTTTGAATGTTTGTTTGGCATACGTTTAAGCTTTGTTGGGTACCACAGGGGTGTAATAGACCATAAGAGGAGTGGTGACGATTTCCTCCAGAGAGACAGTACTGCACCCTTGAACAAAGCATACTGCCGCCCCTGCAATGCTAAACAAATTAAAGGGTATGTCCATGTATGTAGAGCTTTTTACCAATACCTTGTTATTACATGTCCAATTCAAAATAAGTATGTAAAAATATATATTACATGTTATCTCACTAATACAATGGTTGAAACAGAATAGAATTTTTAAGGGTTACAAAGAGGAAAAATAAAAAAAACGTTTAAACCACACTTTATATGACTTGCATGAAGATTCTTGCTCATGATGGATCAGCTGTTTAAGGTTCATAAAGTTAAAGTTGTTCTTTAAAGATTTTCACACATTAGATATTTAATTCAAATAGAAATTTATCACTACAGCAATATTTTATAACAACTTTTCCTGAATAGGATCAACAGCCTGTGAAGGCAAAATAATTTTGAAAAGAAAAATTCAGTGTAAAAGAAGAAGCTAAATCATTTATTGCAGATTTTACAGCAGTGCTGGTAGCAGAAGCACAGTCAAGGTTCAGTTACCCCTTTCATTTCAAATCACGGTTTTTGACATTTAATACTTCAGATGTTTCAAATCTTTCTTTTGTCAGTTACAGTTATTAAAGTATGACTTATGAAAAAGTTTTCTTTTATATAAAAAGTGACATTGACCTTTTCACCTGGTTTGATTTTCTACTGCATCACCTTCGAAATATATGCATAGGGTTGGAATTGTTCACTAAGAAAAGTACTTCAAGGAATAAACAAACAGATACAGTGTTTACAATTAAAACACACATATATATATATATATATATATATATATATATATATGTATATATATATACTAGCAAATTGCCCGTCAAAAAATGACGGCAATAAAATTGTAAGGCAGGTAATGCTGTTTGCCACACAAAGTAAGTATTTTGGTTGTCTAAGTACCTTCGGCACTCATTGCGAGCCTCTCGGTTGTCGTATTTTTGGTTATCAGAGCTTCTTCGGTGCTTATTGCAAGGTCTGCGCTAATCGCCTTTTGGCTCTCATTGCAAGCCTCTCCCCGCTTGTGAGACGCGCAATGAACGCCTTTGGCATATATTGTAATCCTGTCATCTGTTCCTTTTTTTCCGCTATATGTATTTTTTTATGTTAATTAATTAGTTAATTAATAAAATCATAAATTAATATACGTTACTTGTTTGTAATTAATATATGCAGCAAGCAATATCCTGAAGAGCTAACAATCTTTTTTGAAGTTCCTGCAGCATACAATGTACATTTGCAGTGTTGGTAAGCTGAGGTGTAAGTGTAAGCAATGTGTGAATTGTGTTGTGTAAGTAGGCTGCGTGCGCAAGGGAAAACCGTTTGTTTGTAGCTGTGTAAGTCTGCATTTTGTAATGGTAATGTTATTTTTTGTAAGTTAGTGTTGTAAAATGGCGGCGATTGTGTAAGTGTTACGCGGGTGTGGATGATTTTGTGTTCTCCCTAATAGTGTATTTTATACCTCGTACAGGCTTATGTAAAAGTCTTATGTGTCTGGCGTTTTTTTGCGTGTGTATTGGTCATGTAGACTGTGTAGGATAAGTAGGCTGCGTTTGTTTAGGTGTGTAATTCTGCATTTTTGATTAGCAATTAGTGATGTCGCGAACATAAATTGCCGCAAATGTTCGCGAACCGGCAAATCCGGCGAACCGCCATAGACTTCAATGGGCAGGCGGATTTTAAAACCCACAGGGACTCTTTCTGGCCACAATAGTGATGGAAAAGTTGTTTTAAGGGGACTAACACCTGGACTGTGGCATGCCGGAGGAGGATCCATGGCAAAACTCCCACGGAAAATTACATAGTTGATGCAGAGTCTGGTTTTAATCCATAAAGGGCATAATTCACCTAACATTCCTAAATTGTTTGGAATAACGTGCTTTAAAACATCAGGTATTATGTAGTATCGATCAGGTAGTGTAAGGGTTAGGCCCGCTTCACAGTGACAGACCAAACTCCCCGTTTAACGCACTGCAAACAACCACAAACAGTCCATTTGCACAACCGCAAACTCCCCATTTGCACAAGAATGGATACCAAGCTAGCCATGTCCCGTTCCTTGTCCTCACGGATGTCATTGTAGGTCTCTTCCTCCACCCAGCCACGTACAACACCAAGGGTAACCGAAAGGTGACAACAAGCCCCCTGGGACGCCTGCTGTGTTTGGTCTTCCACCTCCTCAAAGCCACCTTCCTCCTCTGACCCCTCTTCTTCAGACTCCTCTCATTGCGTTGCCTCCCTCTGCATTATTATAAGGTGTGTTAAGTAGTACTACTCTTATCAGTTTAATACCTGTTACGTCACTTATCAGTTGGCGTGTATAAGGCCTGGATTTTTGGAACCGGGAGATGGAAAAAGATGCTTGGTTGGTCCTCCCACTTCAATTTTGGGGCACAGCGCGTGCAATCTAAGGTGCCACCAGATATTAGTGGCGTGTTTGTAAGCACTACTCTTATCAGTTTAATACCTGTTACAGCACATATCAGGGCACGTGTATAAGGCCTGGATTTTTGGAACCGGGAGATGGAAAAAGATGCTTGGTTGGTCCTCCCACTTCAATTTTGGGGCACGGTGCGTGCAATCTAAGGTGCCAACAGATAGGAGTGGCGTGTTTGTAAGTACTACTCTTATTAGTTTAATACCTGTTACGTCACCTGAGAGGGGGCGTGTATAAGGCCTGGATTTTTCGAACCGGGAGATGGAAAAAGATGCTCGGTTGGTCAGATCACTTCAATTTTGGGGCACGACACGTGCCATCAAAGTTGCCACCAGATAGGAGTGGCGTGTTTGTAAGTACTACTCTTATCAGTTTAATACCTGTTACGTCACTTATCAAGTGCCGTGTATAAGGCCTGGATTTTTGGAACTGGGAGATGGAAAAAGATGCTTGGTTGGTCTTCCCACTTCAATTTTGGGGCACAGCGTGTGCAATCAAAGGTGGCACCAGATAGGAGTGGCATGTTTGTAAGTACTACTCTTATCAGTTTAATACCTGTTACAGCACCTATCAGGGGGCGTGTATAAGGCCTGGATTTTTGGAACTGGGAGATGGAAAAAGATGCTCGGTTGGTCGTATCACTTCAATTTTGGGGCACGGCACGTGCAATCAAAGTTGCCACCAGATAGGAGTGGCGTGTTTGTAAGTACTACTCTTATCAGTTTAATACCTGTTATGTCACTTATCATTGGGCGTGTATAAGGCCTGGATTTTTGGAACTGGGAGATGGAAAAAGATACTTGGTTGGTCGTATCACTTCAATTTTGGGGCACGGCGAGTGCAATCTAAGGTGCCACCAGATAGGAGTGGCGTGTATGTAAGTACTACTCTTTTCAGTTTAATACCTGTTACGTCACTTATCAGGGGGCGTGTATAAGGCCTGGATTTTTGGAACCGGGAGATGGAAAAAGATGCTTGGTTGGTCCTCCCACTTCAATTTTGGGGCACGGCGCGTGCAATCTAAGGTGCCACCAGATAGGAGTGGCGTGTATGTAAGTACTACTCTTATCAGTTTAATACCTGTTACGTCACTTATCAGGGGGCGTGTATAAGGCCTGGATTTTTGGAACCGGGAGATGGAAAAAGATGCTTGGTTGGTCCTCCCACTTCAATTTTGGGGCACGGCGCGTGCAATCTAAGGTGCCACCAGATATTAGTGGCGTGTTTGTAAGCACTACTCTTATCAGTTTAATACCTGTTACGTCACTTATCAGGGGGCGTGTATAAGGCCTGGATTTTTGGAACTGGGAGATGGAAAAAGATTCTTGGTTGGTCCTCCCACTTCCATTTTGGGGCACGGCGTGTGCAATCAAAGGTGGCACCAGATAGGAGTGGCATGTTTGTAAGTACTACTCTTATCAGTTTAATACCTGTTACAGCACCTATCAGGGGGCGTGTATAAGGCCTGGATTTTTGGAACTGGGAGATGGAAAAAGATGCTTGGTTGGTCGTATCACTTCAATTTTGGGGCACGGCACGTTTAATCAAAGTTGCCACCAGATAGGAGTGGCGTGTTTGTAAGTACTACTCTTATCAGTTTAATACCTGTTATGTCACTTATCATTGGGCGTGTATAAAGCCTGGATTTTTGGAACCGGGAGATGGAAAAAGATACTTGGTTGGTCGTATCACTTCAATTTTGGGGCACGGCGAGTGCAATCTAAGGTGCCACCAGATAGGAGTGGAGTGTATGTAAGTACTACTCTTATCAGTTTAATACCTGTTACGTCACTTATCAGGGGGCTTGTATAAGGCCTGGATTTTTGGAACCCGGAGATGGAAAAAGATGCTTGGTTGGTCCTCCCACTTCAAATTTGGTGCACGGCGCGTGCAATCTAAGGTGCCACCAGATAGGAGTGGCGTGTTTGTAAGTACTACTCTTATCAGTTTAATACCTGTTACGTCACCTATCATGGGGCGTGTATAAGGCCTGGATTTTTGGAACCGGGAGATGGAAAAAGATGCTTGGTTGGTCGTATCACTTCAATTTTGGGGCACGGTATGTGCAATCAAAGGTGGCACCAGATAGGAGTGGCATGTTTGTAAGTACTACTCTTATCAGTTTAATACCTGTTACGTCACTTATCAGGGGGCGTGTATAAGGCCTGGATTTTTGGAACTGGGAGATGGAAAAAGATTCTTGGTTGGTCCTCCCACTTCCATTTTGGGGCACGGCGTGTGCAATCAAAGGTGGCACCAGATAGGAGTGGCATGTTTGTAAGTACTACTCTTATCAGTTTAATACCTGTTACAGCACCTATCAGGGGGCGTGTATAAGGCCTGGATTTTTGGAACTGGGAGATGGAAAAAGATGCTTGGTTGGTCGTATCACTTCAATTTTGGGGCACGGCACGTTTAATCAAAGTTGCCACCAGATAGGAGTGGCGTGTTTGTAAGTACTACTCTTATCAGTTTAATACCTGTTATGTCACTTATCATTGGGCGTGTATAAAGCCTGGATTTTTGGAACCGAGAGATGGAAAAAGATACTTGGTTGGTCGTATCACTTCAATTTTGGGGCACGGCGAGTGCAATCTAAGGTGCCACCAGATAGGAGTGGCGTGTATGTAAGTACTACTCTTATCAGTTTAATACCTGTTACGTCACTTATCAGGGGGCTTGTATAAGGCCTGGATTTTTGGAACCCGGAGATGGAAAAAGATGCTTGGTTGGTCCTCCCACTTCAAATTTGGGGCACGGCGCGTGCAATCTAAGGTGCCACCAGATAGGAGTGGCGTGTTTGTAAGTACTACTCTTATCAGTTTAATACCTGTTACGTCACCTATCAGGGGGCGTGTATAAGGCCTGGATTTTTGGAACCGGGAGACGGAAAAAGATGCTGGGTCGGTCCTCCTACTTTCACAGGGCCGGGGGGGCGCCCCCTCGTCGGGCTACCTGGTTGATCCTGCCTCAAAGATTAAGCCATGCACGTTTAAATACACACAGCCGGTACAGTGAAACTGCGAATTGCTCATTTAATCAGTTATAGACTGGTTCCTTTGATCGCTCCATCTGTTACTTTGATAACTGTCGGAATTAGAGAGCTGATACATGCCGATGAGCGCTGACTCCCCGGGGGGCGTGCACTTATCAAAAATAAGGTATTGTTGCAGCCGCTGCTGTTGCAGTGACCAGAAAAATTTACGTTTGTTTCCCAGGCAGAAACTACCCTAAAAAACATTGCGTCTTCAACCCTAGTTGGTGGGGGATAAGTCACGCAAGTCATGCGGCATTCAAAGATAAAATACTGCAGCTTGTGGACCATTTTTAGATCAAGGCAGCTCATCTTATCAGCCCTTTTTTAGTCTAATGTATCACCCAGTGTCAGTCCGTTCGGGATCCATCCCTCATTCATCTTTATAAAGTTGAGGTAATCTAGACTTTTTTGACTTAGGCGACTTCTTAATTCAGTGACAATACCTCCTGCTGCACTAAGGTCCTTTCTGACAGGACTCTGGAAGCGGGGCAGGCCAGAAGTTCTATGGCAAATTGGGATAGCTCAGGCCACAGTTCAAGCCTGCACACCCAGTAGTCAAGGGGTTTATCGCTCCTCAGTGTGTCGATATCTGCAGTTAAAGCAAGGTAGTCTGCCCCCTGTCGGTCGAGTCGTTCTCTGAGGGTGAATTCCGAAAGGCTGTCGCGATGCGCAGGACTGAAAAAGCACCGCATGTCCTCCATCAACAACACGTCTTTTAAAAGTCCTGTCCTTGCCGGTGTGGTCATGGGAGGAGGAGGATTACTTTCACCTCTTCCCCTGATAGATTCCCATTGTGCTGTGACATCACCCTTATACGCAGTGTAAAGCATAATTTTTTAAATTTCATTTAGAACTGCTGCATCTTTTCTGCCTTGCGGTAATTCGGTAACATTTCAGGTACTTTCTGCTTAAACCGGAGGTCTAGTAGCGTGGACACTCAGTACAGGTCGTTCTCCTTCAGCCTTTTTATACGAGGGTCCCGCGACAGGCACGACAGCATGAAAGACCCCATTTGCACAAGGTTGGATGCCGAGCTACCCATGTCCCGTTCCTCGTCCTCAGTGATCTCACTGAAGGTATGTTCTTCCCCCCAGCCACGTACAACACCACGGGTACCAGATAGGTGACAACGAGCACCCTGGGAGGGCTGTTGTAAATGGTCTTCCTCCTCCCCCTCAAAGCCACATTCCTCCTCTGACTCCTCTTCCTCACAATCCTCATCCAGCGTTGCCGCAGGTCCAGCAAGCGATGCTGATAAGGCTGTTTCTGGTGGTGATGGTGATCACAACTCTTCCACTTCTTCATCACGCTCATCTACAGCCTGATCCAACACTCTTCGCAGGGCACTCTCCAGGAAGAAAATAAATGGTATGATGTCGCTTATGGTGCCTTCTGTGCAACTGACAAGGTTTGTCACCTCCTCAAAAGGACGCATGAGCCTACAGACATTGCGCATGAGCGTCCAGTAATGTGGCAAAAAAATTCCCAGCTCCGCAGAGGCTGTCCTAGCACCCCGGTCATACAAATACTCATTAACGGCCTTTTCTTGTTGGAGCAGGCGGTCGAACATTAGGAGTGTTGAATTCCAATGTGTGGGGCTGTCACAAATCAAGCGCCTCACTGGCATGTTGTTTCGCCTCTGGATATCTGAAAAGTGCGCCATGGCCGTGTAGGAACGCCTGAAATGGCCACACACCTTTCTGGCCTGCTTCAGGACGTCCTGTAAGCCTGGGTACTTGTGCACAAAGCGTTGTACTATCAGATTACACACATGTGCCATGAACGGCACATGTGTCAACTTGCCCAAATTCAATGCCGCCAACAAATTTCTTCCGTTGTCACAAACCACTTTGCCAATCTTCAGTTGGTGCGGAGTCAGCCATTGATCCACCTGTGTGTTCAGAGTGGACAGGAGTGCTGTCCCGGTGTGACTCTCTGCTTTTAGGCAAGTCAACCCCAAGATGGCGTGACAATGCCGTATCAGGGATGTGGATTAGTATCTGGGGAGCTCGGGGGGTGCCGTTGATGCAGAGCAAGATGCAGCAGCAGAAGAGGACTCAGCTGAGGAGGTTATGGAAGAGGATGGAGTAGGAGGAGTAGAGGAGGTGGCAGCAGGCCTGTGTGCAAGTCGTGGCGGTGTCACCAACTCCTCTGCAGAGCCACGCATTCCATGCTTGGCAGGCATCAGCAGGTAAACCCAATGTGCAGTGTAGGTGATATACCTGCCCTGACCATGCTTTGCAGACCAGGTATCAGTGGTCAGATGGACCCTTGCCCGAACACTGTGTGCCAGACATGCCATTACTTCCTTTTGCACAATCAAGTACAGGTTGGGGATTGCCTTTTGTGAAAATAAATTTCATCCGGGTACCTTCCACTGCTGTGTCCCAATAGCTACAAATTTTTTGAACGCCTCAGACTCCACCAGCTTGTATGGTAAAAGCTGGCGGGCTAAGAGTTTAGACAACCCAGCTGTCAGATTCCGGGCAAGGGGGTGACTTTGTGACATTGACTATGGGGAGATGAGCAGGAACAGCTAGAGGTGAGAGACGGAGTGGTGGATGATTGAGAGTTGGCAAGGAGGACAGCAGTGGTTGACGTGGATGAAGATGCTGGACCAGGAGGAGGATGGCGGCTTTGAGTTTGTGTCTTGCTTGTACTCAGGTGTTGATCCCATTGGCGTTTGTGATGTGACATCATGTGCCTTCGCAAAGCAGTTATACCTAGGTGGGTGTTGGACTTCCCACGACTCAGTTTCTTTTGGCACAGGTTGCAAATGGCATCACTGTTGTCACAGGCAGACACACAAAAAAAGTGCCACACTGCTGAGCTCTGCAGTGATGGCCTTCTGGTGGTGGCAACAGCATACGTTGATTGGCGTGCTGTCTGGCTGACCCAAAGTGCCGATGCATGCTGTCTGACTGTGCCACTAGCTCCTTGCGATGACCTCCCTATGCTTCCAACTCGTCTCCTCCTCCTCTCTGTCTCCCCATCTGAACTTTCCCCCTTTTCTTCTTCTCTTCTAGCGGGCACCCATGTGACATCCACGGACGCATCGTCATCATCATCACCCACTTCACTTGTATCTGACAACTCAACAAAGGAAGCAGCAGCGGGTACATCATCATCATCATCACACCGTACGTACATGTGTGTAATGCTGCCTGAGACATATCCCTGTTATCTACATCCTCTGGCAATACTGGTTGCACATCACTCATTTCTTCAAACTGATGTGTAAATAACTCTTCTGACTGATCAATTGAAGCGGCTGTGGTGGTGGCGGCAGGGGGGCGAGTTGTAACTTGAGAGGTGCCCGAAGCTAAGCTGGAGGAGGATGGTGCGTCAATGTTCCGAGTGTGTCCTGTGTTAGCCAGTCAACTATGTCCTCAGAAGTTTTTGAGTTCTGGGTAACTGGCCTCTGAACACTGGGCATTATTGTAGGGCCAAAGGGAATCACAGCATCACGACCACGACGGCTCCTGCTGATTGGCCTGCCTCTGTCTGTCATTTATTTTGCGATTAGCGGTACTATGTGTGCAAGCTACTGTGACAACAGATATGAGTGGCACTGTGCACTTGCAGAAGTTGGCAGAGTAGACTCTGTAGGCCTGACACACACGTTTGCAGACAAGTAACTGCTATTCAATGTATTACAGTTAAAATTGTATTCTTTGTTTAAATGTGGACTACTGACTGTAACTCCAGATATGAGTGGTGGCACTGACTGGGCAAGTGGTCACAGTATATGCTGTGAGCCTAAGACACACACGCTGGCAGGCAGGCAAATGAAATTAGAAAAAAGTGTTGCTTTTTTTTAAATGTAGGCTGCTGGTACACCACCAGATTGGATTGGTTGCACTGGGCACAGTATCAGTTGTGAGCCTGAGAGACACACACAGACTAGCGGTCAGGCAAATGAACTTAGATTTAACAAAATACAATTTTGGGTTTTTTAAATGTCGACTGCTGGTACACCACCTGATTGTATTGGTTGCACTAGGCACAGTATCAGTTATGAGCCTGACACACACACTGTCTAGTAGGCAGGCAAATGAACTTAGAATAGAGAAAATAAAAGTTTTGGTTTTTAAAAGTAGACTGCTGGTACACCACCAGATTGGATTGGTTGCACTGGGCACAGAATCAGTTGTGAGCCTGAGAAACACACAGAATAGCGGTCAGGCAAATGAACTTAGGTTTAACAAAATACAATTTTGGGTTTTTTAAAGGTATACTGCTGGTACACCACCTGATTGGATTGGTTGCACTGGACACAGTATCAGTTGTGAGCCTGACACACACACTGGCTAGTAGGCAGGCAAATGAACTTAGATTAGATAAAATAAAAGTTTTGGTTTTTAAAAGTAAACTGCTGGTACACCACCAGATTGGATTGGTTGCACTGGGCACAGTATAAGCTGTGAGCCTGACACACACACTGGCTAGTAGGCAGGCAAATGAACTTAGATTAGACAGAACAAAACAAAAAAAACAGACTGAAGTTATAGCCCTAAAAAGGGCTTTTTGGGGTGCTGTCCTTGCAGCAGAGATCAAAAGAGTCCTTCAGGACTGTATTGGACACTGTATACAGTAGCCTAGCTATGGTTTTCCCTATTGAATTAGTATCACCTACACTCAGCCTCTTCTCAGTAAGACTGCAAGTTAGTTATGATTCCAAAATGGCTGCTGTCCATGATGTATAAGGGTCTGGAAGGCAGGGTATGATGCTGATTGGCTGGAATGTGTCTGCTGACTGTGAGGTGCAGGGTCAAAGTTTGTTTAATGATAAAGTATAGGGGGCGGATCGAACATTGCATATGTTCGCAGTTCGCCGCAAACGCGAACATGCTATGTTTGCCGGGAACAGTCCGCCGGCGAACTATTCGACACATCTCTATTGGCAATGTTATTATTTGCAAGTTAGTGTTGTAAAACGGCAGCGATTATCAATGTGTTAGGCGGTTGTGGAGCATGTTGCGCCCTCCGTAATAGTGTGTTTTATACCCCGTACTTGTGTAGAAGTCTTATGTTTGTGGCGTTTTTTTGCGTGTTTATTTGTTGCGTAGCCTTGTTTTTGTATTTTTCGTCCGCTATTTTTTTTGTTGCTTAGACGATTTTGGTGTGTGGAAACTTGGAAAATTGGGGTTCAATTGTCGTGCAACCTGACTCCCAGACGTTGTGGCTGTCCCTCCGTGCTGTGAGTCATTGTCTGCAAGCCTCGCAAAGTGAGGCGAGCAGTGGAGGCAATGAAACACGTGGAACTTAGCCAGAAAGGAGCACTGAAGACACTCCTGTGAGCCTCGTGAAGCGAGGCGAGCCGATCACACATTGAAACACCTGGGACTTAGCTTCCAAACACTTAGGAAATGTGGGATTGCCTTAGGCTGCAAGCAGTTGACGAACACAGGACTTAGAAAAAAAATAGAATACGAGATGCAGGACTTAGAAAAAAAAATAAGAGATAGGAAAATTACAAAGTTAACGGCCGAACCGCGCAAAGCAAAAAAACACGAAAAACACACAAAATACCAAAAAATACAACAAAAACAACACACACAGCACGGGGGAACAGTCAGGACGACTGGGAGTGAGGTGGAACGCAAATTTAAGTCTATTTTGCAAGAGTTGCAGCACTCGAAAATCTCCTAAGCAACAAAAAAAATGACTGCCAAACAAAATGAAAACGAGGCTACACGATCCGGGACCGCGCAAAACACTGGAGAAGAAAAGCCATGTGGATGAGGGGGGTAGCAAGCTTTTTGCCTAGGAGGATGGGCAAGAACTGGGGGAAGGTATTTGGTGTTTTGTGTCACCTTTCTGTGTTTTTATATATCTCTGTAACAATAAAGAACTGGCCAGTCTGACTTTGGACACACTAAAGAAAGGTTGTGTCAGAGTCTGCTTGTACTAATCAAAGGTACATGGTGTGTGATTCTTAGATCCTAGGAAAAGGGGTCTGATGGTGCCAACAGCATACCACTTTCACACAGGAATGTATGAGGTACAAAATACACTTACAAAGGACAGCAAATGCTCGCTAACTGCGTAGCACATTGACAAACAACGCAATTTTACAACTCTAACTTGCAACTAACAACATTATGCATCTAAAGTAGAGCTTTACACAAATAACCCAACGGTTTGACCTCGCGCAAGCAGCATATTTCTAATGGCCAGTTGGGACATTCATAAAACTATCTCCTCAGGCCAACTGGACATTATATGCTGCAGGACAATAAAAAGAGATTGTTACCTCTTCAGGCTTTTGATTGTTACATATATTAATTAGAAAAAGATAAACTATATTAATTTATTATTCAATTAATTTATTAATTAGTATTTAAAAAAATATAGACAGGAGTCAAAGGACACGCAAGGAGAGGCTCGCAATGAGAGCCAAAGGCGCTCAGCGCGAGGCTCGCAATGAGCGCTGAAGGTCCTTAGAGTATAAAAAGCTTAACATTGTGTACCAAACAGCATTGCCATGGCTTCGCTGGTATATAAGTATAGTAAATATTTTGCTTTATGTCTTATAATAACATTTACATTTTTAACCATGATTGCAATTAAGTTAACTTGTATTGCATTTTTATTATTACTATTTATTTTTTTACCTTGTTGAAGAAGTTATTAGGCACTTCTTTTGAATGGTCATTGCACACTGTCCTTTGTAGGATTGTATGTGTTTGCATCATTCAATTGTGTCTGACTCTCCATTACCTCATGGACCAACACACCATGCTAATACACTTGATATTCATGGCAGAGATACTGGAATGTGTTGCTTGTTCCTTCTCCAGTGGGCCACAGCATACAGCTCCTGGTATTTCTAGATGGTCTCCCATCCAAGTAATGACCAGGTCCAAACCTTTATGGCTTCAGGGTGGTGTGACATTTTGGTTCCCTCACTGGAATTGAACCCAGGTTGCAGTGGTGAAAGCACCAAATGCTAGCCACTAGGCCACCAGGGAGCCCTGTAGAAGTGTACTTGAAGCAATTAATTCCAATACTGATACCCATAGAGGTCTATATGGTCTATATGACTTTATGTCTGACATCACAAATATAGTCCACATATAATGCTGCATTTGCACTATTTGGACAATGTGTTTTTTTTTTCTTCAGAAATGGAGACTGAAAGCTGCTACTGGAAATAAACATTAAGTGAATTAATGCAAGAGAACTATTAAAGTGTACACATTTTTTTGCATTGCAGACCCAGACCAAACATATATACATATATGTCTACAAAAATGTGAGATACTATATATATATATATATATATATATATATATATATATATATATAAATAGTATATATATATCCAAGCTAAATTAGCAGAAAATTAATAATAAGCTGTGGCCAATTAGAGGCATTTACAACAGTGTAGCAGTGTCTGGGGAAATCTCTGCAGCAAAGCATCATGGGATTTGTAGTCTTTTGTTCCCACCACATACCTCTCTCTCTTGCTGGAATGAGGCAGCTCATCCAGTGCTGTACTGTATCTCTGCAGTATGATGCTAATGACTGGAAGGTTTAACAACCGTACCTAGATGTGGTTTTCTATTGGTTAGTACAAAGTACCTATGTATGCAGCTCTGGGGGTGTGTGCAAACCAATTTAAAAAAATAAATAAAGTTAATTGGTTTGTGTATAGAACAAATCGATATAATGTATGTTTCTGATATAAGTAGCATGTGGTAGATTAGAAAAAGTTGAAAACAGGGAAACTTCACTTCCATATACGTTTAATAGCATCATGAGGGATGCTATGGAACTACAGGCGATTGTTTCTCCTCATGAAACTATAGAAAATTAATAACTTTACCCTATATGTAAAAAACCCTTCTTTGTAAATATCACAAACAAGTCAGGATAAAAACGAATTTAGTCATTTTTAAATGTATAGAATCCTGTGCAGCGTTTGAAAATAATTATACTGCATCTTTTATGTTTTGCAGCTATAAGTAAAAGACTTATTTTTCAATAAAATTATTAATAAAATGTAAAAAGAATAATAAAAAGTATTTTTATATTCTAAGTACAAAATAAAACTCTCCCTAGTCTCATGCTCTGTTAAAGATTGTATCACTTTAATGCTGTAGTTGAAAATATATTATTAATATTTGTCTTTGGCAAAAAGATAATTTTATAAGCTGCTGATAAGGGGCATTTGGCTGGGCAGGAAGAGTTTGATTCAAGAGAGAACATATTCTTTTATGGCTTTTATATTTTCTGGAACTCCTCTTTTACATGTATTTTTCTTTCATTGCATTTTGCAAATTCTCAGAAATTTTCCTGAAGCACTGCTATTTGTTGTAAATTCAATTTTAATGCTTCCTCGCCTGTATCCAATGCATCTGCTGCTGCGACCAGGCTATTCTCCATAATAGTTTCCCTCTGTTTTAGTCACCAGATGCTGTTTTATATCAGTAACAGTGAGCTGTAAGTCCTCTCTTAAAGTAGTCTGTAATGTGGATATCAAATCACGAACTTACAAGAGAGCTGATGTTTCTGTTGTTTTCTTTAATGTCCCTGAGGCCTGAGCTTATGGCTGTGTAAATGAAGTTGATGATGACAGTTGTTATTTAGCTAAGCCATTCTCACTCTGCAGTTTGAAGAACACATTTGCCTTCTGTAACTCATACTTGCTGTAGAGATGTCCTAATACTTTATACTGGAATTACTGTATCTTATGTGCATTTCACAGTAACCAGATGTCACTCTAAAATGATTAGTGATTGGGAAATGAGCTGAGCAGCCAAATATTCAAACAAGTAACTTCCCCAGATTACCCCCCCAAACATGATTTTTTTTTCTGCTTTAACTTTTTTGTGATTTGGTAAAACAGCAAAATTGACCTTTTGTACAATGTACTACAACTGAAATCAATCCTGTTATTGGAATGTCAATAACATAATTATAAAATGTAGTTACTTGTATAAGTATTCATCCCCTTTTATTAATACTTTGTAGCACCACCAATGCTTTCAGTAAGAGCTGTATGTCTTTTGTGGGGAGTGTCTTCTGGATCTTGCAGTCTTTACCCATTTTTCTTAGCAATACTGATCAAGCTTTGTTGGACTGGGTGGGGACCATTGGTGAGCAGCAATTTTCAAGTGCTGCCATAAATTCTCAACTGGACTGAGTTCTGCGCTTTGGTTAGGCACTTCTAAGACTTTCAGGTAATTAGTTTTAGAGCAGCCCAATACAGCTTTTGTTCTGTATTTCTGCCCCAGCCACAGGTATCTTGCAGACTGAAACAGACTGAATCAACCAATATTTGAAAAATGCATTTTGCTCCCAATCCTGCTGATGGAAAGGACACCACAGCATGATACTATCACCACCATGCTTCACTGGGTGGATTGTGTTCTCAAGGTAAAGAGTTATCTTGGCATTATACCTCATATAATCTTCTTTTCACTAAGACCAAAAATATAATTTTGGTCTTATCAGAAGAGATCATTTTTTTTCGATATTTTCTTTGTGATTTGTTATGTTATTTCAGCAATGGCTTTCTTCTTGCCATTCCCCCACAAAACCCATAGTTGTATCATGGATAGTTTCTTCCCTCTCTGCTGTGGATTTATCCATCTCCTTCACCATTACCACTAGCCTCTTCTTTGGTTTACCAATGCCATTCTTAGCAAGTGACTAAGTTTTGGTGAACGTCCTTGTCTAAGCATGTTCATTGTTGTACTATATTCTTCTACACTACAAAAAGGTGGGTGAATACTTATGTGTCAATAATAAAATTACTTTAATGGGCTAAATCAATTTAAAAATGCCTGGCACATAGCAGCATTAACCACAAAGAAATTAATATTATTAAAATAGTAGAAATATATTATAAAATAAAGAAAAAATATTGAAAAACTAAGAAAAATACTCATAAAAATAACAGAGGAACTGGTGCATTTAAGAAGCAAGATTGTGTGCATTTTTCAGATTGATAAATCAAGTTATTTAATTTATGAATTGGAAAAGATATAAGAATATAAATGAATAAAATGAATATTAGTAAAAGGAATGTATTTTAATAAATGTTAGCAGTGAGTAAGAAAGAGTTCAAGTAACATAGGCCTTGCTAATCAATTGCAATCAAGTGTATAAGGTAATAGCCAGAGTATATTCTCATCTAGAAGTAAACATGATACACTAGATACAAGTACAAATCCAGAGCAGGTTCTACCACTCTAGGCTGTTATGGAAATCGGGTGGTGTAAACCTCAGCACACCCATAAATCTGCTGTGGGAAACTTATTTTTCCTTGTTATACGTTGATGTTAATATTTTGCTCCTCCACACTCACCCAGCCCTCATCTCTAAATCCTTCCTTTGGCATGAGAAATGTAAGTGCCGTAACAGCGGCAAGGAACCATAATACATTTATGTATAAATATATTATCTTGAAACTATTTTAATGTTATAAGTTATAACATTAAATAGTGAGACAATTGTAATAATCACTTAAATATATAAAAATGAGTATATTTTGTGTTATACAGTATATATATATATATATATATATATATATATATATATATATATATATAGTAACTAAATAGTACATCTGTGTTCACATTTGAATGTCTAAAACAAGTAAAAAAACCTGCTTCCAGCTCAGAATTCCGAGAAAAACAGTTATTACACAGCATTCTGAGAAGCTGTGCTGGGACCTGCAAATGTGCCCACAAATGCCTTGCTCTTCAATCCATAGCCATTATCAAACATGGCTTCCTTTAAGCTTATGCAAACTGTATTAAACCTTTAATGCAAAGCCAAGGTTGGAATAAACACAGGCTGAGTATCCAATCCATGTACAGCTGTTTCAAGCTTACTGGCTATCATCAGTATGGAGCGGGATCTCAGCTTGTGTTGTGGACTTCATGAGTAGGTAGTTCACCACAACAATCATTTATAATATGGTGGACAAAAGAGCAATAGAAGCCCTCCACCGTACAGTAGTACATTAAAAAAAATAGTACATCTATGTTCACATTTGAATGTCTAAAACAAGTTAAAAAACCTGCTTCCAGCTCAGAATTCCGAGGAAAACTGTTATTACACTGCATTCTGGGCAGCTGAGCTGGGACCTGCAAATGTGCCCACAAATGCCTCACTTTTCAATCCATAGCCATTATCAAACATGGCTTTCTTTATGCTTATGCATGCTGTTTTACACAGCTTAAATGCAAAGCCAAGGGTGGATTAAACACAGGCTGAGTTTCCTATCCATGTATAGCTGTTTCAAGCTTACTGGCTATCATCAGCATGGAGCAATGTATATATATATATATATATATATATATATATATATATATATATATATATATATATACATTGCATGAGAGCATTCGTTCCTAGGCAACGTGGTTTCATAATATATTATCATAATTTTTAATTATACATATGTTGATATCTGAGTGTTTATTGTCAAATAATGTAGAAATTCCATCACTTTTAAGTAATTTTTGGTGCTATACTGTCACTTCAATTGCTGCTGTTGCACTCAGAAATGGCTTTAATAGCCTTTACAAGCGGTCTTTGGTACCTGTAATATTTCTTCATTTTTTTGCAGTTTTGGCAGTGCCATGATTTGCGAGTAATGTGTAAAGGCTTATTAGTATAGAGTTTTGGTGTCAAATTCTAACAGAGTAACTTGTAATATTCTGATTCTATTCAATGGAGAGTTTTACTTGCTTTTCGGCTTTATTGTGAAGTTCACTCATATCAGAAGTTTCATAATTGTGGGGATAGCATAGATAGGTAGGGTGTTATGTGCTACTACAGCACTCATAATTGCTTTTGCCAGGATTAGTTTGTTTATTGATCTTCCTATAATAGGCAACCCATAGTAAACATCCCTAATCACATTTCATTTCTTTGACTTTCTTTGACCTTCTGAAATTACAGGGCTTTTGCTCAAGTTTCAACTTTTCACCTTGCCTCTATACATCCTTCAGAAGGGGACCCATTAAAATTAACTTTAACCATGAGAAATTTCATAGTAAAATACATTGGGGTATACCGTTTCTTGAAACATGGGCATTGTCATGAATCAGCCAGTGGCCATATTGGATTTGGTGTGAACTATGCTGGGGCCATTTTGTGACTGGCAGCAGTGGCCATTTTGGGCTGGGTGGTCTTCCACATGCTGTTGCCATGGGGAGGAACAAAAGGTTTGGGGCCCACTTGTTATGGATATATTGTTGTGTTGTGGTCTAGGGGATAAAGTATTATAAGTTTACCCCTTAGAATATCCCCATCCCTTCCATGTTTAGGCTCATTGTAATGGGTGTCATGTGAGGGAGCTGGTGGGATGTGTTGGTTCTATGTGTGTGAAACATTGTGTGTTGTATTTGTAAATATGAATGTATGGTATTATATTAGTATATCATTATATTGTAGAGGGGAAGCCATTGAATACAGCCACGCCGCCTTTGTTCCCAAAGTCCTGTTAATCCCATTAGCTAAGTATCCAGCATAGAACTAACAATGGGAAGCTCACAGCTGGAGAGCAGACAGGCAGGCACCCAGAAACAATGGGATGGCCTGAAGGCTTCTCAGCTTTCATAGCATGGGCACAGGAGAGTAAAAGACATGCTTTGCCCTGGAGAGCCAAAACCCAAATGAATTAGTTGGCCTCGCCTAGTGGGCGGACCTGGGAGGGGACTATTGGTTCACACACAGTTCCCCTTCATGATTGGCCAGACGTCATTTGGGGCTGGCTAACGGTAGCCACTTCCCCCATTCTTGTGTGATGTGGTTAAATATGCTGTTCTAAAATAAAACATGGTTCATAATTTTCATCAAGACTTTGTGTGCAGGTGTATTATTGACCCAATGGCATATGCTGGCAGAGGAGATCGTTTCTGACTTCCTTCCAGGGTTCCCAGCGCACACTACCTTAAGCTGGGACTTATGCTCTTGCATCTGCAAAGAAGGTCCATTGGTCTGAGTCACCCAAATCTTAGGTCTAAAACCTACAGGAGATAAGAGGACTAGGATCCTCTATACTCCATCATCATTGTAGGTTGTGACAGGCATTTTCATAACAAGAGAATTATATCACTAGAAATATACTGTATGTCTCTAGACCATTAATGGGTACAAGTTTATCTCAATCCAGCAGTTGCAGATAAAGTAAAGAGAGCTATGCTACAAGTAAAATGTGAGGCAGAGGTAGAGACAATAACAGCCCTAATTATTAGAAAGAATACAGGACAGCTGAGGTTAACAGTAGAGCACTCAATAAAAATGCTTACATGGGGCCATATAATTATGTAAACCATCATTTAAAGAAATGAGAAATAGTTCTTGAAACTGTATGAATGTACATTTTTCTGGAATAAGTTCTGTCCATCTCTGCGTATGCTGATTCAGTTTTGCTCTGTAAAGTGTGTTGAAGTATCTGGACTTATGTCCTCTGTATTATTCAACATTTGGATCTGTGAATGGACAAGGCAATTAGTCAGTGTCCGGGAGCATAAAGCTTGTGAAGTCTCTCAAAATGGCAGTTACCATGAAGTCCCTCAGAAGCACTTTTATTATATTCAGACATCTTGTTAATAAATATCAATATAGTAATACATATTTACATTTTATTTTACAGAAGAAATGATTAGTGATACAAAAATGACCATGTAATGTAAATGTATGTTGAAAGAAAGAAACACTGTATAAGTAAACAGGACAAATATACATTTTTTTGAACGAGAGCTATAAAAATAAAAAAGGTACTAAGGTAATAAGTACTAGTAACATTTAAGTTAATAAAGAGTATAGAGACATTTCTTTTAATTTCAGAAGCTAATTGTAAACAATACGTACCTGACCTGTATGCAGTTGACTGTGCATGGCTTTTCTTCAAAAAGGTTGCTCTTGAATAAGATTTCTGAGTATACAATAGAACATGTAATACAAAGCAAATAAATGTTGAAACTCAAAATGTCATTGTGTTCCTATTATTTCAGTTCTTGGAAGGAGTTAACTGTATTTTCTTTATATATAATCATAGGATAGTGGGATGTGAATTACTAAACAGCAATATCTTGTATTGCTGAAAGTGAATTTGAGAACATCAAGGTGCCAAGTTAGGAAATTTGATTTTGAGCTACAATAACTCACTCTTCTATGCTGCTATGTGAGCAATCTAACACATAGACAATTGAACTAACCGGTAAAGCATAAAATAACCACACTCAACCTGGAAAATAGATGCTGTTATGCCAGAAATATCAGTATATGTTTTTCTTTTCTTTTTTTGTCAAGTGCAAACATGTCAAATGTGCAACAGTAACAACTCCATCTAACCAATTTGTAATTTGCACCATATTTTAAATAATTTATGTTTTAAGGAAATTAGAATGCTTAATTATTATCTAAGGGCCTCATTCTATTAGTGGTCATAAAATGGCTGCAAAGCTGTGATTCCTCGCAAAACTGCTGCGGCCTCTCGTAGCCCTACGTCTATGTTGCTATTCAAATAAAAGGGGCAGCAGCACACCTCTTCCTAAGGCCGATCGCAAGCCATGTAAACGGCCGTTAGCTTTGGCAGGCTTGAACCTGATTGCAGGCGTTAGACCGCAGTTCAGAGTGCAAGCCCGCCAAACTAAAAACTCAAATATAAATTCAATGCAGCACTGCACAACGCTGCTAGCCAGTACTGTCATTTGTGGTTATAGTCCACCGGGCTTGGAAATTGAGTTGCTGCCTTGGAGGTCATCCAAGCCCAGGACTACGGCTTGAATGACCCCCAAGGCAGAAACCCGTTCTTCAACCCCGGGGACTTGTGGCGACAAATTACAGTATTGGCTAGGGGCGATGTGCCAGCTATCCAATGTACAACAAATCATCCTCATGTCCCCCAATGTGTCCCCTATCAATTACTGCTCTGTATAGTGATCTATTAACCCCTAAAGATATGCCAGCCTGTACTCGGGATTCAACAACTAACATTAACCCCCCCATGCTGCAGGGTCCCATCGGGACCCCCAAAGGGTCCCCCTATTAACCACTTAATTTTAAACGGAAAATGCTTGTAATGTTTAAAACATTGCCTTCAGATATCACTAAAACTTTAATGTGGATAACAATTAAGCTATTTTTCTGTTCTTAACATTTTCATTGTTTTAATGTAAATGGCTTAGTATCATTACATACTTTCTGTTGTAGTTTGAGTATGTATAAATCACACAAAAATGCAATATATACACACAAAGTACATGATATAAAACATGTTTTAAATGTATATCCTGTTGGTACATATGTACACCGAAAATAGAGAAAAATTAATAAATTAATAACATAAGAACCTAGATATGTTGGAAGAAAGAGAAAGCAAATAATTTCTTAAATTACCCCACTATTTCTCCTCTTCCTACAATTTTTATTTTCATTTATCCCTGTTAATGTTATTAAAAATAGTATAAAAGAACAAATACATATCTGTATTTATGTATATCTGCAACATAATTGTTGAACATTTGTATTTAGTTTTAATTAAAATAAAATAAAGTTGAAAAAAGGAAGTATAAATCACACACACCTACTGCCCCAGTTACTAAAATGTAATATTGCAATTGCAATGATTAGATTGTTTTAGTTTGGTCTTGAATACCTTGAATAGGTCTCATAACTGAATATAGTGATCTGCTTTCAGCAATACATCTCCCCTATTAATAAAGGTTTAGGTGTGAGGACAAATTAAAGCAATGATTGATTACATCTTTGGAGTTTCAAAAGATTTTTTTAGTTCCAAATGAAAAATGTTTTGTTTGTCCTTAAAAAATTGTCTTCTGTGATAAGAATTCAGCACCAAAAGCCCTTAACACTGCAATTACAATGCTGAAAATCTAGATTTGGTAGACATCATTGACACTTACAGAAAAATATTTCTGACCTATGGGTATAGTCGATTGACAACAGTATGGAAGGTGGAATTTCATTATTAATAATACAACTTTACATTTTCTCATGTTGTACTGTCTTTGTGAAAACCAACTACAAAGCATATTGTGTTTCTCCCATAAGAAGTAATTTCACTCTGAAAATTGTTAGGAAACAGGAATGACCCACAATCTCAGATGTCATGTAGTATATTGATGATACATCCATTACATGTACCAGAGGCTACGGATCTGAGTAATCTTTCCTTTCAGAACACATGTTTGTCTTTCAGTTTAATAACTCTAACTCTAAAAAATCCTCTCCTTATAGTATATGTACCCATACTCCTAATGTTTCCCTGCCATTACTGGTAGAAAAAGCACAATTTGTCTTTGTAGTTCTCAGATGAATTCACGTCTGAGGCAATATGCTCCAGGAATATTTGGAACTTTCATCACTTCAGAACAATGCTTAAACTTTGTAAAAATACATTATCCTGTGGTAATGCTGAAAATGGGCATGAGTGCTGTTATATCAAAAGAAAAATCGCTATCATGAAATCAGTTATGTTTGTATATTTTTTGACAAAAAGCCTTAGGCTGCATAAAATGTATTTAATCAGAACAAAAAGCATGCAAACATTATATTTAGTAAATTGTCAATTATTATTACGATTCAGATCACTTGGAAAATGCCAAGATTGTCCTCATACAATTGGGACAGCATTTGCATGATATACAGTATATGTATATATATTTGCCAGGTAATTTGAGATGATCTGGTGAGATTGGAAAAGTAATAACAGAATTGCATTCCCTGCAAGTGACACAGTCATAATATAAATGGATGATCACAATTATCCACAATATAATTTCCAGTAAAAATGTAAAAATAGGATGTGAATGAAGTTGAGCCTCTGGCAACAGTCATGGGGGGAATGTGCTTAATTTTTGTAAATGTAGAATAGTAATAACAGCTTCCATTATCAAGGCTAAAGAGCAGTAACCAGTAAATAATACCACTGCTGGGCCAGTGCCAGTACATCTGCCCTGCAAAAATTCCTTAGCAATGTTTTCCCTGAACAGCTTTGCTGTAATAGTTATAATGGATTCAATACCACTTTGATGTTGCAGTACTCACAAGAGAGATTTCTCCCACACTCCTTTCAAACTTCATAGCTATATTCAGAGTAGGGTCTTTTGCCATTAGTATATGAATCTCACATTTGGGTGTTCACCACATAATTCAGTTTTTGTATCATGAGGCGTTTGAGGAGAAGAGTGGCATTAAGAAAAGAGAGAGGAAGATGAGAAAGAAGAAGAAAAGGCAAGAGAGTGAGGTAGAAGAGAGATGAAGGAGTAGATAGTGAGAGAGAGAAGGAGAATAAAGAAGGCAGGGAGGGGGAGAGAAGAAGGTGAGGAAAATATACATTTCCCATATATATATATATGAATGCTATGTGGATTTCCAATACATACATATAATACAGATGAGTATTGCAGTAAAGTAATGCCAAGAAAGATAAATTACACATGTGGGACATATGACAGGTATCATGAATACAATAACTGATCAAAGCAAATATGTGAGTTGTATGGATCCATACATAAGATTAGAGAGCAGATAAAAATGTCTCTATGTAACCATTATCTTGCAAGTAAGTTAAAGCCATATATATATATATATATATATATGTATATATATATATATATATATATATATAGTCATGGATGGTGTGAGAATTGGCTTCAATGCTATAATTATGATGAGGTTATCTAATTTTTTTGTGAATACTCATGCCATAATTACACATACAACATCTCAACCACTGCCAATACATATATCTTAAAAGCACAAACTACAACTAATGTCTCGTAATGTAGGCACCATACACTACCACATTCAGAACAAAAAAAAATGGTAAAACACTTAAATGAAATGACATCATTCAGCTATTGCATTACTGCAAGACACACACACCTCTCAGTGACAGAAGAAATGATGTACAGACTAGGGGCGGATGTCCTGCCGGTGCAGGTTGTGCAGGCCACCACCTCTAGAGGGGCTCAATAATGCCCTCTAATGTAAATAATTTTTTTGTAGATTTTTTTAATTATAATTTTTTATATTGTAGTGGTCATTCCTCCTCAGCACAATTCACTTTTTTTTTTCAAAGTGAGCGTGGGGGAGGGCCCTGACGCAAAGGAGCAGCTCAGGAAGGATCAAGAACATTTTCCCTTCCTTTATACTCTCTACTAGTGATGTCCAGAACAGTTAGCCGGCGGACTATTCGCGATTTTTGCGTGTTCGCGTTCGCAGCGAACGGCGAACACATGCGTTTTTGGGTTCGCCCACTATTCTTTATCATTGAGGAAACTTTGACCCTGCACCTCACAGTCAGCAGACACATTCCAGTCAATCAGCAGCATACACTGCCTTCCCGAGCCTTCCATCTGAAGGACAGCAACCCAAGAACATCATTTATTTTATTTTATAATTTTTTTCTGTGTAATCTAATTGCATATGCCTGCCTGCCAGCGTGTGTGTGTGACAGGCTAACACCTAACAGCTTATATTGTGCTCAGTGAAATAAAACAACACTTTTTTGACTGTAATAGATTGAATATCAGTTGCCTGCCTACAGGCGTGTGTGTGAAGCCTATTGCATCTACTCTGTCCACTTTTGCCAGTGCACAGTGATACATCATATCTGGTGCAACCGTAGTGTACAGTGACCTAAAACAACAATTTTTTGCCTCTAATAGATTGAATAGCAATTGCCTGCCTACAGGCGTGTGTGTGAAGCCTATTGCATCTACTCTGCCAACTTTTGCCAGTGCACAGTGATACGTCATATCTGGTGCAACCGTAGTGTACAGTGACATAAAACAACACTTTTGTGACTGTAATCGATTGAATATCAGTTGCCTGCCTACAGGCATGTGTGTGAGGCCTACAGCGCCTACTCTGCCAACTTTTGCCAGTGCACAGTGACACTCATATCTGGTGGCACCTTAGATTGCATGTGCAGTGCCCCAAATTTGAAGTGGGAGGACCGACCAAGCATCTTTTTCCATCTCCCGCTTCCAAAAATCCATGCCATATACACGTCCCCTGATAGTGGACGTAACAGGAATTAAACCGATAGGAATAGTACTACATAACAGTACACACCTTATAATAACGCAGACAGAGGCAACGCGTATAATCTTCCATGCTGTGCAGTGGAAGCCCCCAGACTCTGACCTGTGTATAATATTCCATGCTGGGCAGTGGAAGCCCCCAGACTCTGACCTGTGTATAATATTCCATGCTGGGCAGTGGAAGCCCCCAGACTCTGACCTGTGTATAATATTCCATGCTGGGCAGTGGAAGCCCCCAGACTCTGACCTGTGTATAATATTCCATGCTGGGCAGTGGAAGCCCCCAGACTCTGACCTGTGTATAATATTCCATGCTGTGCAGTGGAAGCCCCCAGACTCTGACCTGTGTATAATATTCCATGCTGGGCAGTGGAAGCCCCCAGACTCTGACCTGTGTATAAAATTCCATGCTGGGCAGTGGAAGCCCCCAGACTCTGACCTGTGTATAATATTCCATGCTGTGCAGTAGAAGCCCCCAGACTCTGGGAGTCAGAAGAAGAGGAGTCAGAGGAGGAAGGTGGCTTTGAGGAGGTGGAAGACCAAACACAGCAGGCGTCCCAGGGGGCTTGTTGTCACCTTTCGGGGACCCTTGGTGGCTGGGTGTAGGAAGAGACCTTCAATGACATCAGTGAGGACAAGGAACGGGACATGGCTAGCTTGGTATCCAACCTTGTGCAAATGGGGAGTTTGCGGTTGTGCAAAGGGACTGTTTGCGGTTGTTTGCGGTGCATTAAACGGGGAGATTGGTCTGTTACTGTGAAGCGGGTGTAACCCTTACACTACCCGATCGATACAACATCATACCTGATGTTTTAAAGCATGTTATTCCAAACAATTTAGGAATGTTAGGTGATTTATGCCCTTTATGGCTTAAAACCAGACTCTGCATCAACTAAGTAATTTTCCGTGGGAGTTTTGCCATGGATCCCCCTCTGGCATGCCACAGTCCAGGTGTTAGTCCCCTTGAAACAACTTTCCCATCACTATTGTGGCCAGAAAGAGTCCCTGTGGGTTTTGAAATTTGCCTGCCCATTGAAGTCTATGGCGGTTTGCCGATGTTCGCCCGTTCGCGAACATTTGATGAAGTTCGCGTTCGCTATTCGCGAACCCAAAATTTGATGTTCGCGATATCACTATTTACCACTTATCTCAGTATCATTCTTTTTCAAATACCTCATTACATCTTCCTTTAATTTTGAAATGATCAAATTATATTTTACCGGATCTCAAGACCAGCCTGCATAAAGCATGACAAAATTACAAAGACATGAACCATCAGCAGACATCAAAAAGTACAAGCCAATGGCAGATAGATAAAAGCAGTAATATGTGGCCAAATTATCCCCCAAATTATACCACAAAAACAAAACAGGCCTTCTTAGGCCCTCATTCAATTGTGATTTGGCCAATTGAAAAGGGCCCTAAATAAGCACATAGCATCTTTTTTTTAAAGAAGTTTTTAGTTAGTGAAAATCTTGCTTTTGGATAGATATTTACTAACTAAAAACTTCTTTAAAAAAATATGTTATGTGCTTATTTAGGGCCCTATTCAATTGGCCAAATTGCAATTGAATGTGGGCCTATGTGACTAAAACTGCCTAAAATGTAGCATTATATTAAGCAACACAAATATATGGATTTTACATGCTGTACTTCACATAGAGAAGCGAATAAACAGGACAAATTGTTAACAGGATTACATTCTATCAATGTTTCAAAATCAGTATATTAAATATCTACTTTAAATAAATGTATTTCTATATCATATTAAACATTATATTGAAAAATATGATACTGTGGATGTGAATGTAAGATACTGTATACATTAGATAATAAATATAATTGTATACAATTAAACTACATATTTGAATGATAATCACTCACAATAGTCAAATAAATAATCTGCTAAAGTTCAAAGTGGCTCTCCAATAACTAAAATATTACCTCCTATAAATGTATATAAATTAAAAAGTGCCTCATATGATGTATATATGATGTATATTTATAAATAAATTTTACTTTTCAATTGATAGATATATGGTGGTGATTAATAATAATTAAATAATCTATAAAAATGGCTTACCAATTAGTTCACAATAATAACCTAATTTTTCCTATGTGTACAAACCTTTGTGGTGGTGGGATATAATCCGAAGAACTCAAAACTATGTCTCAGTCATCTGTTATAAATAGCTCCCATTACCAGGAATACATTTTTTTTATTAAAAATGTAAAACATCAATAAAAATTTAAATTAAAAAACTACCCAGATTTTAACATAACAATATATCAATCTCAAAATTACAGAAAAATCTAAATCTATATTAAAACCTATATGAACCATTGCGTTTAATGTATATATGGAAAAAACAAAAAACGTATATTTGAGGATGTTACTTATCTCCATTCCACCTCTTCAATCTAAAGTTACATGTCATATTATTAAAATTACAACTTACATTTTTTAAATGTCCAGTCAAAGTGTACTTCATATCTTGTTGTGTGCAAATCTCCTAAATGTTTCAACATTATTTCAAATATATATATTTTTTTAAACACACAATCTACGGCATTTATAAATCAATATGAACACCACATATGTGGTATCACATGTAATTGTTAATTTCAGAAATGTTACAGTTACTCGATTATCCAATATTTTTACTTTCTTTACAACTTCTACTCCAATAATACAGTATAATAGTTCCAAACTGGAACTATTCATTCTATATGCCACTCTTGCATTTTTACTGCTGGGTGATACAGTACCCCTAATATTCTCTGCCTTAGAATAAACTTACTTTGGGTTATCATTAACTGAAAATTGGATTTTCTGGGCTTGTAAACATAACACCTTCATTTTCCTCATACCTTTTTGGATTTTGCCTCCATCACTTGGATACAATAAATACCTCCTATCTATTATGAGCTCTGTGCCCCTTTAACTCTAACATCCTATAATTATATTTATTTTCCTTAAAACAGCTCTTAATTAAATCAATCCATGAATTGCTATATATTGTGTTACTACAACTCCAGGAAATTCTTAATATTTGGAATACTTTTCAAGGTAAATAATGTTTACTTTCTGCTGCTATAAAGTTTAGACTTTCCTTGTTTGAAATTTGTTTTCATTTAGAACTTGTTATAAAACACTTTGTAATTCCACATAAAATTCCACATTGTGGATCTCTACCTTATCGTGGTTATGGGGCGTGTGTATGTCAATGAAGCTGTGAGCTATACCATGTAGGGTCACCCAAAATGAACAGGTCATAGCAGAGAGGTCAGACAAACTGTGGTTCACTGGAGAAGGAACTGGAAACTAACTCCGGTATCTTTGCCATGAAAACTTTATGGATTAGCCCACCCAGACACAAGATGTGCCTGGCATGCTGAGGTCTATAAGGTACAGAGAAAAATGTCTCTATGTGTCCATTACCTTAGAATCAGTTAAAGTTATATATATATATATATATATTTACTAGCGACTTGCCCGTCAAAAATGACGGGGCAATAAAATTTGAAGCCATGGCAATGCTGTTTGCGACACAATGTAAAGCTTTTGGTACTCTGAAGACCTTTGGCGCTCAGGAGATGTTAACCCCCAACTGTCATTTTTAGCTTTATTATTATTATCTAGTATTTACAATTCACCATTGTATTCGGCAGCAACATACATAAGATGAAACAGAACATAAAAACGATATCAATACAGATTATTATAGTCAAATTAACTACTGATGAAAAAGTTTGTTACTGTGTATATGTCTATGTGTTGATAAAGTTTTAATAATCTAATTATGTGGTCACTAATCACACTCCATTTAAAATCTAAAGAGAATTATTGCATCTACTGGAATAGATTACATTCCACTTGCCTGCTATCACCATCCCAGCACTACCCATTCTATAACCATAATGTTTCGAAACTGGTCACCATAATATTAAACATTGACTTTAAATAAATTATGTATTATAAATTATATGAATCAATATATTAATACATACATAAGTGTGAATGTGAATTTAGGATAATCGAATATTACAAATATTAGATAATTAATATACGTTTATAATAGTTGATCAGTGACTTAGTGGGATTCAGTGGGATTTAATAGGCATTACTGAAAGGTGGTGGGATGAATCTCATGACTGGACTGTTAATCTGGATGGTTATAACCTATTTAGGAAAGATAGAGGCAATGGTAAATCAGGAGGAGGGATTTTTCTGTATGTTAAGCCTGAATTTAAGGCTATAGTCAGAGAAGGTATTTATGGTGGACCTAGTGATAAAGCTGAATGTTTGTGGGTAGAGTTAAATAGAGGAGCAGCAAATTCCAAAAGAATATTAAAGTAGGAGTATGCTATAAACCCCCAAATAAAGCTGAAAGTGAGGAAATACAATTATTGTTGCAGATTGAAAATGCAGCTAAGCATGGTCAAGTTCTAATAATGGGAGATTTTAATTACCCTGAAATTAACTGGGTAAATGAGACCAGCAGTTCAGCTAAGGGGTCGCAAGTTCTTGAGTACACTCAGGGATCATTATCTGGCCCATGTTATACAAGAGCCTACTAGAAATGAAGCTATCTTAGATTTACTCATCACAAATAATATTGATATAGTATCAAATGTTGGAATAGGGCAACCTTTGGGAAACAGTGATCACAACACAGTCTCGTTTGAGATTGAATTAAAAAAACAAAATTTTAAGGGGCCAACGAAAACTCTTAATTTTAAAAGGGCAGATTTTAACGGTCTAAGGGCAGCAATACAAAGTATAGACTGGGACAGAGAACTGGCAGGTAAAAATACTGAACATAAATGGACAACATTTAAATCCTTGCTAAATATACATACACATTGGCATATACAGTGTGGGAATAAAAGTAAAAGGAGTAAATCCCATCCAATGTGGCTTAACAATGATTAAAAGATCAAGATACAGAGTAAAAAACAGGCATTTAAATTATACAAACAAGAGGGGACAGAGACTGCCTTACAGGAATACAAGGAAATCAAGAAGGCTTGCAAAAGGGCGATTAGACTGGCTAAAATAGAAAATGAAAAATGAATTGCAAAAGAGAGGAAGACTAACCCTAAAATATTTTTTAAGTATATTAATTAGAAGAAGGCGAGGAAGGAAGCTATAGGAACATTACAATGTGACACAGGCCGTCTGATAATTAGTGACCAAGAAAAGGCAGATTAGCTAAATAGGCTCTTTTCTTCGGTATACACAAGGTAGGTACCAGTGGTTGGGACACGGCAATATAATGGGGCTACACTACCTTTGCCAAATAATTGGTTAACACAGGAAGTAATCCAAAAGAGGTTGGAAAAAATAAATGTTAATAAAGCCCTGTGTCCTGATGGAATACATCCAAGGGTACTAAGGGAACTGGGTTCTGTAATAGCCAAACCATTATATTTAATTTTTCAAGATTCACTCAACACAGGGTCTCTACCAGATGACTGGAGAAAAGCTGATGTGATACCTATATTTGAAAAGGGAGCAAGAGCAAATCCGGGGAATTATAGACCAGTGAGCCTCACTTTTGTAGTGGGGAAGCTTTTCAAAGGCTTAATAAGGGATAATATACAAGAATATGTCTATTTGAACAGGATTATAAGTAGGAGTCAACATGGATTTATGAGGGATAGGTCATGTCAAACAAATCTAATTAGTTTCTATGATGAGGTTAGTAGGAACTTGGATCAAGGCAACTCAGTGGATCTAGTCTTTTTGGATTTTGCAAAGGCTTTTGATACAGTGCCACTTGGGAGACTATTGTGCAAACTCAGAGATACAGGAGTTGCAGTAAATATCTGCTCATGGATTGAGAGCTGGCTAAAAGACAGGAAGCAAAGGCTTGTTGTAAATGGAACATACTCCGATTGGACTTATGTGGTAAGTGGGGTTCCTCAGGGTTCAGTATTAGGTCCTCTCCTTTTTAACATATTTATTAATGACTTAGAGGTAGGATTGGTGTGTGGTGTCTCCATTTTCGCTGATGATACGAAGTTGTGCAAGGTAATTAAATCAGATAGTTATGTGCTTTCCCTCCAAAGGGATTTCCATAAAATTGAGGAATGGGCATCTAAATGGCAGATGAGATTTAATATGAATAAATGTAAAGTTATGCATCTGCGTAGGAAAAATAGCCATGCAATTTATAATCTTAATGGAGCAAATCCAGGTGTATCAGATTTTGAAAGGGATTTGGGAGTGCTTGTGGACAACCACCTAGGTAACTCAAAGCCAAGAAGCAGCTGCAAAGGCAAATAAAATATTAGCATGTATTAAGAAGGGTATAGAAGCCAGGAAAGCAAATATAATTCTGCCACTATACAAATCTCTAGTACGCCCTCATTTGGAATATGGAGTACAATTTTGGGCACCACTTCATAAATAGGACATTTTAGAGCTGGAAAGGGTACAGAGGAGGGCAACACAACTAATAAGGGGAATGGAGGGGCTAAGTTATAAAGAAAGACTAACCAAATTAAACGTATTTTCTCTAGAAAAAAGACATCTAAGAGGAGATATGATTACCTTATATAAATACATCCAGGGTCAGTATAAAGATTTGTTAAGGGAACTTTTTGTGATAAGAGGTTTTCAACTGACAAGAGGACATCCCTTGAGGTTAGAAGTAAAAAGATTCCACCTTAAAGAAAGAAAAGAGTTCTTCACAGTAAGGGTGGTTAATCTGTGGAATTCTCTACCAGAGGAGGTGGTGACAGCGGATTCGATAGATAGCTTTAAAAGGGGACTGGATTTATTTCTAATTAAAAAGGGAATTCAGGTTTATCATGGATAATTAGAGAGGCAGTATTAATCCAGGGAGAAGTCTGGTCACCGGTGTCTGAGATCAGGAGGGATTTTTTTTTTTTTTTATACCACTAATTAGTTAATAGTTAATCCACATATTGCAGATCGGAGGAGATCTTGAAAGGTTGAACTTGATCGATTGAAGGTCTTTTTTCAACCTTAAATACTATGGGCCTCATTCTTTTAACGGCTGTAAAATGGCCGCAAAGCTGCGATTCCTTGCGGCCATCTTCCTGCCCCGTGTAGAGCTACTGCTACCTTGCTATTCAAATGGACGGCGCCGCAAGTATATACCCCTTACGGCCGGCCGCACATCATGCAAACGGCCGCAAGCGTTTTTTCTGCGCCCGTAAATCTTGTTTTCCGGCCGCAAAGTCAGAAAACTGTAAATGCAAATATGAATTCAAGATGGCACTGTAAAGCTCCGTAAATGCTAGGCATCATAATGGGGGACATGAGGATTAATAGCAACACCCTCTCAAGCTTGCACATCGCCCAAATCCGATATATCATTTATGGTTTACTTTCCATCCCGTAGTCCTGCGGGCTCGTCCTTGTTAAAACCCGTACGGGTTCGGAGGTGGAGGTCCGCAAACAAAGCATTGTAGAAGCCAATATATATTCAATCCAGCACTGAAAAGCACTGTAAATGATGGGGAACATAATGGGGGGGCATGAGAATTAATTACAAAACATTCTCAAGCTTGCACATCGCCAAATTGTACTTTGATTTTAAAATCCGTCCAAGTCCCACGGACTTCAATGATCAAGCCCGTAGCTCCTTATTCAAGCCTGTGCAGGCTTGCATGATAGATAAAACACGAAGATTGAACATGAAGTTAAATATCTTTATTTGCCGATTTGAATCTAGGGGAATGTTGAGCTATTAATTCTAAAACCAAACATCACTTTCACTTTTAATAAAAGTACAATTTGTACTTTTCTATGCTACGACTTGTACGACCCGTGGGTCTATTTTACCCATTTACGGACTTGACAGAGGCTAATCCCGCAGCCTTTGCGGGTCTGAGGTGCTCCAAGCCCTTGGGACTTTGTCCACGGACATTTGACATGGATTTAACTAAAAACGATTTTCAGATTTGAGTGTAGGGGAATGTTGTGCTATGAATTCTAACACCTCCAATCACTTTATCGTCTCATCAAAGTGCAGGATGGCTTTATTATGTGTTTAATTGGGTGCTAGCGGGACCTTTTTGGTGCAAGTAAGTTGCGGCTCGGTTTTAGATAATTACGGCCATGACGAGAGGGTTTACATAGCAATTGAATAGCAACCGGGGCTTTCTTGCGGCCGAAACTCTTGCGGCCGTGTAAGATCAAAGACTTTCATGCTGCGCGTGAAACCGCAAAGGATAATAGGGCGCAGTCCGCAAGCCTGCCGAAGCCCTCGGCCGCAAGGGAATAGAATAGGCAAATAGCCTGCGGACGGTCCTTGCGGCCACGCATCTCCTACGGCCGTTAATAGAATGAGGCCCTATGTAACTATGTAACTATGTAACTTATATTAACATAAACTTAAAAAGTTATAAATACCAAATAAATCAGTACATTAATATAAACATAATTTGAGTGTTGATAAATGGATAACCTACATCCATCAGTATCATATATTTAATTAATGTAATTCTTCTACATACATGAATGATGATCACTCTCAAAGATATAATCTGCTGCAAAGTAGCTCCCCAATAATTGAATTAAAACAGTATATAAATGTATATAATAGTTATATCATTTTGCTGACTGAATATTTGTTAGTAGAAATTAAACTCAACAGTTCTTTAGGAAACATAGTTCCTTAGAAAGTAGTAGCAAGTGTTTTTTTTTCTCCTCGAAAAACTGTTATGGATGTGAAATTGATCTAAATTGGGATCATAAAAGGGTTGTGTTTTTTTTAAATAAGTTGCAGAAAATATCTAAGGAAAGAAAAACAGATAGTCAAGTCACATGATATTTTATCACATGATTGTGGTTTAATAACAATAGTTATCTACCCGTTTATACTCGAGTATAAGCCGACCCGAGTATAAGCCGAGGCACCAATTTTACCACCAAATACTGGGAAAAATGAGTGACTCGAGTATACGCAGAGGGTGGGAAATGTGCTGCCCCCTGTGTCCCTCCCTTTTGTGCCTTCTGTGTTCCCCTCTCTCTCCCGTGTCTCTTCTCCCCTCTCCCTTCCCTGTGTCTCTTCCCCCCTCTCCATTCCCTGTGTCTCTTCCCCCCTCTCCATTCCCTGTGTCTCTTCCCCCCCTCTCCCTTCCCTGTGTCTCTTCCCCCCTCCTCATTCTCAACCTCCCCCCTCAACCCCACTCCTCATCCTCAACCTCCCTCCTCATCATCACTCCTCATCCTCAACCCCCTCATCCTCAACCCCCTCATCCTCAACCCCCCATCCTCAACCCCCTCCTCAACCTCAAACCCCCTTCTCATACTCAAACCCCTCCTCATACTCAACCCCCCTCCTGATCCGCAACCCTCAACCTCTCTCCTCAACCTCAACCCCCCTCCTCATCCTCATCCCCCTCCTCAACCTCCCGCCTCATCCTCAACCTCCCTCCTCACCCTCAACCTCCCTCCTCATCCTCAATCTCCCTCCTCAAACTCAACCCCCTCCTCAAACTCAACCCCCCATCCTCAACCTCAACCCCCCATCCTCAACCCCCTCCTCAACCTCAACCCCCCCATCCTCAACCCCCCTCCTCAACCTCCCTTCTCAACCCCCTCATCCTCAACCCCCTCCTCCTCAACCCCCCATCCTCAACCCCCTCCTCAACCTCAACCCCCCCATCCTCAACCCCCCCATCCTCAACCCCCATCCTCAACCTCCCTCCTCAACCCCCTCATCCTCAACCCCCTCCGCCTCAACCCCCATCCTCAACCCCCCATCCTCAACCCCCTCCTAAACCTCAATGCCCCTCCTCAACTTCAACCCCCTCAACCTCAATCCCCCTCCTCATCCTCAACCCCCTCCTCAACCTCAACCCCCCCATCCTCTACCCCACCATCCTCAACCTCAACCCCCCATCCTCAACCCCCTCCTCAACCTCAACCCCCATTCTCAACCACCCTCCTCAACCTCCCTCCTCAACCCCCTCATCCTCAACTGCCTCCTCCTCAACCGCCTCCTCCTCAACCCCCTCCTCAACCTCCCTCCTCAACCCCCTCATCCTCAACCCCCTCCGCCTCAACCCCCATCCTAACCTCCCTCCTCATCCTCAACCTCCCTCCTCATCCTCAACCTCCCTCCTCATCCTCAATCTCCCTCCTCAAACTCAACCCCCTCCTCAAACTCAACCCCCCATCCTCAACCTCAACCCCCCATCCTCAACCTCCTCCTCAACCTCAACCCCCCCATCCTCAACCCCCCTCCTCAACCCCCCTCCTTAACCTCCCTTCTCAACCCCCTCATCCTCAACCCCCTCCTCCTCAACCCCCCATCCTCAACCCCCTCCTCAACCTCAAACCCCCCATCCTCAACCCCCATCCTCAACCTCCCTCCTCAACCCCCTCATCCTCAACCCCCTCCGCCTCAACCCCCATCCTCAACCCCCCATCCTCAACCCCCTCCTAAACCTCAATGCCCCTCCTCATCCTCAACACCCTCCTCAACTTCAACCCCCTCAACCTCAATCCCCCTCCTCATCCTCAACCCCCTCCTCAACCTCAACCCCCCCATCCTCTACCCCACCATCCTCAACCTCAACCCCCCATCCTCAACCCCCTCCTCAACCTCAACCCCCATTCTCAACCCCCCTCCTCAACCTCCCTCCTCAACCCCCTCATCCTCAACCACCTCCTCCTCAACCGCCTCCTCCTCAACCCCCTCCTCCTCAACCCCTCAACCCCCGCACCCTCAAACCCCTCCTCAACCTCAACCCTCTCCTCAACCTCCCTCCTCATCCTCAACCCCCCCATCCTACCCTTCTAAATACCCCCCCTCTCCCCTCACTTACCTGCTCCGGCCTCCGCTCCTTCCGGGTCTTGATGTTGCGCGCATCTGACGTCACATGCACGCCACGTCATTAGCATATACCTGGTGCTGGCAACCGGTATATGCTAACGACGTGGCACGCTTCAAGACCCGGAAGGAGCGGAGGCCGGAGCAGGTAAGTGAGGACAGAGAGGGGGGTAGTATAAGGGGGGGTTAGAATTAGGGGGGTTGAGGATGAGGAGGGGGAGGGAAAGAGACACAGGGGGGTAGAGAGACACGGGGGTAGAGAGACACAAGGGGGGGTTAGAGAGACACAAGGGGGGGTAGAGAGACACGGGGGGTAGAGAGACACAAGGGGGGGGATAGAGAGACACGGGGGGAGAGTGACTCGAGTATTTGCCGAGGGGGCCCTTTTTAGCCTTAAAAAAAGGGCTGAAAAACTCTGCTTATCAGTACATTTAGCTAGCAGAAAGTGCAGATTAAATTGCAGTTCTGTTACTGTTAAATTCCTGATATTTATAAGCTTCAAGGAGGTGTGCAAGGGTTTGCAGGCATTTTACAGTGAATAGACTATTTTAGCTTCTGCATTTGGGGAGCTGTCTATCTGCAGGGATATCCATGTATGTTGTGACTGCAGCGTAGTATTGTATCATTATGTTTCTATGTAAGGATTATCCACTCTGACTGACAGACAGTTTGATAAAATGTGTTTATGGATAATAATATAATCCAATATCTGATCACTTCTGGATGCATATTATAAATTGTGTTTGTATGTTGTCAGCCACCTTGCATATTATTAAATGTTTTATCTAAATTTTACTCTTATTATTGTTAAATATTATTGAGATTAACATTTCATAAAATGTGTTTACTTATAAACATAGTGCTTGCTAAATAATTGGTTTAAAATAAAAAAAATATATAACATATTATATTTAAAGATAATACAATGTGACAATTATGTTAAATTCATTAAAGCAAATGCTATAATCATTCTGAATTAAAGATTAAAGAATTATGCTGGATATTGGCCAAAGGTCCTACCCATAAGGTCATTTTCATAGGCAGTCTTACTAAAAAAATGTTTTGTTCCAAGGTCATATGCTGAGATGGTTTTATATTGAAACAAAGCAGATACTGCTATGTGGTAAACATTGTTATTATTATTTTATTTTTTGTTCAGTCATGTCTCAGAAATAATTTTAAGATTTTATGACTTAATGATATTTATTTTCATGATATAGTGCCCCTACCCCAGTCCCCTTTTCTTTCCCAGATTGATCCACCCCTCTCATATCATGTAGCAAATATAATGCCATGGTGATAGGTGCCACAGCCACCCCAGAGTGTGGCAGTGGAGACTGCCCCTGTGAAATTAGTAGGATTTACCATAACAGGGTACTTATTTAAATTAGGTGAGCCAGAGGAAGGCACTGAGCACAACTGTATGGAAACCATAGAGATCATAGTAGTATCCATATGAGACCTAAAAGACACCCACTGGGAAGAACCAGATATGACATTATTTGTAGATGGGTCATGTAAGAAGAGCCTAGATGGGACTGATGCTACAGGATATGCCATAGAACATGAGGTGCTAATAGCTAGAAAAACTACCATCCCATTTCTCATAACAAGCAGCAGAGTTTATAGCACTAACAGCAGCATGTAAGATATCAAGAGGGAAATCTGTAAATATTTACACAGTCAGTCAATACAAATTCTCGACATTTAGAGATCCCTGAAACAATAATCCTAACCCAGTAAGAAACCCCAGCAGATATAGATAATAAGATTCTTAGAGATATGCAAAACACATCACCTGAAACAGAGAAACAATACTGGATCAAGCAGGGAGCTACACTGAAACAGAAATAACATTTATGTTTTACTACAAGATAAACTTATACTACCATGTAACCTACATAGATATGCAGCAATGTTGAGCCGTAGGGTAAACCATGTCTCAACAGGAGGGATGGTAGATTTAATATCTAAAGTGTTTATAGCATATGGGTTCACAAATCACACAAAAAATGTTTTGTATAGGTTGCATTGTCTGTGCAAACAACCCACAAGTTAATACAAGGCCTAAGAGAGACCAGTTCCCAAAACCAATATATCTATTCCAGGTAATATGTATGGATTTTATTAAATTGAATAAATGTAAAGAAAAAAATATTGCCTAGTAATCATAGACAAGTTTTCCAAATGAGTTGAGACAATGCCTTGTGCAAACCTAAATGCTATCACAGTTGCAAAAACACTACTAACCCAAATAATACCTAGGTCTAGTGTACCAGAGAAAATGCATAGTAACAATGAGAGCCACTTTGTGAACAGTGTAATCTCCCACTTGGGGAAAGCATTTCACATCTAATTAAAATACTTTGCTCATACCATTCACAATCAGCAGAAAGAACAAATGGTAGAAAGAACAAATGGTGCAAGACACAATTGAGAAAAACAATGACAGAAACAGGAAAGAACTGGGATATTGCCTCCCACTGGTAATGACGAATAAAAAACAATCTAACCCCTTTTTAGATATTATGTGGTAGATCCTTTTACATACCTAAATTGAGACCTTTTTTCAGCCAGGATGAAAATATGAGTAACAATCTGGCAGATTATATGACAAAAATGTTAAAACAAAGAGAAATTACCGCTGTGAATGTCTCTCCTTCTCAGGAACACTGGGAGCTACCTACACTGATAAAGCCAGGAGAAGGGGCACTTGTTAAAATCATCAAAAGAAGGCGCTGGACAGACACCAGGTGGGAAGGTCCCTACCATGCTGACTACTCCAAAATTGCAGAAAGGATTCCGTGTAAACATCTGACCCACTGCAAGAAGGTGCCCCTGCCAGTGTCCTCTCAAGAGCCTGACCACTAACCTCTAAAAAAAACATCTCTGTATGACACACTGAGTCTTGCTACAAAGGTCAGTGGAACCAGTAGGGTCACTCATCTCAAACCCAGTGAAGAAACCGTAGTGTGCAGACAATTTAGAGAGGCCTTGGGAAGGTGAGAACGGTTTCTCAGAATGACACCCACATACAGACCATGGCACCCCTTAAGAGATCCATGATGGTGTGTTATGAGAAAGTCAATATTACCTCTAATATTCATCACTACCGTCATAAAAAAAACAGTGATAACATGGGAAAACACAGGAAAACAAAGCCAGAATGTCACAAAGGAGGAGAGGAGGAGAACATAGCAACTAAAGTACAAAGCCAAGCTAGTAGTCACTATAGAACCAACAGAAGAGCACCGCGAATGGGAATAGAGATGAGATGGATAGAGGGAACAGTTAATTTGACCTTCACAGAAGGTGAAACAGGAACTGCCCAATTCGACTTCTGTGCGGTGGTGCCACATGGAGAACATGAGGAAAGTATAAAATGGTCAGACAAGTAAATGTGCATGGTGTATTTTATTGAGGCAAGATGGTGCAAAACATGGGATAATGCCCTGTGGACCACTTCACACAAAGATTATGGGTATCAGAACAAACAATATAATGAATGTAGAGATGTCAGTACTCATATGCGTATCATAAAAAGAAACAGTGAAGCAGGTTGTTAAAAGAACAGCTGTAACGCTATCCTCCTGACCTTAAAAGACCCAAAGAAGTGTTATATAAGACTATACACACTAGGGGCAGATGTTAGTGGATCAGATTCGCTCGGATGGATCTGAATAAATGTACAGACCCCTTACCAAACCTTATCAAAACAAAAGATAATAATACCAATTCAGACACAAAGGCCACTGAAGAGCTGACTATAAGGCCCAGAGACTAATCAAGAATAAATGATCTCAACATCACAAATATAAAGAGGCCTGATACAGAGATGGATAGATATTACTGTCACAAGGAAAGAATACTTGTATGAGCCCCTCACCCCAAATGGACAAGGAACTGTGTATTATGACTTAGAGGATACTGAGGGAGTTCCAGATGATCAAGGAAGTGGACTGAAGAAGATGAACAAACTGATGAAGAACAAGAAGGCAATATGCAACAAGAGATCCTGTATGGAGAGAATACTGAATATGCAAAGAAGTTGTATGACTCTGAATGAAGTCCTCGGGTACTTGTTCCTAATTGACACCTTGTTTTGACTTTTCATATCTTGTTTTTTTTTTTTTTTATAATAAGGATGATAATGATTATAATCAGGAGGCAAAAAGAAACTATATTCACAAAGGGTTAGATTTCCTTTCTTAGCCGTGTAGAAATGTCCAGGGTCAGGACAATCTGGGGTTCTCTTGGTTGAAGTAAACAAGATGTTTTACTAAGATAACAATAAGCTATTACACACAATAGATACTTGCTTTCCAATGACACCTCAGAAATGTTTAAACCACAATTGCAAGATGATTCATGACACAATTAATGATTCATGGTAAATCTACATCTCACATCTGTGTATAAAAAAGCTTGTGATATTAAATCAGAGATACTTTAAAAGGCATTTGTGTAAACTTGTGTCACTGTTATCTCTCCTTGATATCAAGTATTACCTCTAATGATTTATGTTTTTGTCTCACATTTTTTTTTTTAACCTAACAGTTCACAATAATAACAATGTTTCTCCTACGTGTACAAACCATAGTGATGGCAGGATATATTCTGGAGAACTTTATTACATTTTAAAATATAAATAAAAATGTAAATGAAAAACTACCAAGATTACAACATGACATTATATCACAGAAAAATCAAAATCTATAATAAAACCTATAGTAACAATTGCAATTACTGTAGATATTCAAAACACGTCTCAGATAAAGTTTCTTATCTCAACCCCCCTCTTCAATCTAATTTTACATGTTCAATACCCATAAATGTCATATTATTAATGTTACAACTTGAAAACATTGATCCTTCCACATTCTCTGGATTTCCATCATTTTAGTCACAGAAATGCACATGGCCTTTGGGACTGCAGTTACAATACTGCTGCTTGTTCCCATTGCCAGCTCTTCTACAAGACCTGGTGCCTAGATCAAATGCAATTTGGTCAAATTAATAGGGCTCTATATAAGCTCATAGCATATTTTTTACAGAAGTTTTTAGTTAGTGAACTTCTATCCAAAAGCACTGTCTTCACTAACTATAAACTTCTGTAACAAAATATGCTATGTGCTTATATAGAGCTCTATTCAATTGGACAAATCACAATTGAATGAGGCACTCTACATCAAATATTCTGACTCCATAACTCAGACTCTTTGCTCCATTTTAAAATTTTAGAATAATATACTTGAAAGATCCATCATGATATAACACATTCGACCTAGAAGGCCCTTACTCATCACTGAGCAGAGATATTCTTACAATGCTGGAACAATTTCCTGTGAATCATGTGGAGCAACTGTGAAGTTAAGCAAAATGTTACTTACTTGGAGGGTGCTCCCACTGAACAGGCAAAACAGAGAACACAATATTATTGAGTTTTGTCAAACTAGATTGAGGTGCAGCAATGGGTCCTTATGTGCACATGAAATCAAGTAAAACCTCAGCACAGAGTGCACAAATTATGGCAACAAACTTTTTCCAATGAATTGTTCTTCTGTTTTAAATCACTGAGGTTGCCATATGTAATAATCTTGTTATAACAGATCAGTATCAGTATCTAACAATGACAATAAGCCAACTGCTTATGTCAAAACATTAGAAACATATAGCCTTATTTAATTAGATACTTGCAAATGCCTTGAACTGATACATTTGGCTTTGGGTGTTTTTTCTAAATGTTTATATGCATTCTATTGACTTCAGAATTCATTTCTGCCAATCACATATATAATTATGAGCAGGCGAGTTTGCTTAAGCCATTGCTCACACTAGCGGGTTCGCGTAGCGAGCCTGCGGCCCTCACGAAACAAGGGTTGCAGTTACTGGCAAGGAGTGCCGCAGGCGCTCCTTGCCAGCATTTGCGGCCTTTGCGAAGAGAGGGAGCTGTGCGTGCACGCCCCTGGAGAGAGGGAGCTGTGCGTGCACGCCCCTGGAGAGAGGGAGCTGTGCATGCACGCCGCTGGAGAGAGGGAGCAGAAGCATGAAATATACAATCAAGAGAACAGCCATTGACAAACAGTTTAGAAAAACATATTTCAAAATAAAAAACTTTACTGTCTATGTAGGCTGAATCATTAGTTATTTATTAGTCATCTATTTTAAATGAAGATTATTTGCAAAAAAAGTCAAATGTGGCCATCTGAGCTGTATCATGAAGCTTAAACTTTTACGAAGGCTTCCAGAGTGTATGTATGTATGTGTTTTGCAGTAAACTGAAAGCTGACAATAAGAAAGTAGTGTTAATACATTACACCCAAAACATCCCATTAATATTATTCAAATGTAATTATGATTCTGTTTGGAGATAAGTACTTTGTAATGTTGGCACAGTTCCGTTCCTACTCTCCTACCTTTTTGTTTTGTCAAATAACACATTTTGCCTTACTTCCTTCAAAAAATCACTGTTAAACATGTTAACATATAAATTCTATAATTTGATATAATGTGTGTGCTATGTATATATAGGTTTCGTAACAAGATATCTATTTTTTATTTATTTATATATTTGTATGGAATCAGTGGCACAGCTATGCGTGTGGAGGGGCCCCAATGTGATCCTTATTTTTTCTGTAGTGTAGGCACTCCATGCCCCATTAGACCCATCAGACCCATCAGACTACTTACATTTATTGGAGCATTTCAATTCACCTCCGCCATGTCTCCCCTGCCTGCACATTTTCTGCAGAGGCAGGGAGTTTCAGAATAACGTCACATGCATGCAAAGTCATTCCGGAAGTCCCTGCCTCTGCAGAAAAACGCACAGCCAGGAGATGCATAGTGGTGGATAATTGAACAGCTTCGATGAATGTAAGTAGTCTGATGGGTCTGACTGATAGTGATAGATCTGACTGATGGGTCTGATGGGGCCCATGGAGGCCTGGCCTTGGGGGACATGAAGGCTTAGTCTGGGGGGACATGGCATAATGGGCTGGAGGCCATAAACTAATAAAAAAACAAACATATATACAACAAAATGTGAACTGGGACATTATATATATGTTGTTCAATTAGTATGGTGATGCTATTGCCGGTCTTCCTCTTTAGTGAAGAGACACAGGGGAGGGGGGAAGAGACACAGGGGAGGGGGGAAGAGACACAGGGGAGGAGGGGAGAGACACAGGGAAGGGGGAAGAGACATAGGGGAAGGGAGAGAGAGGAAAGAGACTCAGGGGAGGTAGAGGGGGAGAAACAGGGGATCTAGAGGGGGGAGACACACAAGGGAGGGTGAGGGTGGTATGAGAAACAGGGGAGGGCGAGGGTGGTATGAGAAACAGGGGAGGGCGAGGGTGGTAGGAGACACAGGGGAGGGCGGAAGAGACACAGGGGAGGGTGATAGGTAAGGGACACAGGAGAGGAGGAGAGAGACATGGGAGGGGGGAAAGAGACACAATAGAAGGGATAAGAGGGAATGTGAGACAGGGGAGGGAGAGGGGGAGACACACAGGGGAGGGGGGGAAGCGACAAGTGGAAGAGAGACATAGCGGGGGAGACATAGGGGAGTGAGGGGTGGGGGAGAAAAAAATATGGGGAGAAACACAGGGGAGGGCGAGGGTGGTATGAGACACAGGGGAGGGCGAGGGTGGTATGAGACACAGGGGAGGGCGAGGGGGGAAGAGACACAGGGGAGGGTGATGGGTAAGGGACACAGGGTAGGGGGAGGGAGACGCGGGAGGGGGAAAAGAGACACAGTAGAAGGGAGAGGAGGGAATGAGAGATAGGGGAGGGAGAGGGGGAGACACACAGGGGAGGGAGAGGGGGAAGCGACAAGTGGAAGAGAGACATAGCGGGGGAGACATAGGGGAGTGAGGGGTGGGGGAGAAAAAAATATGGGGAGACACACAGGGGAGGGCGAGGGTAGTATGAGACACAGGGGAGGGCGAGGGTGGTATGAGACACAGGGGAGGGCGAGGGTGGTATGAGACACAGGGGAGGGCGAGGGAGGAAGAGACACAGGGGAGGGTGATGGGTAAGAGACACAGTAGAAGGGAGAGGAGGGAATGAGAGACAGGGGAGGGAGAGGGGGAGACACACAGGGGAGGGAGAGGGGGGGAAGCGACATGTGGAAGAGAGACATAGGGGAGTGAGGGGTGGGGGAGAAAAAAATATATATAGAACTCCATCATGCCGTCATTTTTGACGGGCAAGTCGCTAGTCACATATATAGTTGTGAGCGTACAAGTTGTTGTTAACGCTTGCGGGCTCGCGTAGCGAGCCACGGCCCTCGCGTAGCAAGGGCTGCGGGCGAGGCCCTCAGTTGCTGGCATGGAACGCCGAAGGCGCTCCTTGCCAGCAACTGCGACCCTCGCAAACTTTACGTCTCAAAGCAAACAACACGACACACCAACTACGACCCTCGCAAACTTTACCTCGCAACGCAAACAACATACGAGACACGTTAACACACATTATGACCTCGTAACACTCGGACGCAACTCGCGAACATTACAAAATTAAAAACACAATACATACACACAGCACATACGTAAAAAGCTTACCTACAGCAAGAGGGAGCATCCAGGACCTCAAAAAAGCAACTTACACCTTCATTTCACTCAAAATAAAAGAGTTTAGACACTAAAAAATTTGCTAAGCGAGAGAAAAAATGGCCGCCGAACAAAACGAAAACGAGGCTACAAACGCAAACAACATACGAGACACGTTAGCACACATTACGACCTCGCAAAAATCGGCCGCAACCCGAGAACATAATTTTTTTTAAAACACAATAAATACACACAACACATACATAAAATGCCTACCTACAGCAAGAGGGAGCATCCAGGACCTCAAAATAGCAACTTACACCTTCATTTAACTCAAAATAAAAGAGTTTAGACACAAAAAAAAATTCTAAGCGAGAGAAAAAATGGCTGCCGAACAAAACGAAAACGAGGCTACAGCACTCTAAACACGCAAAACACCACAAGAAACTCGCAAAACACCACAAGAAACTCGCAAAACACCAGAAAAGACCTACGGATATTCCGCTAAGACGCATACCACACATTACCTGCCATTTTACGCCAATGCGGAAGTACACGACTACGCTAACGGTTTGGTCTCGCGCACGCACAGTATTACACTGCACACATTCAGCACGCTTACACAGATGCTCCACACCACTAATGCTGCAGCAACATCAAAACAGATTGCAGCTCTTCAACACAATGCTTCAAAATATGTAAAGTATATTCATTTAGCACGCTTACACAGCAGCTCCACACCACTAATGCTGCAGCAACATCAAAACAGATTGCAGCTCTTCAACACAATGCTTCAAAATATGTAAAGTATATTCATTTATTAATGTATTACATATTTCATTATTACACACCAAACAGCATTAGCTACCTCACAATTTCATTGCCGTCATTTTTTGGCGGGCAATTCGCTAGTAAGTAATATTTTCCAAATATGTAGCAATATTAAGAGTGATTTTAAGTGTGTATACATTTACGAATTGGGCAATTGAATCAAGCCCATAGTGGAGTGTCATATAACATGTTGGCCCTCCTTGTTGTCCTAGAGGCCAATGTGGGACTTTTTTTTTTCTCCACTTATGTATGTGAACATATGGGTGTGTTTTCTCTTTATTAGTAATGTAGCATAACATCACTCAGATTAATTATCTACATATAATGTACGGCATTCTGGAGCTCGATTTTATGTTTTTGTGTTTTCAATAAAAGAGAATTATAAAAATTATCTCAAAAGGTATTTTTATTTTAAATAATTGTTATTGAACAGTTTCCTAAGACTTATGTAGGAAAGGTGAAATGTGCTTTTAACTCATCTGCTTTTTATTTAATGAACTAAGCTTTTCTTTGGCCTTAAAAGCTCATATTGTTATACCACTAGGATAGCCTTTTATTTTTTCCTATGGCATAAACAGTACTATATTTAAATTTGTACTAAATTTGAACTGTGTCTAAATTTATGAAAACTAGTTCAAGCACATGTGGTACATATAATAAGTGTAATTTAGATATGATGATGCTGTGTGTGGGATTGTTGAAATATCCCTCACTTCCTTAACTTAATTTGTTGGATACACAATTATTTTAAAAATAAATAATTTCTAAGAGATGTGTAGGTGTAATTGCTTTGAATTTTATTATCTGATTCTCCAGTGCCTAAGAAGGTAAATATAAAATAAACTTGTATTAAAGAAAACTATCTATAAAATTGCACCAAGTGTTACTGATCTAGTGCAACATTTTCTCCTCTCAGGGATACTATAGTCTATCATGACAAAACTACTATATTTTTTCAGTAGCGGGGTATCCTTTGGGGTACCAACTAATAAATAGGCATCTCTCTAAAACTGTTTGGAAAGCACAGGTTAGAGAACTGACCTTTCATGCACCTATAAAAGGAAAAATATACTGGGAAAGTTCATATTTTTTGAATGAGTGAACTGGGACATTTTATGTAGCTGTCCTGGGGGCTATGAAGAAGAAAATAATATTAATCCTCACTCCTATTAATAAAACATATTACTATTGCTTCGTTTTGTGTTGTCTTCTCTTGTTATCAGGTTTCTTCATTGCTTTTAAAATATTTTTTTTTAGATAGCAGCCTCCCTATGTGACACAATAAATACATGGACAGCAGCTTTTGGAAATGAAAGAACTTGACAGACAAGCAGTATTAAAGTTAAAAAGTAGGATTTTATTTCAATGTTAAAATTATAGCACCTGCATTTTGCTTGGGATACTGCCTAACCCAGGCAGTAGCCATTTTCTTTTTTAAAGTCTCTACAGTGTTTTTTCACTGTATCTAGTATTGTTGGTTAGTCGATTGATATTGTCCTGTTATGCAGTAATTAGATCTATATTCATTTAATTATTCAAAGGTTATTTTCACATTATGCACTTACCCAATGACACACAATATTTAGATATCCTACCATATATCAGCCTTCTATAGGGCTATTTGCCTAATTTTGGAAACAATTATTAATTTGTACAATTACAAATTCTGATTTGTACCATTAATCACAAATGGGGTTAGATCACCTCTGAATTGTATTTGCCTTAATTGTTGGTTAATTGTATCAGTAACTATGTCTGACCAAGAGTGCATATACTTTTTCTAATTATTATAAACTTACTTGTACAGCACAGATATAATTACACATTTACTACAAGTCCAAACAACAAGGGATCATAAAATATAACCTTTATTTGTGTAAGGATTTTGTTCACCTACCCATGCACCCCTGGATGCTCATATACAAGTCATGTTAATTCAGAGCACTCTGGATCCTGGGTTGTGCTGTGTAGCTGTAATGTAGCATCAGCTCTACATAGCCTAGCTCATTCCAGGATGTTTGTGCAATAGTAGGAGCTATTCCTGTGGGATATATTGTTCATTATTTGAATATGACCTTGGACAATAACTCTTACAATTTTTCTGTCTACTACTACCCTCACCTTATGCTTGTTAACAGGATATCCTGGCCTTTAGCCTGTATTGTTGATACTATTGCCTGCCACCAGTTCCTGGATCCCATTTCAAGGACAGTTCTAAAATTTCTACTTCTGTCTTGTGTATCCGTCATGATTAATAATAATAATTTGTCATTTATACTAATGTAAGAAAAAGGGGAAAAAAATCTACTTACTTAATGAGCTGTCATCGACTTACTTACTGAGTAGAGATTGGATACCTGCAGAAAGATACTGGATATGTGACTTACAATTAATTGGAGTGCACTGACACAATACTATTTTAGTTAAGCAATGCAATTAGTGTTGCTCCATAAAAACTGCTGCAGGAGCTTTTTCCTGTACCTTAGACACCAAGTGCTACTAGGTATAATATTTTAAAGTATATGAAAGATTTATGAAATTACTTAAAAAGAAGGTTTAAGAAATGGGATGATGAAGGTAAAAGTTTTGCAGAGAAACTTGAGGTGCAATATGTCAAATATTACTGGGGCCACTTATTGGATGTCCTACCTAGCTATGTCAAAGGGCCAGTTACCCCACTACTACAGCTCTGCTGCAGTTGGTAGAGCAACTTGTTTGTAATGTAAAAATGTTTGATTTGTTTTTCCATTTTATTTGTATTATGGAAAAAAATGTTTACAATGTTTTTGTTTATTTTCCTAATTGATTCACCCCCCATGTCCCAACTACTATCTATATAGGTGTGTGTAATGATGCCTATTACTGCACTGCTGTGCAAAGTGTTGCTTTAGTACATGTCCATGGGGGAGTCTGTTACTCACAGAAATTCCCCAGCACAAGCTGCTACATCCAGGCTTTCAGTGTCCTGTCAATCATCCCCTGTGACCAATGAGCATTGCAGCCTCTGTCTCTCCCACAAGCAGATAACAGGCACGGGGAAAGCTCTGTGTATGAGAAAACAACAAGTGAGTCTGTACTGTGTGTGCATGTGTGTGCCAGTGTATGCCATGCTGTTTGGGCCAGTGTTTGCCGTGCTGTGTATGGGCCAGTGTGTGCCATGCTGTGTGCGTCTGTCAGTGTGTGCTGTGTGTGTGCCAGTGTGTTCCATGCTGTGTGCGCCATGCCATGTGTTCTGTGTGTGTGCCATGATGTGCATGCCAGGGTGTTACAGTTGTGCTCAAAAGTTTGCATACCCTGACAGAAATTATGAAATGTTGGCATTTATTTTGAAAATATGACTGATCATGCAAAAAAAAGTAGTTTATTGAAGGATAGTGATCATATGAAGCCATTTATTATCACATAGTTGTTTGGCTTCTTTTTAAATCATAATGATAACAGAAATCACCCAAATGACCCTGATCAAAAGTTTAGGTTTTTCAGTGTTTTGGGTTGTCTTATGGCTGGTAACTGAATGTTTGGCCTTGTTACAGACACACAAGGTGACACACACAGGTTAAAATGGCAATTAATGTTTAATTTCCCAAAACTGTGGCTTTTTAAAATGCTATAATTGCCATTGTTTAAATAGTCAACGAGTTTGGTAGCTCTCACGTGGATGCACTGAGCAGGCTAGATACTTAGCCATAGGGATCAGAAAAGAACTGTCAAAAGATCTGTGTACCAAGATAATGGAACTTCATAAAGATGGGAAAGGATTTAAAAAGATATCCAAAGCTTTGAAAATGCCAGTAAGTACTTTTAAATCACTTATGAAAAAGTGGAAAATTCGGGGATCTCTCGATACCAAGCCAAGGTCAGGTAGACCAAGAAAGATTTCAGACACAACTGCCAGAATAATTGTTCAGAATACAAAGAAAAACCCACAGGTAACCTCAGGAGAAATACAGGCTGCTCTGGAAAAAGACAGCGTGGTTGTTTCAAGGAGCACAATACGACAATATTTGAACAAAAATTAACTGCATGTTCGAATTGCCAGAAAGAAGCCTTTACTGCTGCAATGCCACAAAAAAGCATGGTTACAATATGCACAACAACACCTTGACATGCCTCATAGGTTCTAGCAAACTGTAATTTGGAGTGACTTGACAAAAACAGAGCTTTATGGCTAAGCGCTATGTTTGAAGAGGGGTCAACAAGGCCTATAGTAAAAAGAATACCATCCCTACTGTTAAGCATGGTGGTGGCTCATTGATATTTTAGGGTGTGTGAGCTCTAAAGACACAGGGAATCTTGTGAAAATTGATGGCAAGATGAATGCAGCATGTTATCAGAAAATACTGGCAAACAATTTGCATTCTTCTGCACTAAGTCTGCGCATGGGATGCACTTGGACTTTCCAGCATGACAATGACCCTAAGCACAAAACCAAATTGACCCTCGAGTGGTTAAAGCAGAAGAAGGTGAAGGTTGTGGAGTGGCCATCACAGTTGTTCTGACCTTATTATCATCAAGCCACTCTGGAGAGATCGCAAACGACCAAAGACTTTGCTTGACCTGGAGGCATTTTGCCAAGACGAATGGGCAGCTATACCACCTGCAAGAATTAGGGATCTCATAGACAACTATTACAAAAGACTGCACACTGTCATTGATGCGAAAGGGGCAATACACAGTATTAAGAACTAAGGGTATGAGAACTTTTGAACAGGATATTTTTTTTTTTCTTTGTTGCCATGTTTATTTTATAATTGTGCCATTCTGTTAAAACCTACAGTTTAATGTGAATCCCATAAGAAAGGTGTTTTGCTTGCTCACTCATGTTTTCTTTAAAAATTGTACATATATTACCAATTTGCCAAGGATATGCAAACTTTTGATCACAACTGTACATAGTTACATAGTTACATAGTAATTAAGGTTGAAAAAAACTTTTAATCCATCAAGTTCAACCTTTTAAGTTCTTCTCTGATCTGCAGTATGCATATTAATTGTTAATTGATCTAGAGGAAAACAAACAGAAAAAAGTGAAACTGACAATTGTCTCAAAAGGGGAAAAAAATGAATTCCTTCCTGACCCCAGATACTGGTGTTCAGATTCCTCCCTGGATCAATACTCTCTCTATAATTAACTAGGACAACGATGTCTGCCCTTTTTATTTAAAAATATATCCAAACCCTTTTTAACATTATCTATCGAATCTGCTGTTACCACGTCCTTTGGTAGATTAACCACCCTTACTGTGAAAAACCCTTTTCTTTCTTTAAGGTGGAATATTTTTACTTCTAATCTCAAAGGATGTGGCACAAAAAGTTCACTTGACAAAGTCTTATATTAACCCTGGACATATTTATATAACATAATAATATCATCTTTTAGACTGTTTTTTTCTAGAGAAAATACGTTTAATTTGGTTAGTCTTTCTTCATAGCTTAGCTCCTCCATTCCCCTTATTAATTTTGTTTCCCTTCTCTGTACTTTTTCCAGCTCTATAATGTCATTTTTATGAAGTGGTACCCAAACTTGTACTCCATATTACTTGGGATTGGTAAAGTAGCAGGATTTTATTTGCTTCCCTTGCTTCTATACCCTTCTTAATACATGCCAATAATTTATTTGCCTTTGCAGCTGCTGCTTGGCATTGAGCGCTGTTACCTAGGCAGTTGTCCACAAGCACTCCCAAATCCCTTTCAATATCTGATACTCCTATATTTACTCCATTAAGATTATAAATCGCATGGCTATTTTTCTTTCCTAAATACATAACTTTACATTTATTCATATTAAATCTCATCTGCCATTTAGTTGCCCATTTCTCTAATTTATGCAAATCCATTTTGAGAGAAAGTACATCCTTTCTTAATTTAGTTACCTTGCACAAATTCGTGTCATCAGTAAAAATCGAGACAATACTTTCCAGTCCAGCTTCTAAGTCATTAATAAATATGTTTAAAGGGAGAAGACTTAATCAAATTAAAATTGGAACTTTATTTACAATTATTAAAATAACAGGTGCCTTACAGACTGCCTTGCAATTTTAGCCTTTGACAAAGCCAGTATATGGTGAAACGGGAGTGTAATACCCGTCAGGTTGCTTATTATTATGACTATCATGTTATCTTTATAGTGATTTAGCAATATACTGTATATTCTACCCAATTGGGCTTTCCTGGGGGTATATTCTAAGGCCCCAATGGGGGTATAGAAAGGCTAAAAATTGTTTTTAGCTGTATGTATGTGTTTTATGTTTAACAGCCACTATTTGTTGGGATTAGACACACTCTTTTTTTGCTTTATGAGCTTATTACCGGGATTTCAGCCAGCTTGTGGGGCACACCAAAGCCCTTCAGATAGGGGGTCCCTGAAATGGGACATAGAGCTGTACGATATGTTTCCTGTTTCCTGCTTTGATGCAGTTACTGACATCCATAGGACTGCTGTTGTGTATATAGCTTACTAGTGATGGTATAAATTGTTGTTGTGGCATAGTAAAGTAAGTGGTTAATGTATAGTGTTAATTCTAACCCAATGTATTAAGTCAGTCCAGTTTGGATTTTGTGGCTTATTGCGGCATAGCTGTTATTTTAATAATTGTAAACAAAGTTCCAATTTTAATTTTGATTTAGTATCCTAATAGTGTCAAGCACTGGAACATCAGCAAGACTAAGAATATTAGTTTTTATTGTGGTTAAAAAAGGAGAAACCTAATACTGAACCCTATGGCCCTTATTCAATTGCGATTTGGCCTATTGAATAGGGCTCTATATAAGCACATAACATATTTTTTTTAAATAAGTTTTTAGTTAGTGAAACCCTTGCTTTTGGATAGATGTTTACTAACTAAAAACGTCTTTAAAAAAATATGTTATGTGCTTATTTAGGGCCGTATTCCATTGGCCAAATTGCGATTGAATGAGGGCCTATGTATGTATGTATGTGTGTATTTGAGTGTATATTTATTTATGTGTTTGTGTGTGTATACGTACATATGTCCTTGTGTGTATAAGTATATATATATATATATATATATATATATATATGTGTGTGTGTGTGTCTAAATTTCTAAATGTTTTTGAGTGTGTACTTATACATATGTACTTGTGTGTATATGTATGTATCGGCTTTGTGTATATGTGTGTATATATGCGTGTGTTTGTAAATGTATGTATATATGAGTATGTATGTGTATAAATATATATGTGTGTGTGAGTGTATGTAAATAAATATATATATATATATATATATATATATATATACCGTATATATATATACACATATTGTTTTTTTAGTAGTTCAGTTGCGTTCAACTCTCCGTGACTCTATGGACCGCAGCACACCAGGTACATCTCTCACTCATTGCCCCACTGAGCTCCATCAAGTTCATGTTCATTGCTTTACTGACTTCATCTATCCATCTCCGCCTTTGTTGTGCCCTTCTTCTTGTGCCTTCAATATTTCCCAGCATCAGAGGCTTTTCTAGGGAATCCTGTTGTGTCATGATATGGCCAAAATATTTTAGCGTCAGCCTTATGATTATACCTTCTAGTGAACAGTGTGTCTTGATTTCCTGAAGTACTGATTTATTGGATATTTTTGCAGTCTAAGGGACTCTAAGCAGTCTTCTCCAAGACCACAATTCAAAGGTGTCAATTCTACGGCACTCACACTTCTTTTTGGTCCAGCTTTCGCATCTGTATGTTACTACTAGGAATACCATAGTTCAAACTATGCAGACCTTTGTTGATAGTTTAATTCCTTTACTTTTTACTAGCTTGTCCAACCTTGCCATAGCTTTCCTCCCCAGAAGCAAACATCTTTTAATGTCATGGCTACAGTCACCATCTGCAGAGATCTTGGAGCCCAGGAAAATAAATTCTGTCACTGCCTGAACTTCTTCCCCGTCTATTTGCCAGGAAGTGAGATTGCTGTTCGCCATGATCTTCGTCTTTTTAACGTTGAGCAGCAGGCCAACTTTTGCACTCTCTTCTTTAACCTCATCAATAGATCATTTAGTTCCTCTTCACTTTTAGCCATCAAAATGGTATCATCAGCGTATCTGAGGTTGTTGATATTTCTTCCTGCAATAGATTCTGGTTTTGGATTCATCCAGTCCTGCCTTACGCATGATGTACTCTGCATGTAAATTGAATAAATAAGGTGACAATATACAACCTTGTCGCACTTCTTTACCGATCTTGAATCATTCTTTTGTCCCATGTTCTGTTCTGACTGTGGCTTCTTGGTTCACATACAGATTCTTTAGGAAGAGGATGAGATGATCTGGTACTCTTTAAGAACATGCCACATGTTGTTGAGATCCACACAGTCAAAGGCTTTAGCAGCAGAAGCAGAAGTAGAAGTATATGCTTTTCTGGAACTCCCTTGCTTTCTCTATTATCCAGTGGACATTGGCAATTTGATCTCTTGTTCCTCTTTATCTGCAGAACCCAGCTTGTGTATCTGGTAGTTCCTGGTCCATATATTGTTGGAGTCAAGCTTGTAGAATATTAAGCATTACCTGGCTGGCATGTGAAATGAGTGTAACTGAAATGAGCATGTGAAATTAATGCAACAGCCTTTTTTGGGATTTGGATGTAGACTGACCTTTTCCAGTCTATTGGTCATTGTTGAGTTTTCGAAATGTGTTGGCATAATGCAAGTAACACTTCCACAGCATCATCCTGTAGACTTTTAAATAGTTCAATTGGGATTCCATCACATCCTGCAGCCTTATTGTCAGCAAAAAATCCTAGGGCCCAACTCACTTCACTCGCAAAAGATGTCTGGCTCCGACACATTGGAGAAATTATTGATGTAATCACTACTGTTAATATCATTCATGTATAGATCTTCAGTGTATTCCTGCCACCTCTTCTTTATCTTATCTTCTTCTGTTAAGTCCCTACCATTTTTGTATTTTATCACGCCCACTTTGGCATGAAAGGTGCCTTTTAAGTTCACAGTTTTCTTGAAGAGATCTCTTGATTTACCCATTCTTTCTTCTTTGAATCTCTTTACATCGCTCATTGTAGAATTTCTCCTTGTCTCTTCTTGCAATCCTCTGGAATACTGCATTCAGTGTGACAAATCTTTTACTATTACCACTACCTTTCGCTTTCCTTCTTTACTGAGCAAATTTCAAAGCCTCATCAGACAGCCAGTTTGACTTTTTACTTTTCTTTCTTTTAGGGATATTCCTTGTTGCTGTTTCTTGGATAATGTTGCAAACTTCGGTCCAAAGTTCTTCAGGTACCCTAAATTCAATTTCTAGTCCTTTAAATCTATTCTTTACCTAAACTGCATATTCACAAGGGAAATTATTTATTTTGGATCTACTTGGTCTCAGGATTTTCCCTCTTTTCTTCAGTTTAATTTTAAACTTCGCAATAAGAAGCTCATGGTCTGAGCTGTAGTCAGCTCCAGGTCTTGTTTTTGTTGATTGTATAGAGCTCATCCATCTTTGACTGCATATGTCTATATGTGTATATATGTTTTCTATAATATGTTGTGTGATTCCCCCTATATGCATTTACCTGATAATGTCAGATGCTGCCTCCACTCTTTCTGCATCAGTGTTAACATTCAAACTGAGGGTTTCATCTCATCTCATCTCATCTTTGTGTCTTATCCATTAATCTGTCATTTATGGATTATTTAAACTACCTTTTTTCTCAGTATAGATGTATACTTTTTAGGTGGGAGTGTCATGGTCTGGACCTGCATGAGTGCTGCCGGCACTGGGAAGTTACAGTTCATTGAGGGAAACATTGAATGCAAGCATGTACTGTGACATACTAAAGCAGAGATGATCCCCTCCCTTCTGAGACTGGGCCGCAGGGCAGTATTCCAACATGATCACGACCCCAAACACACCTCCAAGATAACCACTGCCTTGCTAAAGAAGCTGAAAGTAAAGGTGATGGTCTGGCCAAGCATGTCTCCAGACCTAAACCCTATTGAGTATCTGTGGGGCATTCTCAAACCGAAGGTGGGGGTGTGCAAGGTCTCTAACATTCACCAGCTCCGTGATGTCCTTATGGAGGAGTGAAAGAGGACTGCAGTGGCAACCTGTGAAGCTCTGGTGAACTTCATGCCCATAAAGGTTAAGGCAGTGCTGATAGATAATGGTTGCCATAGCTTTCCTCCTCAGAAGCAAACATCTTTTAATGTCATGGCTACAGTCACCATCTGCAGAGATCTTGGAGCCCAGGAAAATAAATTCTGTCACTGCCTGAACTTCTTCCCCGTCCGTTTTGCCAGGAAGTGAGATTGCTGTTCGCCATGATCTTCATCTTTTTAACGTTGAGCAGCAGGCCAACTTTTGCACTCTCTTCTTTAACCTCATCAATAGATCATTTAGTTCCTCTTCACTTTTAGCCATCAAAATTGTATCATCAGCGTATCTGAGGTTGTTGATATTTCTTCCTGCAATATATTCTGGTTTTGGATTCATCCAGTCCTGCCTTACGCATGATGTACTCTGCATGTAAATTGAATAAATAAGGTGACAATATACAACCTTGTCGCACTTCTTTACCGATCTTGAATCATTCTTTTGTCCCATGTTCTGTTCTGACTGTGGCTTCTTGGTTCACATACAGATTCTTTAGGAAGAGGATGAGATAATCTGGTACTCTTTAAGAACATGCCGCATGTTGTTGAGATCCACACAGTCAAAGGCTTTAGCAGCAGAAGCAGAAGTAGAAGTATATGCTTTTCTGGAACTCCCTTGCTTTCTCTATTATCCAGTGGACATTGGCAATTTGATCTCTTGTTCCTCTTTATCTGCAGAACCCAGCTTGTGTATCTGGTAGTTCCTGGTCCATATATTGTTGGAGTCAAGCTTGTAGAATATTAAGCATTACCTGGCTGGCATGTGAAATGAGTGTAACTGAAATGAGCATGTGAAATTAATGCAACAGCCTTTTTTGGGATTTGGATGTAGACTGACCTTTTCCAGTCTATTGGTCATTGTTGAGTTTTCGAAATGTGTTGGCATAATGCAAGTAACACTTCCACAGCATCATCCTGTAGACTTTTAAATAGTTCAATTGGGATTCCATCACATCCTGCAGCCTTATTGTCAGCAAGAAATCCTAGGGCCCAACTCACTTCACTCGCAAAAGATGTCTGGCTCCGACACATTGGAGAAATTATTGATGTAATCACTACTGTTAATATCATTCATGTATAGATCTTCAGTGTATTCCTGCCACCTCTTCTTTATCTTATCTTCTTCTGTTAAGTCCCTACCATTTTTGTATTTTATCACGCCCACTTTGGCATGAAAGGTGCCTTTTAAGTTCCCAGTTTTCTTGAAGAGATCTCTTGATTTACCCATTCTTTCTTCTTTGAATCTCTTTACATCGCTCATTGTAGAATTTCTCCTTGTCTCTTCTTGCAATCCTCTGGAATACTGCATTCAGTGTGACAAATCTTTTAATATTACCACTACCTTTCGCTTTCCTTCTTTACTGAGCAAATTTCAAAGCCTCATCAGACAGCCAGTTTGCCTTTTTACTTTTCTTTCTTTTAGGGATATTCCTTGTTGCTGTTTCTTGGATAATGTTGCAAACTTCGGTCCAAAGTTCTTCAGGTACCCTAAATTCAATTTCTAGTCCTTTAAATCTATTCTTTACCTCCACTGCATATTCACAAGGGAAATTATTTATTTTGGATCTACTTGGTCTCAGGATTTTCCCTCTTTTCTTCAGTTTAATTTTAAACTTCGCAATAAGAAGCTCATGGTCTGAGCTGTAGTCAGCTCCAGGTCTTGTTTTTGTTGATTGTATAGAGCTCATCCATCTTTGACTGCATATGTCTATATGTGTATATATGTTTTCTATAATATGTTGTGTGATTCCCCCTATATGCATTTACCTGATAATGTCAGATGCTGCCTCCACTCTTTCTGCATCAGTGTTAACATTCAAACTGAGGGTTTCATCTCATCTCATCTCATCTTTGTGTCTTATCCATTAATCTGTCATTTATGGATTATTTAAACTACCTTTTTTCTAAGTATAGATGTATACTTTTTAGGTGGGAGTGTCATGGTCTGGACCTGCATGAGTGCTGCCGGCACTGGGAAGCTACAGTTCATTGAGGGAAACATTAAATGCAAGCATGTACTGTGACATACTAAAGCAGAGATGATCCCCTCCCTTCTGAGACTGGGCCGCAGGGCAGTATTCCAACATGATCACGACCCCACACACACCTCCAAGATAACCACTGCCTTGCTAAAGAAGCTGAAAGTAAAGGTGATGGTCTGGCCAAGCATGTCTCCAGACCTAAACCCTATTGAGTATCTGTGGGGCATTCTCAAACCGAAGGTGGGGGAGTGCAAGGTCTCTAACATCCACCAGCTCCGTGATGTCCTTATGGAGGAGTGAAAGAGGACTGCAGTGGCAACCTGTGAAGCTCTGGTGAACTTCATGCCCATAAAGGTTAAGGCAGTGCTGATAGATAATGGTTGCCACACAAAATATTGACACTTTGGGCCCAATTTGGGCATTTCCACTTAGGGGTGTACTCACTTTTGTTGCTAATGGTTTAGACATTAATGGCTGTGTGTTGAGTTATTTTGAGGGGACAGCAAATTTACACTGTTATACAGGCTGTACACATACTACTGTACATTGTAGCAGGGTGTCATTTCTTCAGTGTTGTCACATGAAAAGATATAATAAAATATTTACAAAAATGTGAGAGGTGTACTCACTTTTGTGAGATACTGTATATTAATTCATATATAAAAATAATATATATATATATAGTATATATACTAGTAATTTGCCGGTCATAAGTGAAGGTATCATATATTATCTTTCATTTTCTGTTCTGTGTCACTCGGTGCTGTCTTCTCTTTCCCTCACTCCCTCTCTCTCCTTCCCTCTCTCTATTTTAGGTCAATCCCACAGCATATGTCTCAGTGTTCCTGTGGCACTACAACCCTGAAGCACATGAATTTCTTTGTTTTATGCTTCTTAATTTACATGTTTTTAATTCCATTTGTTTTATGTAAAACAAGAGTTAAAAATGTTATATCCACTTCTGGAGACATTAATGAGGAGGTAGCTAATGCCTTGCCCGCAGGAACTATGAACTATGCATGAAATACATTGGATGACGTTAAAATGCTAGATGTGTATTACGTTATCTTACCTTACCTAATATTTACATTACAGTAGGCTTCCATTTTGGGTCCCTTTAAGGCAAAAGCATAACCCAGAGGAGGAAGTAACCTAGAGTTAATGGTAAATTTGGTTTGTGAATCTTAGCTTTAAATTGTAAGAAATGTAATTGCATGTTTAAATACATCATACTTACATTATACAGCTCTATTTTATTATGTACAGAGATCATTTTGTCTCCTAAAATCCTGGAGAAGTAAATAGGTAGGTGACGAGTTTCAACAAGATACAGTGGCCCTCATTCAATTGCAATTTGGCCAATTGAATAGGGCTCTAAATAAGCACATAACATATATTTTTAAAATAAGTTTTTAGTTAGTAAGCATCTATCCAAAACAAGGTTTTCACTAATTAAAAACTTCTTTAAAAAAAATATGCTTTGTGCTTATTTAGAGCCCTATTCAATTAGCCAAATCACAATTGAATGAGGGCCAGTATATTTAACAAGCAATAGAGCAGCATATCTAAGGAGAATACAAGATTACTATTTTAGACTACATATAGTGTTTTCTATCATTATTTATAACTTCAGAGTTATCTGCATGTTAAATGTTTGTCTTTTTAGGTCCTTAACTAAACAACCTGAAATTTACTGGAAACATCATTGGTTATTTAAACAATTTTAAAAAACACTTCATAATTCTGCTTTATAATTCCATTTGATTAAAGGGCCACTTAATTCAGTACAATTTGGACCACATCATAGTAAACATCTCCTAAAAGCTTGTTGAAATACATTTTAAATTGTTGAAATATGTGCATTTTTCATTAGGAAATCAAAAATATTAAATCTGTGTTTACAAGAGTTACTGAAATGCCGATAGCCAGACACAAGCTACAGCTCTGTGTAATGAGCAAAAGAAAAACAGAGGTTAACCATTGCCACATCTATCTGTACATCTAACCATTACCACATCTATCTGTGGGATGCTGGAATCGCCTAAATAGGTCAGTTATAGGTTAACTTGTCAGTGCATTCCCGAGGGCAAGGAAAACCTGCAATAAATCAATGTTCTCACCACATGCCCCAGCAACTCTTATTAATCATGAAACTGTCAGTAGGCAGGCTACACTTTGTTATTTAAACAGACTTTAACTTTAGATTTGTTTAACTGTTATTAGTGTAATAAATAAAAAAAAAAGATCATTGTAACATACAATATTGTGCTTTAACACCATAATGGCCAAGTTCAGGAGTAATGTTGTCTCATTTTGGCTGTGTTTTAGCAATGATCTATAGCTACATTATGATGATGCTTATCCTACATGTTTGTCAGTTTAGTTTATATTTTGCAAAGTTGAAGCTCCATGGTTATGATGTGTGTTCACAATTTTTGTAGTCTGCAATCAATTGGTGAATTTTACTTATTTGCATTGTTGTGGGCCTCTACTGCTTCCTCTTGCTGAAAGATTGCTATTCACTTTTGAATTTAGGATCATAGAGAGTCATCATTTAGTTTATCCTTTATTCCATCTGGTCTTAGGTATAACTGTAAAGCAACAGAGTTTAGGATGGGTGCACTGAGTGTGCACCATGTTTAGTCGGTATATAAAAAATAATGGAGGTGTACTGACAATGATATCTTCTCAGAGATGGCTTGTGTCCCAAAAATGATTATATAGCTTTTTTATAATTTGTGAAAGCAAATAAAACTTCCCTACAAACAATAATAAAGTTACATACTAAAGTTGATGGACTTAAAGACTTTTAGTCCATCATGTTCAACCATTTTAGATATCCTCTGATGGATACAATATATGGATTAATTGTCAATATATATTTTTTTTTTATTGATGAAAAGGAAGGCAAATAGTAAAAAAGCACTGAAAGATTGACAATTGTCTCTAAAGGGAAATAAAAAAAGTTAAATTCCTGTCTGACCCTGAATACTGGTAATTGGATTCCTCCCTGGATCAGTTCTCCTCCTCCTTTAGTTATCCAGGATAACTCTGTATGCCCTTTTTATTCAAAAATATATCCAACCCTATTTTAAAGTTATCTATCGAACCCTAAACAAAAAGAGTCCCCAAATTTCAAATGGGGGCGTTCAAGGGATTTGTATAGTGGCAAAATTATATTTGCTTCCCTTTATTATTATTATTATTATTATTATTATTATTATTATTATCATTTATTTGTAATGCACCAACATGTTCTGTAGAGCTGTACAGAGTTTAAGTACAAATGAAAACAGTTTTAACACATTACAAAAGAATGGAGTGCCCTTATTTTGAGCTTAAAATCAGATGTACATAGTGCTTTCTCTAAAGCATCGACAGGATTGAAAACTCACAAAATTACAATCTAAAGGGTATGGGGGAGGTACAGGGGGAGATAGATGCATTGTGAATAGTAAGGCTAAAGGTAATAAGCTTCTTTAAACAGATGTTTTTTAGTGAGGATTTAAAGTGTTTGAGGCAGGAGGATAGTGTAGTGGAGCAAGGCAAGGAGTGCCAAAGAATATGGGCAGCACATAAAAAATCCTGAAGATAGGAGTTAGAGGAGGTGATAAGAGAGGGTGATAGAAGAGGATCATTGGCATAGCGAAAAGGGTGGTTGGGAGAGTATTTAGAGATGAGAGCAGAAATATAAGATGGAGCAATTTTGTTGAGAGCTTTATATGTTAGGGTCATGATTTAAAGCAATATTCTGAAGGCTATGGGAAGCTAGAGGAGTGACTCACAGAGAGGTGCTGCAGATACTGAACGTTGAGTATGGTAGATGAGTATAGCAGATACAGTCAATATGGATTGGAGTGGGGGCAGATGGGTGATGGAGAAGCAGCTAGGAGCGAGTTGCAGGCGAGATATGATGAGAGTGAATTCGAATTTTAGGTGTATCTTGTGTAAGATAATGGCATACTTTGGAGATGTTTTTAGGGGAAAATGACAAGATTTTATGATTGTTTGTAAGTGAGGCATGAAATAAAGGGCAAGGTGCAGTAGAACCCCAAGATAACGTCTTTGAAAGTGGCAGTGATGATGGCATTGTCAACAGTGAGATAAATGTGAGGAATGGAAGTTGTGGGGGAGGGTGGGGAGATTAGGAGCTCAGTCTTTGAAATGTTGAGTTTCAGTTGATGGGCAGACATCAAGGAGGATATGCTAGAGAGGCAGCTTGAGCTAGAAGAGAGGGGGTTGTTCTGATGCTGAGAAGTGGATTTTAGTGTCATCTGCATATGGATAATATACCCTTCTTAGTGATGCTAATATTTTACTTGCCTTGCAGATGCTACTTGGCCTTGAGCACTATTATGTAGGTGGTTGTCACAAGCACTCACATATCCCTTTCTATATCTGATATCCATAGATTTGCACAAATTGTAAGTTAAGTTATCGTAACTCAGACAGTTGTACAAAATACATCTTAAAGTAATGATGCCGGTGCCACCATTACCAACAAAATAGCTTATAGTATATTATTAAAAAAGAGAAAGAAAAGAAAAAGGTAATTGTTTGGTGCACTCTTGAACAAGGGTACTAAATACAAATCTCAATAACTGTATTTTCTTCCTTTAAAACTCATATTGAGTAATCACCACTATATTTTTTTAAAAAGTAATCACAAATGAGATGATACAGGGTGCTTATATAAAAATTCCTATTATTCAACTACAAGTGTTCTCACCATTAGCGAGGTTAAAAAAAATCACACCATCATTTTCTTACAATTAATAGTAATTCTTGAGTATTCTTAAGTATTGTTTTTCGGACTGGTTATATTTATTGGTCACATGAAAAATCCTTAAATTAACTGAATTTTTAGCCCCCCAAAATTATCACAAATGTTTTATTTTTTAAAACAGTTAAGTTATAATATACTGCTAACCAGATAAGAGTTAAACAGTATCCATTGTATTTATAGGGAGAGACCCTCTTGACACATTTCAACCATCAAAGCTTTGGCAAAAGCGAGAAGAGCTCAAAAGGTGTTTATAGGTTGTAACTCCTTCCAAAAAATGACATTGTTAATTGTTAAATTTATGGTGCTATAACAGTAATTAAATCAGCACCATCTGATTTCATTACCTCGCACAACTTACTGCCATCGGACACAAATTAGACAATATTTTCCGGTCCTACTTCTAAGTCATTAATAAGTATTTTAAAAAGGAGAGGACCTAATAATGAATCCTGATGAACCCCACTTACCACATGAGTCCAATCTGAGTATATTCCATTCACAACAACTATGTGCTTTCTGTCTTTTAGCCAGCTCTCAAATATCCAGATATTTACTGCAGTTCCTGTATCCCTTAGTTTGAACAATAGTCTTGCTTTTGCCTTTGCAGAATCCAAAAAGACTACATCCACTGAGTTGCCTTGATTCAAGTTTTTACTAACCTCCTCATAGAAACTAATTAAATTTGTTTGACATGACCTATCCCTCATAAACACATATTGATTTCTATATAATCTTGTTTAATAAGATACATTATTTTTTAATCTCTCTCTAATACCCTTCTAAAAGCTTTCCCACTACAGAAATGAGCTTAAAGGTTAAATATAGATATCTCATCTGGTAGCGACCCTATGATGAGTGAGTATTGAAAAAAATAGATATAACGGTTTTGGCTATTACACAATATAGTTATTTCCGTACCATCAGGACCTGGTGCTTCATTAACATTTACATTTCTCAACCTCCTTTAGTATTCTTCATGTGTTAACCAATTATTTGGTGAAGGTAGTGTAGCCCGATTTTGTTGTAGTGTCCCAAACACTGGTAACTCTCTTGTGTAGACAAAAGAAAATAACTTACATCTGCTTTTTCCTAGTCACTATCAGTCTGCATGTTTCACATTGTAATGTTCCTATAGAATCATTCATGGCCTTCCTCACATTAATATATTTTAAAAAAAAATCTATATTAGCCAGTGTAATAGTCCTTTTGCAAGCATTGTTCTTTTCTGTATACTCACATATGCCTCTGTTCCATCTTTCTTGATTAATTTAAATTGCTGCTTTTTACTCCATATCTTGGTCTTTAAATCATTGTTAAGCCACATTTAATGTGATTTACTCCTTTTACTTTAAATCTCCACTTGGTATATGCTGATATGTACTTATATTTTGTAAGGATTTGCATGCTGTCCATTGATTTGCAGTTATTTGTCCCAGTCTATATATTGTATTCTGGCCTTAGACCTATAACATTGCTCTTTTAAAATTAAGAGTTTTTGTTTATCCCTTACAACTGTTTTCTTAATTCAACCTTAAATGAGATTGTGTTTTAATCACTGTTCCCTAAAGGTTCCCCAATTTCAACATTCAATATTACATCAATTATTTATGACTAAATCCAATATAGCCTAATTTCTAGTAGGTTTTGTATAACCTGGGTCAAATAATGATCTCTGAGTGTACTGCTGTGCTTTTTTTCAGGGTAGTTAAAATATTGCATTCTTAGTACTTGACCATAGTTAGCTACATTATCAATCTGTGGCAATAATTGCAATTACTAGCATTCAATTATATATTTTTTTGGTTCAATAATTTTTATAATCACAAGTTTTAATATATTAACATACAATTTCTTGTATAATCAGAGTAAACATAACAACAATAAGGTAGAGATTATATATGATGTTTATAAACATTACAGTGGGATTTACAATTTTACAATTTAAATTTTTAACAGAGGAAGGAATGAGAAGGTTGTGGTTATTTAACTAGTGCAGAGGGTCAAATATCAGAAGGTTGTTTAAGGCATAATTAGGGCGTATCTCTAGAAATGAATACTTGAGAACTGAATAATCGGCTTGTTTACTTTAGCCCTTTTACTTTAAGGATAAATAAATATTAATCCCAGAGCACTAGTCAGGAAAGAGGAAAGTAGGGGAGAAAGTGAAAGGGAGGAAGCAAATCCCCATTCTAAATGTAGTTTGAGATCAAAAGCTTCTGACTTACTGTCCGGTTCTCTCTCCAGGGCTGACAACAAGTCTGAGGCCCCTCAGGCCGCACCATCTTAAGCATTTTGACGTAGTGAAAGAATTATGGAGGATATATTTCCCTTACCGTAAGGTAATACTGTTAGGGGGTTTATACCATAGCCCTGACAAATGTCTTTTAGGATTTGTTCCTCCTTTATTTAACTCAACCCACAAGAATTCAACAATATTGCTAGTTTCACCATAAATATCTTCCCTGACTAAAGGCTTAAATCAGGCTTAACATACAGGCACATCCCTCCTCCTCTTCTACCATTGCCTCTATTTCCTAAATAGGTTATAACCATCTAAATTAACTGGCCAGTCATGAGAGTCATGCTACCATGTTTCAGTAATGCCTATCAAGTTTAATTTTTCATTTCCTGCAAAAAATTCTTGCTCACCCATTTTCCCAGACCAGCTTCTTACATTAGCAAGCATATACTTTATGTTGATATGACTTTGAAGTTTGAAGTGCTTGCCACTGTATTTAAGTTACTTAGCAATAATTTCCTATTGACTATAATAACCTTCCCCCTTCTTACTGTAACCAAGTGAGAAGTCAGTCCAGTGCTCTAAGGAGCCAAAGCCCTCATAGAGCACCACTTTTTTTAGCCACACATTAACCTCCCTAAGCTTCTTCTGTATTTCTGAGCTTGCACATGGCACTGGAAGTATCTCAGAATAATGCTACCTTGGAGTTTGTTGCTTTAACCTTTTTCCAAGTTCTATAAAATAATTCTTTAGGACACTCCATCATCCACTTACTTTGACATTGATACCAATTTGTACCGAGACTGTTGGTTTATTTCCAACCCCTACCAATACTTTATCTACCCAATCCACAACATGCCGAACCAGAGGACCCAGGAGACAGCAAACTGTTCAATTGCTGGAATCTGGGGGGACAGATCACCCTGCCTACCTTCCTAATAATAGAGTCTCCTATCACCAAAACCTGTCTGTTTCTCTGCCTAATCTGCCTGCCCTCTTCTCTCTGTTCTCCCAGCTGTTAGAGGAAACAGCTTTATCTGACATTGACTTTCCTGAATGGACATTCCCAACAGCTTCACTCAATCTACTAAATATGTTGGTGCTTGCCAACTCAGAACTGTCCTGTCTCCTACTCCTGTTCCCTCCTGTAACCCCGCTATCTCCTAGCCCCAGGTCCACCCTCCATGCTAGGTGAAGCTAAACTGTGCTCAGTGAGGACCAACTCCCTTTCGATTGTAGCAATATCTTGAAGTGTTTTAATTCTCCACTCCAGTTGTCCAATTTGAGCTTCAAGAGAGATAATATGCCCTTACCTGTCACAAAGGAATGGACCCTGGATCCGCTGATTCGGCAGTGCATACATGGGGCAGGATGTACACAGAGTGTAGTTGCCCCTGGACTGACTCATGGTTACTAATTACACAAATTACAGTGAGAAAACAAATGCATACATTTGTATAAAGAGTGTTTTTCTATAAGTTCATTAAAATGGTTAAGTGGATAAAATTATAGCTCAAGAAACATACACAATACTTGTTCAAAAACATATATAGAGAAATGATTCAAGAATACTGTACAAGTAGTTAATTGCAGAATAAAGCAATTATGAGATAGGAAAAAGACATGAATAAGCCCTATACCATGGAGGAATAATCTAAAGGGTTTAGATTGATAAATACAAACACCCATTGCATTAATTAATCAGGACAAAGTGTTGAGCTATTCAACCAGTGGCATTTAGTACCAACAAGGTTGGCAATCACCATCTTAAGTAAGTAATCAAATTGCTGGAGAGAGAGTGGTCAAAAAACACACTCTACATATATGCTGGAAGTGACCCTGTATATAAAATAATTGGAGAAAATATTATATTATTATAATGTTAGGAAAATAGGTACCACCCATCATGAGAGTGGCTTGATAATCAATATTTTAGTAACATTAAAATTAGCTATATTAAGTAACTTGATATTTAAAAAAAAAATACTTTCAAGTGGGAATTTATTTCAGTGTTTCAAAACTGATCAGCCATCTTCAGAATCATGTTGAGGACACAGGTATAAAACATTTTTTCTTATGGAAACACTGTTGGCACAAAATGGAACCATTGGCTTAGGTCCATAATATGTATCATAATAGAAGACACAATTAAAAAAAAATTCTTTCTGATTTGTGTATTTCAGGATCACTGTAGTCCCACATGTTCTGTGTATTTAAAACAGTATGTTATAAATGTGGGTTTTTTTACAAAGAAAATTACATAAATGATTAATTTAGAAAATGTAACACTAAAGCTACACAGAAATAAAAACAAGTGTGATCTTCTTTAGACTACCAGAGAACTGAGAGAAACTTGAGAGGAGGTGTAAATAAGTATTTATGGATAGTCTGTTATCAGTGTTCCTTATCAAGTTTGCAGTAGAAAGAGGATAAAGCACTAGAATGCTAACAATACAGATTCACAATGCTATTTACCCTCTTGTTGCTGTAAAATATTTATAATATTTAAAACATGGTATTTTATGAAGTTATAAAATATACATTACACCTGAATTGTTATGTTATATGGCTCCTCTCTGCCCTATTACAGTTGTAATTCTAATATGAGATATTGAACAGAGCAGAGCTCTCTGCAGGATCTTCTTAACTTTAAAAAAAAAAATGTAATGTTTAATTTCCATGTTATATTGATCCCGGCAATCAATACATTTAGTAGAATTTGCATTGACTTGAATATTATATTTATTGATATTTTTATATTGCATTGTTTCTGAAATGCGGGTCTGATCGCAACTCAGACTTCAAAACCGTAAGTGATTGAAATTTAACCTACATGTTTTAGTGACGTAATGATGATGGTCTCTTTTACTATAGGCTCCATCTAAACCCATAACTAAAGGTGTGAATAATTTATTTATCGGATTTGGATTCAGGCCATGTCCTTGCAGGCTTTACTAATTTAAGCGCTCTGGAAATTTCAAGCCCGCAGACATACAGGCTGTAAGACGGCCACTGCAGGCTTGGAATTTAATAGGGCCATAAGGTAATTTACTAATAAATGTAATATATTGCTATTCTGAAAGATTTTTTATATGTTTAATATATTTTAAATATTTTTATTTACTTTGATTTATTAAGCACTTAAAAACTCTGTTTTAGCAGTCTAAAATCAAACTAATAGTCCCTGAATAGGTCTGTCCATGCCGGCACAAACTTTGTAAGGCTGGATGTTTAGTTATACTAGCCTATCAGGGACTATGTCTCAGACATGCTGCAACATGCTGGATAAACGTGTTAGGTATTTTCTGGGAGCATTTTGCTCTTTCTATAAATATTTATGGGATTTTCATTTTTAACTGCCAATTTTTATTTTAGAACAGTCAAAACATTCTATATCAAGCTTAAACATAATGAATTCTCTCTGGGGGACAAAGGGGAAATGAAATTATGGAAAACACAATCACTCCAAAAAAAAAGCCAATGTATGCTGACTCAGCTGGATTCTAAGCTAAGTAATATGGGGATTAAGTTAAATCACTGTAATATCACCATTTTTACTTTATAAACTTTAAACTATATAGATTCTACCGTAGGGCCCTATGTATATCAAGGGCTAAAAGTTATGGAACTGGCGTAAATTGGCAGAGATTTTTTGCTCTACCTTACATCAAGGGGTTGGGGTTTCCGGCACCCGCCAAAACCATTGCCGCTCTCGCAATTAAACACAAGTAATCGGTGCGGAGCAGTCATATGAACCAATGAGAACCACAAAAAGGCTAATTAACTGCTAGGTAAAGCCTTGTCCATAGGCTCACAATTGGACTGTATTGAAACTGAGCAAGTAATCACGCAGGTCTCAGGAGATTGGAGGGTTTTGGAGTGTGTGTGTGAGAGAGAGAGAGAGAGAGAAAGAGCCTATTGGTGTTTTTCGTATTGTTTGCATTATTTCCAGGTAAAATCTATCCCCCTTAAATTCTTTAACACATAAAACTCATAACACATAATTTACACACACATAGAGTAACAATACACAAATATAGATAAATATAGCTAGGTTACAGAACCCATACACCCCCCATAACATTATGGGTAATATCAAACACATATTACACACATTTTTATTTTACCTCACACACACATACATAAATATATTATTTTGATTTATCCTTATATTTGTTTTGTTTTGTTTTGTGATATCTTGAGGAGGCTAGAGGAGAGCAGGAGAGTAGCTCAAGAGTAGAAGAGGAGGATAGAAAGAGTGTGAGGGTAAGATCTGTAGAGAGGAGGAGAAATGGAGGGAGAAGGTAGGCAGGATGCGGGGAGTGGAGGAAGAAGAGCTCGCGGGAGAGAGCAAGTGGACTTAGAGGGGGCACACAGGAGAGAGGGAGTGGAGGGGAAAGGCCCAGTACAGGTAGAGGCCGAGGTGAGGTTGAGGGATGAAGAGACGTGCCCGCAGTTATAAGCACACAAAATCAGAGAGTGCTGGGCCTGATCCAAGGAGGGAGGTTATGGTGAGGCCAGGCCTCATGGACAGATTAAGGAATTCAGGAACCTCAGGCACAATTAGAATGTCAAGAGCCACTGGTAGTGTCCCCCAGTCAACATACAATACAATCAGTGGGACAGGATGCTAAAGTAGGGGATCTCACTTGCTGTCATTGTAGGACTACCAGGCCTGTTAGATACCCAGGATCCAAGCACCTAAAAAGAGGAATATCTTATACAACATCATACAATAACATACACATACATCTACTCCACACACACATAGATAAACACACAACATTTAAATTTTGTACAACTATGAGAGGGATATTTAAAGCTCTATGGATATTAATATGAATATATGCAAAATGTATCCATAGTACAATCAATGATGGTCAAACATCACTCTAAGTGGACAGATACAAATGTGTTTCAAATAATTGTACATTACAATGAACACTTTTTTTGAATGCAAATAATCATTTTAAATGCTAAAACATAACAATCCAGTCCTTGTATGGGTGTGCCTCCTGTAGCATACGCAGATACTAACTCTGCAGGGCTGCATATGCACTGCAATATGCTAGACTATCAGGGACAAAGATTCAGCAGCATATTAACAACTATTGCAGTGAAAAGTTCATACACTGCATTTCAACTGAGTAAGTGTCCACTTGAGGTGCAGATGGAAGACCACAGCAGATTCAGAATTCTTGACATGAGCCACAAACAATCTTGAAAAATCAAATAACTCAGTGATCATCTTGGTAATACAATAGCTACTGCAAATCACAATATGTAAATCAACATTGTCACATTTTAGATATTAGTATTATTCTATCAAATTAGTATTAATCAAACAGTGATTACATGATCAGACATGATCATTAACTCACACATCATTCTCTCATTTCAGGACTCAGGGAGTCAACATCAGCCACCCTATCACAAGCATTTACTCCTGGTGAGAAGCAGGAGGAGGATGTGGATGATGATGAACCTGATTGTTTTTCAACGCTGTGAAACCTGATTGCATTTCAACACTTTTAAAATGAATAAATGTAAAGTTATGCATCTGGGAAGGAAAAATAGCCATGCAATTTATAATCTTAATGGAGCAAATATAGGGGTATCAGATATTGAATGGATTTGGGAGTTATTGTGGATAACCACCTAGGTAACAGTGCTCAAAGCCAAGAAGCAGCTGCAAAGGCTAATACAATATTAGCATATATTAAGAAGGGTATAGAAGCAAGGGAAGCAAATATAATTTTGCCACTATACAAATCTCTAGTACGACCTAATTTGGAATATGGAGTACAATTTTGGGCACCACTTCATAAAAAGGACATTTTAGAGCTGGAAAAGGTACAGAGGAGGGCAACAAAATGGGGAATGGAGGGGGCTAATTTATGAAGAAAGACTAACCAAATTAAGCTTATTTTCTCTAGAAAAAAGGTGTCTAAGAGGAGATATGATTAACTTATATAAATACATACAGGGTCAGTATAAAGATTTGTCAGGGGAACTTTTTGTGCCAAGAGGTTTTCAACTGACAAGAGGACATGTCTTGAGGTTAGAAGTAAAATGATTCCACCTTAAAGAAAGAAAAGGGTTCTTCACAGTAAGGGTGGTTAATCTGTGGAATTCTCTACCAGAGGAGGTGGTGAAAGCAGGTTCGATAGATAACTTTAAAAGGGGACTGGATTTATTTCTAATTAAAAAGGGAATTCAGAGTTATCCTGGATAATTAGAGAGAGAGTATTGATCCAGGGAGAAATCCGATCGCCAGTATCTGGTGTCAGGAAGGAGACAATTGGCTAAGTTTCACTTTTTTTTTTTTTTTTTCTGTTTGCCTTCCTCTAGATCAATTAATTATTAATTCAAATAAATAAATAAATTGGTGATTGATAATTAACAATTAATAACTAATTAATTAATAACTAATCCGCATATTACAGATCAAAGGAGATCTTATAAGGTTGAACTTGATGGACTGAAAGTCATTTTTCAACCTTAATTACTATGGGCCTCATTCAATTGCGATTTGGCCAATTGAATAGTGCTCTATATAAGCACATAGAATATTTTTTTTACAGAAGTTTTTAGTTAGTGAACTTCTATTCAAAAGCAAGGTCTTCACTAACTAAAACATTCTGTAAAATAAATATGCTCTGTGCATATATAGAGCCCTATTCAATTGGGCAAATCACAACTAAATGAGGCCCTATGTAACTATGTAACTATGAACCATGGGAAGAGGTGGAACAGGAGCCAGGTAAAACATCTGAAGGCATGACTGCAGTACCCCTACAGCTGGACTTGGCCATGGAGTTATTACTGTATCAGGATGAATCTCCCCCTGGATCCTAAGACAGGAGCAGTCATATGTCCCTTCAACCACCTCTAACAACCCCTGTGACACAACATCCAATAGGCCACCACCAGCAGTCCCCACACCAGATCCTCAGTACCTCTCCACTGTACCAACACCACCACCATCAACACCTTCACTTTCTGTTGTCACGTGTATGCCCGGCACATCTCGGGACATTCAAAGTCAGTGAAAGGAAATCCTGGTTACAGAAGGCATAACAAATATTGATGTCCCACTGGTACCCATTTTAACATACTTAGCAACCCAGCAGACATCACTCATGATGATAGTTCCTTAGAGTAACTTGTAATCTATAGACAGTGTGAAAAGTCATTGGAAAAGTTATCTGTAATTTCAAACTTTGGCTTTCCTCAGTGACTCGTAGCAGTACTCTCGCAATGTTTTAGGGGTAGGTAGAGTTTTTTATGCCACTATGGCACCTTTAATTTATTTTTCAGGGATTAGCATCGGGGCCTTAATGTTACTACTAATTTTATATATAAATAATAATCCCTTGAGGCAGCAAATATTTAGAAGACAGTGTAGCAATACACAGCTGTTGCTTTAAAGCAGGTTTCATTGCAATATACAGTATTATAATTACTTGTAATTTAAATTAACCTTGTAAGATTTCTTTTAATACAATATATGAAACTAGCGACTTGCGCAACAAAAATGATGGCAATAAAATTTGAAGCCTGGCAATGCTGTTTGCCACAAAATGTGAGGCTGTCCCCCCTCTAACTTGCAGGGCTCACTGCTCATTGCAGGCCTCAGACAACCCGCAACTTTCGTGCGCCGCAATGAGTGCGTTTGGCACTCATTGCGAGTCTTCCCCCCTCTACTTTCCAGGCCTTTGGCACTCATTGCAGGCGTCGGCCAACCCGCAGCTTTTGTTCCCCGCGATGAGCGCCTCTCCTCTACTCCCCCCTTCTCCGCTCATTGCAGGAGTCGGCCAACCCATAACTTTTGGGCCTCGCAAGGAGCTTCTTCGGTGCTCATTGCGAGGCCCTCCCCACTATCTCCCTCCTGTGTCTCTTTGCCCCCTCTCCCTCCCCTGGAGTTTTTTTTCCTTATCTCTCTCGCCTGTGTCTTTTTCCACCCCACTCCTTCCCATGTGTCTCTTTCCACTCTATCCCCTTTTTCCCTCCCATTTGTTTTTCTCCCCCCTCTCCCTCATCTGTGCTCCTGTTTGCATTTACAGATGTGAAACCATATTCAGGCTTGTGAAATTGTTCATTTACCCCAAGGCCAAAATGTGTTGGAAGTTATTTTTTAAATTAATTGGCGTCTTCCAACGGCTTCCGAGTTACAGGCTTGAAAAAAATGGAGGCCGTTAAAGCCGTTATTTTTTTCAAGTGAAACCATTTTCAGGCTCGGGAAATTGTTAATTTTCCCCAAGGCCGAAATGTGTTTCCTATTTACGGGCTTGAAAAAAAGTTACAGCTTTACGGCCACCATTTTTTTCCTCACTTAGCCATTTTCAGACCTCCCAAAAATGCCAATTAAATATCAAATTAGCTTGCACCTTCACTTACAGGTTCCCTGCCCCTCCCCCTGTGCTGTGTGTGAGGTTGTAAGTTCATTTATTACATTAACTGGCGTCTTTTGGTGGTCTTCCGATGGCTTCCGAGTTATGGGCTTAAAAAAATGGTGGCCATTAAAGCCTTAAACTCCTAATCTGTTTGCAGCCTTCCCCCCCCCCCCCCAAGCCAGTCACGTATGGGTCTTGCGATGAGCGCCTTCGTCGCTCATTTCAGCCCCGTCAAGCCAGTCACATAGGGCCTCGCAATGTGCACCTTCGGCGCTCATTGCTGCCCCCGTCAAACCCGTAACTTTTGGGCCTCGCAATGAGAGCCTTTGGAGCTCATTTCGCATATTCAAGTTCGTAATTTTTAACATTGCATGACCAACACTCACAATTACGACAGCTATATATGTGATAAATAAGACACACAGTTTGTGGCTTGTGTATCTTTGTTGCAAGATTCAAATGGATAGATTTTGCAGCTATATTGATGGAATCTATATATAATCCCCATACATTTAATAGAGAGTAGTTCAATATTGGTGTTTTTTATATATTTTAACAAAAAACTTGCTATCTGAAGACTGTCATGTAAGTGGACCCTGCCAGCTGTGTGCATGATGCTCCATTCCTAACAGTGACATCATATCTGCATATGCTGGAACAAACAAGATGGAGGAGGATGTCAGTGAGAAAGAATGTGAGGTAAAATGGAGGTAAAATGGATGCCCCCATACCGAGCAATATGAGTGGGAAAATAATGCATGAAAACCAAAAATATTTCATATATGTCACTAAAATATTTAGAAATTTATATAAGAAATAAAGGTTGACTCAATGTGAATTTTTTTAGAAAAATCTAGAGACCAGTGGTCCTTTAAGCTAGGTTCTTACATTTCTCGCTTACCACTTACAAACTGCTCGATGCCCAGGTTTCTTAACATAGATTTTCAATTAGGGACATATTTCATGTAAAATAATACCAGTGAACTGCTTTCTGGATTCATTAAATGGTGTAACTTCAGCGAATTATTCTGGTGAGGTACCCATTCCAGTAACAGTAATTAACAATAGACACTATACAGATTGCATTATTATGCTAATTATTTCCTACTGAATATTTACAAGGTTCATAAGCCATTACATAAAATGTTTGTAGTAAAACATTAAGGAAAAAGTCAGCACAAAAAAAGTTTTTTATGGACTGCAGTTTCTATTAAAATGTGTTCTAATAGCATATGGATTTAAGAATGATGCATTACAGCCATAATTTGTGCTACAAAATGCAATATTTAATGCTTCTACCCTAATCTCTTAATAAGATAGCAGTGAACATATCTTCCTGCATTTAGGGGCAGTAGGACAATGTACTTTATGAGCCTAAGAACCTTGTGAATCTAGCCTATGTCATGAAAACGACATAAAATAAAGATAATTTATCTGAAAACTATATATCCTATGTATTGATGTAATGTATTTTAGTTGTTCCCCTAATCCATATAACACGTTTTTTTCTCTTCATGTGCACCTACCGTACATACCTCGCAACTATGAAACAAAATTTACTTATATTTAAACTTTTTGACTTATGGCTAGATCTTTTTGCTCGTGATAAATGCACCATTAAGATTTCCTAAAAGTAATGCCCACTGTCTGCAGATATTCCTTTCATATAAATCTGCTCATATTTTAGCTGGTACAGTGTAAGATAAGAGGGTGTTTGCCTTCTATGAAAACTGCATGACTAGTGTCTTGTTGTGCTTACTAAAGAGGGTTTTATTTGATTATTTTGTGAATGATTAAAAGTAAAAATCAGTAAAATCAATTAAATCAGCATAGCTTTCAGCTTCTATTTCAATTTTTACGTTACATCATCTAGAAATACTGCTTCGCTCTACCTAAGCTGATTTTCCAGAAGGCTTTAAGGGATAATGGAAGGTCCTGGATTGTACTAGGTATATAATATACTTTTTTATTTTCTTATTTCCATGTACTTTATTTTATTAATAGGTGCTTAAAAGTTCTGCTTTTGCAGCTTAAAATCCAACAAATATTACAGGTATACCCCCTTAACACTACCCCTTTTAGTGCTGATTTGCTATAGCAATGTTTTGGCTGTAATTCCCCACTTTGAGCTAAACCCTGCTATTTTTTGCTTATTCCAGTTGAACGCTCTGCTTTGCAACAACAATGTTTTTTCCTTGCATGATCTTGTTTAATGCTCTGAACAGCAGATTTGATGGAGAGCTTCTCAGCCAGTAGAGGTTGGTTTGTCCTCCTTAAAAAGATGAACAACCTCTACAACATAATGATCATGGGAGAAGCGGAGAGCACTGACAACAAAGCTGCTGCGGCCTTTCCAGCCACTTTGAAGAACCCTCATAAAAAGAGGCAGTTACCCTCCTGAACTAGTGTTCAACGTGGATGAGACCTGCCTCTTCTGGAAGTGAATTGATTTCTCCTGGAAGGAGTTGACATAGCAATGTCTAAAAGGTGTGAGGGGGAGATTTGCCCAGAACTGTATGGGGATGTACAACCAGATCAGTTCTGTATAGCGGAGATAGTGGATCTTGTGAATATGGCTGGACGATGAAATGCAGACACCCAGGACATAGAGAACTGGGTACAGGCTTCAGATGAGTACCTGACCAATGAGGACCTCCACCAACTGGTGGAACAGGGCATTGAGGAAGCTCAGGACAGCAGTGAATCTGATACAGAGGAATGTAAAGAACTGTCCACTGAGATCCTCAGTAAGACTTTGCGTTCCATCCATAAGCTTATGGTTGATGTAGTGGCAATTGATCCAAATACTTTGAGGAGCAATAATGTGAGATGCACCGTTATCGCGGGAATGTCATGCTATCAGCATCTGCTGGATGGGTGCAGAAAGCAGAGACAAATGTCCCTGGACCAGTTTGTCACCAAAAAAGCCAGGTTGGAGAATGAACCTGAAGCTTCCACATAAACCATTTAAAGTTTACTGCTTTTTTTGTGCTATTTCTTTAAATTTTCATTAAAACATTTTTTTTTCTTATTGTTATGTTTATTTAAAGTTTATTTAAAGTTCATATAAAGTTAAAAAGTTTGAAAATTCTTTTGGTTTTTGTCTTTTTTTTTTTCACATGAGTTCCCCTATTCCTATCTTCTCTATGTTAAAATGACCATTTTTAGTGCTGTTTCCCTTAACACTCATATTGCCCTGAACTAACTACAGTGCTAGACAGGGTATTGCTGTACCTGCTTGTGTCTGCACTCTGCAGCTCAGGAAGACACAGACTCTGTTTTACTTGCTGTGCTATGTCTAATACTAACCAATCAGTGACCATCAGTAACATGTTGCCAAGACGTGGTACTCAACACTGCACATCCTGCCCTACAAACTCTGTGTCCATATACTCTGCATTAGGTAGAAACATAGAGGGACTATTTCTTTGATTTAAGGCATTAAAAGCAAAGCATCGGCATATCATATTCTTAGCAAAATACAAGAATCCTCCATGCCTCTTCAACAGAAGTATTACCTGCCTCTTTAGCTGTAGTGATCAATGCAGGAAAAGAGGCCGGCCAGAGAAAAGTTTTAGAACAACCATATGGGATATCATCTTCCACCCCTGGATACCCAACAAAGGGTGGAGATAAGAAGGCCTGTTGAGGTCTAAATTCTATGTTAAATGCTATATTACATTTTCTTTTCAAATACTGATTTTATTGCTTGTCAATTATTAATAAAACTCTTCTTAATCTCTGTTGTATAACAACTATGACACACTAAGGCATAATTAAAAAACAATGCAATTTTTCCAACATCAAAATTGCCTTGATGTATACCACCATGTTTAGTAAATTCTCACAACTGCATGTAAAAAATATAAGTTTAAATAAACCCTGCCTTAATGAGTTATAAAAAAAAAACCCGCTGCTGTTAAATAAGATATGTCCCTAATATAAGACACTGAGAAATACAATCTCTTTGTTTCATTTTCCAAAAGTGTTAAGTGAGGATGCAGCTGTTATTAATTTTACAAATGAACATACAAGTGTTGAAACAGCATGTAGATCAATTTTTCATACACCAATATTACTCTGAAATAAAATGTAAGGTATCAACTTCCATCTTTATTGATGACTAGCCTCGATTGATTTCTATTTGCAGATTGCATGCTGCAAAAGGTAATTTACTTGAAAATAAGGACTCCACTCAATGAAAATTATAGCGTGTTTGTCGCATATATTTCCAAATTCTTGACAGTCTGGTTTCTCAGACTGATTAAAGTAGCCTATTAAGGGACCATTGGAGCTTAATCAAATAATTTATAGGCTTCCTTAAGACCTAACTACTAAAGAAACCACTTATGCTTTATCTATCAGTATATTCTCAAACATGATTAACCATAATTCTGCAGTCACTTGCACTGTTGAAAAAATGAAGCACAGTTTCATTTAAATTTATATTACATTGATGCAATGCTTGTTTTAAATGTAAATCTATCTATACATATTTATGTAAAGCTATATTCCTTTCATAAACGTATTTCATGTGCATATTTATTTCTCCTTTGTATTCAATGATTTTCATAAAGAGCAAATGAAAAAATGTACATGAGAATGAAAGCAAGCACCATTATTTATATCCAGGAGGCAGACGCGAATAAGCAGACTAAAAGTAATTTCACTAGTGATGACTGGACCAGTTTGCAGAGGAATTTCCATTAATCAAATATTAATGTTTTATGAAAGAATACGGCATAAAAAGAATTAAATATTTCAGTTAGTACCAATACATACTACTTTGGACTTTATTACAGAAGCTAAGCAGCATGCCTTTATCTTTTATCTAACTCAGAGAAAAGAAAACTTTTAGTCCATTTGATCAGCCTTTGTCTAACTATTCTCATTTTTAATACACATTATAAAAGTATCATGAGAAGGTTTTTGGATGTTCTGATAATATATACCTTCTAATATTTCTTTAAAAAAATGTTCAGTTGCATCACACTCAATTCTTCTACATCCTGTGCTACTTCACATGAATTACAACCACACACACATACACACAGGGCCATATTAAATTGCAACAGTTGTAGATCGATTTATTTGAACAAGCCCGCAAGTACAGAGCCAAGACTTAAAAGCGTAAACCCTTCCCGCGGCCCCAAGCTTTTAGAGGGCTGGAATAGATGCGGCCCGCTGTTACAATCCAATCCTGTAATTACAGAGTGCGACACAGGCCTCAGAGCCAATAGAAAATGGGCTAGTAGAAAATTACTGACAGAGAGAGATTATAAAGCTGCGTTCCATACGCCCATGCATTGACTGTTTTGTAGATTCTCATAAAGTCCTGGAGTTGGTGTTTTGAGCAGTGATAGAGAGAGTAGGTGATTTTTAAGAGCACGTTCTTATGGTTTTACTCTTTTATATTATTCTAACAACGATTTTACACTGAAACTTTGATTACACATATTTACTGATTACACATAATGCAAATACACATAGAGTAAATAAGACACATAGATACACATATAGCTAGTACCCAGGCATGGAAGAAGGTAGCAGCCGGAGTCACATCAACGGGCACAGCGGAAAGGGACGTGAGGTCTGTCAAGCACCGCTTTGATGACATCCGGGCCAGGGTGAGGAGGATGATGGCCAAGGAGAGGGTCACAGCCTCAGCACCAAATGGGGGCCCCCAAGTGATTGTGAGATACACTGAGTGGGAAAGGATGCTCAAGGACTTGCTGAGCCAAGTGCCCGCCGATGGAGCTTCAGGCCTACTGGCCAAGCAGGATCCAGCTTTTATGTCAGGTGAATATTATATACACCAACATGTACATCATACACATTACACATGTACATGATGACCAACAAGGACACTGACATGTCAGCACTATGGAATTAACAAGGGATAAATGGATCAGTCATGCATCATTAAATCCATGATAAATCACTGTCATGTATGGGTGTGCCCACTGCAGTGTATGCAGTTACAGACTGCAGCCGGAGGCAAGCTAGCGTTAGGAGCCAAGAACAATCAAAAACAAGAAACAAAGAATAGATCACATCTAGCAAATGACAGCTACTCAAAGTTGCAATTAAGTGAATCATCCAAGATCAAGCCTAGATGTCAGATAGTTAGGAATGAACACAAACCAATGTATTATTCTATATAATTAACACATATACCTTGATTTTCTCTTTTTCAGCTTTCAGGAGGTCTGGGTCCAGTGGTGAGCCAAAGGTGCTGTCGTTGGCTCCATTGGAGATGGACGTCATTGGCCCAGCCCCCGCCCAGCAGGCACCAGTGCAGGGGAAGGAGGAACTAAGAGGTGCCAAGGGCCGTGGTTATGAGGAGGACTTCATCTCGGCAGTGGGATCACCATCAGGACCATTAGCCACACCCTTGGTATTTGACCCCACTTTCCCCCTCCCCCAAAAAAGATAACCATCACTAGCGCCCTCCTACTGGAGGGATGACCATGGCTTGTCACAACCTCCTCCTCCTCCAGCAGTGCATTAACCTGGCTCCCACCACCACCACCACCACCCCTATGGAGCCAGGCTTCAGAAAGGCCATAACCCCTCCGCAGTGGGCCACCATCACCTCCTCACCCAGCAATGGCCCCGCAGCAGGGACCTCCATCTCGGGTCCACCAAGCCAAGCTGCTCAGGTGGGAGATGCAACAAGTACTGGAGTGCCTCCAGGAGATCAAGGCCACATATGGGGAGGTCCTGAGAATCCTGGCCAGACAAAATAGGGAGGAGAGGAACCCCCACCTAATGACTGAATCATACCTCAGGATGTGGACGGACTAGAGTGCAATGCTACAAGTGAACATAGATGCCATGCACCGTGCTCTGTTCCCAGCACCCGATCCTCCACCCTTGAGGCCTCCCCTGCACACCTGCAGCCCTGCCACTCCTCTCCTCCTCCCATAACTCTGTCACCACCACCGCCGCCACCAGCAATGCAGGTGCCACTGCCTCCTGGGGGGATGCCTTCCCCTGCCCCCCCCCCTCCTCCACTACCTCCAGGGCGACATGACCACCCACAGGGGAGTGGGTCCCTGATGCAAGGGTGAGGAGGATGTAGGGGCTGCATATATTTTTGAGCGTTTTTAACAGCACTCCTCAGTGACAATCTATTGGTTCAAATGTTAACGTAATTTAGCCAGGCTACAGAGTATAGGATCATGGCCTATGTAATGATGATATTTTGTATGCAGATGGCTACCTCCCATCACATAGGCCATTAACCTCTTCTCTTTGGACATGTATGGTTCTTTTTATCATTTCCCCTTATTTTGCACATTTTGCACATTGTTCAAAAAATTAAGTAATTGTAAAATATTCCCAGTGCCTCTCACGTAGGCATTCCTTCAATATCACCCCCCAAACCCCTTAACATGTAGCTCCCAAAATATTAAAGCTATCATATATCCAGTTTTCTAAGACATGATTGTTGTTGGCTTAAATGTAGACTAATACCAATATGGCTATGGACTTGCAAAGTCTCACAATGGCATGTTAATGAAAGCCAACATTAATACATGTACTAGCGAAGCATGTGATCCTCTCATCAATATCAGTATGAGAACATATCCTTGGGTCTGATGTAAGTAACAGTGCTGACCTTTGTGTCCTCACCGTATTAATGGGTAGTTTTCCTGTATTGCTGATATCATGAGTATTACCTGTGTAGCTGATCGATGTGATAGAAATGTTGATAATCAATATCAGATGAAGAAGGTGATAGTACACCTAGACCACTGATGGTGGTCACAGTCAAGCATTTATTGTGAGATGGCACATCATTATTAATGGTCATGGACAGTGAGATACCCTGAGAACTAGCTAATGGTTAGTAATCCTTAAAGATGGAAATCAGGTGAGTTGGACCTTTTTTTATTTGACCATCTTTCTTAAGATTTATTTTTAGGAACACAATGTATGTGTGTAACCGGTTTGCATGAGATAGTTCAGATGTTTATTTGTCTGTTCAGTGGAGCAGATGATGACCAGAAGTAAGTGCTATGCGCATTACTGGTTACTTCTATTAAATGGAATGATTTTTGATTATTTTCTTTTCCATCAGATTCCGGTTGCAGTGGTGTAGTGACCATATGTGACCCTGGTAGGTGCTATGCATCATGATTATTCTAGACTAAGACATTACCCCCTTTAGGTATCCCCTTTTTGACTAAAAAAGCCTTTTGCCCTTCCGGGATCCGCCCAAACCACACCCATGATATTGATGTCTTGTACATTTCTGAGTGTGCTCTGTGTATGAAAAAAGGCTTTGTTATACTGTTATCACTGTGTCAGTGTTTTTTCAATGGTTGGGGTTTTGGGACATCCAAACACATCACATTTGTGTCACATACCTATATCAGTAAAGTAATGAACCCTATTCATTGTGCAATAGATCAATACATATAATAATAATAATATAATAATATATATTTAATTCACATGAGAAGTCGAAAATTTGTGATACTGTGGAATATCCACATTCTCCTGAAGGGCTGATAACAATATGTCAGGTGATAATGTGAATTGATTGATACCAAAACACTTGATGTGATTTCACCAAATGATAATGGGTATACATTTTGGCACATGGCCACCAACAATGGCATGGGACTTTCCAGGTTCGGCATAGAGGTGATTGTCCCTGATAAAGGTTATTTGGCTGTTGCTCCACTTACCTCTATAGAGCCTCCATGTGTGTTTGCTGCCCTTCCTGGTGGGTTAGAATAGATTAGTGTGGTGCATGTTCCCCTGGTACTTGATATATGTCATGTGGTGGTGTAATTTGGCCACTATTTTTTCCGCAATCTAGATCTGATGAATGAGATGTATATAAGAACATCTTTTTATCTTTAGGGTCCACATTAGAGCCTGTGTGAGTGAGAAAGGGATAAAATGCCAGGCAGTTTCATGTTTTTGTGTTGCAATTTAATCAAGTAGTATGTCTTTATTTGCTTTATGCATCTTGCAGCAACACTTTTCATATTGGCATATTCATGACCATTCCAACATATTAGAACATACATGTTTTTAAGGCCTATTTGTTCCTTGGGAATTTTTCTGCAATTAATTCTAATTAATTACAATGTCTTTCATTGCTTTCCCCATATTTTAAAGTCCAGTAGTGTGTTTTTAATGTCTTTTGCAATGTTCAGAACTACATAAAAAGAAAAGAAAAAAGTACACCTTTAATTCCCAAGACAGCCATCCCCCCAAAGGAACATCCAGACAGATATCTATCTACAGACAAAAGTCATAACTCAAACTACAAACTTTTGTCTGTAGATAGATATCTGTCTGGATGTTCCTTTGGGGGGGTGGCTGTCTTGGGAATTAAAGGTGTACTTTTTTCTTTTCTTTTTATGTATTCAATGCTTACACTGCCTAAGACAATCATGCGTTGTTGTTTCATCTTTATTTAAATATATTTATACTTTATTACTTATCACAACTAGCTTTACCCCAGTTTTGATTTATTGGCCTCTTTTTCAATTAATAATGTTCAGAACTAGCCTGCAAAACATTTGCGAGTCCTATTTGGAACCCGTGATATATTGGGCTACATTTGCCATTTGCAGGTTTGACTGTAATTGCATCTTTGGGGAATTGTAGCAATTAAAAAGCAATTTGTGATTTTAGCGACTGTAACATGTGCAGGATTGAAAGATCAAAGGCTTAGATGGGTTGGAGTTATGATTTTGATAACCGCAGGAATTTTTAGCCTGTAACCCGCAAACCAATTGCGGGTAGCTTGAAGAGGCCAATTAAATATCAGTAACCTTTGCGTTCTGCATTACATGCTTATGTAATTGCGATTTTGACAATTTTAATAGGGCCCATAGTGTTTCACTAAGACAATTTTCCCCATAGAAAGCAATAATTGAAGTCTTACACAAAGCCTTTTGCCGTCCTTCCAAAGCTTAGTGAATCTTTCTTTCTCTCTTTTTTCTTTCTTTTTTTCATTCTTTTTTCTTTTTACCTGTCAAGAGTCAACTCTTCATCCATGCACAAGCTTCCTATTCACATCTCGTCAGCTGCAGCAGACAGCAGCATTGTTGTAGCCTTCCTTCAGATCAGACAGCCCCAAACAGAGCATGGAAATCCCAACATCAATGAAAAGATTCTTTATTGAACAAGGTAAACAGAAAATACAATGTTAACTAAACAAATAAACAAAACAGTAATTAAACATTGGTACTATTAAGCACTTTTTTTTTACTTGGCATTATAATTAAGAACACTAGATCAGAAGGCCAAGTTACCCTAATTACTAAGAGCTTTTGCATAATATGTCACTGATTAGTAAGCTGGGTTTTTGCATTGCTCCACAGAAGGCCTTTAATGATAAACTGTCCAATTTGAAGCATTGTGTAAGCTCCACAAAGGTCACACCAGGTCACACAGTATACCTTGAATTACCATAAAACGATTTATAAAAGAATACATACAAATATAAGGCATGTGTAACATGAATATGCAAGCTGTTACACACAAATATAATGCACCCAGTATAAAAATATAGTGAAACAACCACCTGTATAGTATGATGAATTTTCTGAGAGCTGAACATGGTACCACCAGTACAGTGACTCCTTTAGCCTAGAGGCAAGAAAGTGCAAAGAGAGACTTTGCAAGTCCACCGCCATATGTTACACTCCTTATCTACAAACATACATAAGCACTATGAACAACTGAATAGAAGCTTAAAAGTTATGTAAGCACAAACATTACATTATACATAGGGATAGGGAGCAACAGATCCATGTTTAATGGTAATGATCTTAAATTCAATTGTGTTTTTGCATTTCCTCTAATTATTTTAATTATCAGAGACTTTGGGTTATGTTATCACTTTGTACAAAATGGGAGATCATTGCATTCTATCTGGAGATTTGTTAAATACTCATTTAAAAGACCAAGGCTCCAGCCAATGAAGAACAGCTGCTATTGTGTAGACATAAGGTTGTGTCTGACCTTTTAAGACTGTCTCCCACCCACTTAATGACCTCATAAGGTGTGGAGACAAGTAGTTCAAGTGGAGGTTTATAAATTGATGTATGAATGTAAGTTTAATGTTGAATATTTAGTAAATTGCTGAATAGGGATGTGAATAATGATCTCTGTCCAATTAAAATATCTACTTCATGTTGTTAGGACATTACAGTGACTGTTTAATGATTCAGGCAGATGTCTGAACTCTTTGTTAGGTTAGTTATCCCAAAGCAATACCAAATTACTCGGGGATTATTAACCTAACAAATAGTCAAGATAGATTTATGGTGCAATATGTAAATTCTCAGTTATGTAGAAAATGATTCATATGTTTAAGTGACATTCAATCCTCAGCAAAAAATAATAGTTATAGCACATTTTGTGTTTAGGAGCAGAGGTTTAAATAATCCATAAACACATTTTTTTTTATGTGTATACATGCACTAATATTTGTTTTATATTTGTGGTAACATTTTCTATAGATGCAAAATTATAGTTTTTTAGTTATCTTATATTATGAATTGTTTTGTGTAAAGGAGTGGAATTTTGCTTTTTGGAGACAATTACATATGTTGTTTTTTTTTCTGTAAAAGATCCATGTTAAATCTTCAAACATCTTTACATTCTTCTTCCTCTTGAATTTATATTAATATCAACAATTCAGATCTTGTTTTTTTGAAGTGTATGGCACTGGTTAATTAGAGATCTATCTTAAAGTTCAGCTATTAATAGATTAGCTGAGAATGGTGCCATTTTTAAACCCCAATTTTCATTATTTGTAAGTAGATATTCGTTCACAAGTTTGATTATAATTACAGGTCTGTGGTTCAGAATAAGAGTCTGATAAGATATATTTAGAACATGCCATACGTAGGTATAATTTTACTGTGCATTCATGGTTGCAAAAATGAAGTTGCGCACTTCATAACATTTTATCTGAGACCAGATGTCTAGTCAGTCTTTAAGGAAGTATGTTAAAGGTCCCCATACTTTATATACATTTTGCTAATTATGATTATAGCTCTTTGAGTATAATAACTGATGTTATTCTTTAATATATTCCTTTGTATTCATAATCACACCTACACCTTTTTAAGGTGACTGTGTGGTTGGAATTTAAATTATTTATGACCTCACTTTCTGACAAACAAAGCAGGGGCATACTTAGCCCATTTAGGTTTGTGCACCCCCAAATGACACAGTTACTACTCCTCCTTAATAATGCAATAGCTGTTACATGCATTATTGGGTCCCTGCATGTACTTTTTTATTTAGACTGTGCTTTCTGTTATTATTAGATAAAATGGTATCGTAAGATGTAGCTGAACCAGTCCCTACACCCATGTTCCTGAGATGTAAATGACAAAAATATTTTTGTACACTAAATGAAATATTTAGCTTAGTCAAATTATATAGTTACAAGGTTAAACTAAGCATACTATATGTACAAAACCATGAAATAAGAAAACAATAATGCATATGTAATTTTTTCCCCTTTTGAGACAATTGTCAATGTTTAATGTTTGTTCTGTTGGCCTTCCACTGGATCAATTAATAATTAGCAATTTATCCACATATTGCAAGGACTGGAGGAGATCTAAAAAGGTTGAACTTCATGGATTAAAAGTCTATAGAAAAGCTAAGTGCTACAGTTTGCTTTTTGTCAGTTTTATCCAATTATATGTCTAGACATCTGTTTATTATTTATAATGTTCTATGTAAATTACAACTGTGAAATAGTTGCTGCATATATATTGTTACTCAAAGATAAACTAATTTGTTATATGGCGTTTCTATTGTTTTATCCACCCTGTGGACATATAATCTGCATATAATATATACTACATAATATATATGCAATAGCACATACCAGACCAGTCATAAATACACAACTCTATAGAACAGCTCCTCAACATACATGGTAGCCCCTCAGCATTACCAGACTAGAATATCATATTTATGGCTTTATCAATATTGCATCATATCTGGACTGTGGGTCCGATCGCAAACTGGAATTGAAGCACGGAGGACTTTGAAATCAACCCTCCCGTTTTTTCTGTGACATAACGCTAATGATCTCATTTTCCATTGGCTCTGTCTAAACCCATAGCTACGGTCTACACTAATTGATCATCCGCACGGCCGAAAATCCAATGTTCTATGAACGATCTACGATTTGGGTCTCTCGCTCGTAGCTCGTAGCTCGCAGCCCTTTCTAATTTAATAGCAACTTAAGTAGGCCAAATTTCAACCCTGCAGCCATTACGTGCTTCACTTTGGAGTTACTGGCTTCAAATGTAATGAGGCCGTAGGTATGATAATGTGATCAGCAAAACAGAGAAGGTGTTACTCATGTTACTGGCATAAATAACTTATGCTAAACTACACCATTTTTCATGTGCTGTTTGGACTCCCTAGTATAGATAAGACTATTGGGAACTTTATTATGGAGATTATATTTTTTTTTTCAGATGTCCTGAGAAACAGTGTACCTTTCAATATCTACTGTGAGTATGTATTGTGTCATTATATATTTGTAATTAAAGCAATTTGTACATTAAAGAGATCCCTTGTGGGGAGTAGTGATGTAATTATACCCATACTTACACTTTGTCCAAACATTTCTGGTAATAAAAGGCTGCTTAACATTGCTAAGCTTATTGTATGTGTTTAGTTCAATAATGTATGTATGATAAGTGTAGGCTTACTAAGACCATGTAGCCAAATACTAAGGGGCATCAGAAAATGATTTACATAAAAGAAAAACAAAAGAGCCAGTAAAAGAGAAGCAGCTGAGGTATTCAACAGCATGGAAGAAACCACCATGGCGTTGTATCCCACAGTTCATCAGTTTACATCAGTAACAATATCAATGAATAAGGGCATTCTGCCTGCACAATCAACTATTTTTTATAGACCCGCAGATTACAGTATTGTATTTGACAGAACTTATTCAGTTAGACTATTGATGTGTCATATTTATAGCATGCTCTTTTGAAGAACTTGCCTTGATAATGTGCAGAATATTATACACAGTTAAAAATAAATATATGCACTCTATTTGTGAACTCTGCTTTTATGGCAGATATTTTGTATTTGTTTCTAATGGGATTAGAAACATTGGAGGAACAGGTGAAACTATGGAATCCGTTAATATCTCTTATAATTTCTGTTTGAAATAATTTACCTTATCACTTAAAAATAGAGCTCAATAGAAGAGGAATCCCAGCAGGATAACTCTCCCCCTCCCATTACAGGAAGACTGAAATGCATTTGTGTTCCTAGCTAAGGTAACAGCCAAAGTTGGTTGCTACATACTTCACATACATGTGAAGTGTTTTCCAAAACTACAGTGGTCCTTTAAGAAAGTATTGGGATGGTCTTATTCATATGTAAAGTATGCTTCAAATTCCTTACTGGGCATGTCACTTCAATATAGAAACATAGATTATGACTGAAATTATATTTGTATGACAAACTATAAGTATAAGCCTGGGTGTAGGAACTGGGGGGATGAGGGGGACAAATCCCCTCCAGATTTTTCATTGTGTGTATGTATGCACATAGAAGCAGTTTATCAAATGAGCTGTATCCCCCCTCCCCCCCTCAATTAATTAATTTGGTTCCTACACCCTAATTATAAGAACAGTCCAAGATGTCACATAAATCCTTGGCTCATTGTCATCTCTTAATGTCAACGGACTGACAGGGCAGCCTGATTTTTCATTTGTGTGTGTTACTACTACTATGTCACTCCATGTTTTACTATATATTAATCTGTATGATTACTTAAAAATAACCACAAGATGGCGATGTTGATTAATTGATACCTAGATTATTTTCAAATTCACTATTTGAATTTGAATATGCACATTTTTGTGCCATTATATGACCTATAGATATTTGCATTTTTCATTTATATTACATGATGTGATAGACCTTGCTTATGGAATTGCTCTAATAAATGTTGTTTTTAAATATGTGATTATAAGTAATGTTGTATATTCCAACGTTACATGCATTATCTGTAGATCTGGTGAGTGGGTCCTAAAGTAGAGCACCTACCTATTCATCAGTCTGAATGAGTTCTTTGTCATACATTTTTAAACTTTTTTGTTATATATAAATATCCACAAATATTCATAAATATACAATACTGACAGATTTCAAAACAGTTTACAATCAAGTAAGAACTTAAAATGAAAAATAATTTATCATTGTTAACTCAATCCTCTCCTGCTGAATATGTTTTAATTACATATTTAATTACTTAGTAAGAATTTAAACATTTTTGCTAGTTTTTCATTATTATTAATACAGTAGAGCATTATCTTATGTCAACTGTATCTCTAAAAGAAAGCTTCTTCTACTCTTGAGCTTTAACAGCAATACCTACTTTATGACAATTAGCCCATGAAGGCAACATGAACTATTGTTGCTCTGTTTTTTGTAATATTAAGTATTTCAGATTGGATTATTGAGACATCTGTTGCTTGCATCAACATGTAGTGTTGCAAGTATAGAAACAATATGTTACTTTGGTGATGATTTTATACAATATAATTTATATCATTAACAAATGGCTTACATTTATGATAATTTAAGCCTGTTTATGTTAAATAATTATACAGTAGGCAGTCAATAGTCAATGTAGAAAGCTACGTCAATAAAGTGTTATAGAGATATTGCTGAGTTGAAAAAATAAGAATGTACAACAAAAAAAGTGCTATGCCATCAGATTAAATCTCATTACCGAGGAAACCAAGTTAAATTACGACATTCAACATGTTCTCAACAATGTATTAAACATGACTAAATTAAAGGCAAGACAACCAAGAGGAAAGCAGTCTATGCCAAACAAAAAGAGAAAGTCATTTGGAGCTGGTATCGTACATGTGCCACAAGGCACAAGTGGTCTATCCACAAATGTTATTTTCTTGATGATAACTGCAAGGTTTCCGAATAAGGGTAAACCCCTGTTGCATAAAACACAGTTATAATACTGCTTAGATTAAAAATATAAAACCAACACTCAGCAGGCACAATAATTAGACATTGCTTATATCCTCTTGCTATACACTTTGAATGTTTTTAAATTTGTAAGTTTTTAACCACTTTTTTGTTTGCCTTCTGAAATGCTGCCTATTGATTTGGTTTCCCAATATGAAGCCAGCCTACCCAAGAACTCTATCTTTAATATAGTAAAGTTATTAGCATATTCTAAATAGAGATTTAATTCATCACACCACCTGGCATATACTGTAGCACCCAATCACATTTGTAATACCAAACACACTCTCATCACGTTTTGATGATAGAATACTAAGACATATGAATTCACAAAATGAACAGTCATTATTTCTTCACATTAATCTCTTTAGGAGAAGATTTAGACTATTCTGAATCACCTATATTTTTTTAAATTTAACATTTTCTCTGCACTTCAGAGTGCATTTAAATTAATATATGTATTAGACTGTATACTCACGTTAACAATAATTCACTCTTTTTGCAACATCACTTATTAATATTAATTCACTAAACAGCGTAATTTGTGTAGCTTTTAATGATCTACATTAAAGTGTCTAAAACGTATTTTCCAATCATATTAATATTACAAGTATCAAGGTGTTATGCACCCAATAGTCTAGGTACTCTGTATAGAGGAAACTAGCTCTTAATGTAAGTTAAATCTTACAATAAGTCTCAATCATCCAAAATATATATATAAAATGTAATAAATATATTAAAAAACAGAAGGCATTGTTTGTACACTTACACAAACAAATGAATTCAGTCACAGATCTACTCAAATAGTGCACACTGTGGCAAATATACATTGTCAGATATATTTATGCTAAGTCAGATCAAATGATTTGCATGTTGGTTGATATCATGTTTGATGGCATGTTTCCTGCCAAATATTGTATAAATGGTGCTGACTCACGTGAGCATCCAAAGATATCCCTGAACTTGATATTGAATTTGAGGGATTTCCAATTTAAATAATAACATAATTTGATTGTAATTGTAATTGTTATTTAGTGCTACTATTCAATTGTTGGTTTGAGTCTTAAAGAAAATAATGACCATTTCTTGAAGAAAGAAATTAAATGATGTCACTGTGTTCATAAGAGGTGTGTCTGCATATTGGAAGCATTGCAATTGTACACATAATAGTTTAGCTGAATGTATGTACTATGTGGAAATACAGGACCCAGCATCAATCATATGTTGAAAAAGGATCCTACCAAGATATGCAGGAGAAACACTGAAAACGTTTTGAAAAAAGGGGCTACTCTTTATAATCATAAGCCATGTCTCCACTACATATGCTATATTAGTAGTTGCATACCAGACATCAGGAGCATAATCACTGCTGATTGTGGTAAGTACCAGTGTCAATAGGCAATCTGTGAAGTTATTGTAGATTGTAGTCTGTAGACTGAATTCCACATGGGACACAGAGTGCAATGTATTCTTTTTTTAGGATGCTGATGAATATTTGTTTTCTATCCCTAGTCTGCAGGTGTACCCTCTGTATTTGAACGTTTCTGCATTACAAACAATATTACAGCTCCTATCATATTCAATACATTGAGGGTTCCACCATAGTCTCTCATACACTTTTAATGTGTGTTTTGTAGAGCTAGGTACTGTAGTCTAGCTGCTTAAAACTTTTCCAATTTCAAATAATGCCCTGGATCATCATCTTCAATACTTACAATGGGACTTCAGTTTAAAAAAAACCCAGCAAAACAGAGATATTTTTAGTTAGGTTTATAGTTAGGATCAACAGATAAACTAGAATGTATGCTCTCAGGATTATGGGGATCAATGTGACCTCAACTCCCATCAGATTGTCTGATGTGTTTTTACATTGTATTTTCTGTATTTCTGTACAACATATAATGTTTTGCTTCTCCAACTGTATTTATTGTACCCATTTTAACTTTAACATATCATTGTAAGTAACATCACATAAAAATGTTTTATATAAATATAAATAAATGGTAATAATGGCAAAAATTAGATCCTTCTTGCCAATGATACCAGTAATGTAATGAAGTATTGAAGTAAATAATAATTGTATTCCAAAGGATACTGGGATGAAATTGTTAAGATTAATATAACATAAGAACTAAGGACAACTGCTTCGATCAGTGGATCAACACTTTCAGGTGCTCTACGTTGCTGATATTATGAACCAGTTCAGTCACCAACAGTGTTTCTGATGCTCAGAAGAAAATTATAAGACATATATATTTCTTAATGTTTAATACATTTTTTTAACTGTAGTTGCCTTTAAAGATGTCTTACTTCACTAGTGTTAATACTCTCTCACTAAATTCAAGGTCTAATGTATATTTAAACTATACTCTTTACAGAAACTGTACTTGAAAGTAGTCAAAATGTCTTAGAATGTAAAATCATATTACAGCATTTAAAGTACCACTTGTTCTCACCGCCACTCTCCTTCCTCCACTCTTAACTACAAATACCCCCATCATTCAGCTCTCAGGATGTGATGTAATAAACACAGAATAGGTCCCTGTACTCATAAACAGCATTTTCAAAAAAATCTGATTTTCCAAAAATGTTATATGTGCATGTCTTAAAAAGCTGCTAATGTTATTAGTGTCTTTTAACTAAACATCAGTGTGTCCTTTAATGTATTACTTTTTCATTTATACAGAGGATATAAAAAGTCTACACACCCCTGTTTAAAATGTCAGGTTTCTGTGCTGTAAAAAAATTAGACAAAGATAAATCATTTCAGAACTTTTTCCACCTTTAATGTGACCTATAAACTATACAACTCAATTAAAAAACAAACTGAAATCTTTAAGGTGGAGGGTAGAAAAAATAAATAAAAATAATGTGGTTGCATAAGTCTGCACACCCTCTTATAACTGGGGATGTAGCTGTGTTCAGAATTAAGCAATTACATTCCAAATTGTGTAAAATAGGAGTCAGCATACACCTGCCATCATTTAAAGTGCCTCTGATTAACCCCAAATAAAGTTCAGATGCTCCAGTTGGTCTTTCCTGAAATGTTCATAGTGGCATCCCACAGCAAAAGCCATGGTCCACAGAGAGCTTACAAAGCATCAAAGGGATCTCATTGTTAAAATTATCAGTCAGGAGAAGGGTACAAAAGAATTTCCAAGGCATTAGATATACCATGGAACACAGTGAAGACAGTCATCATCAAGTGGAGAAAATATGGCACAACAGTGACATTACCAAGAACTGGAGCTCCCTCCAAAATTGATGAAAAGACGAGAAGAAAACTGGTCTGGGAGGCTACCAAGAGGCCTACAGCAACTTTAAAGGAGCTGCAGGAATATCTGGCAAGTACTGGCTGTGTGGTACATGTGACAACAATCTCCTGTATTCTTCATATGTCTGGGGTAGAGTGGCAAGACTAAAGCCTTTTCTTACGAAGAAAAACATCCAAGCCAGGCTACATTTTGCAAAAACACATCTGAAGTCTCCCAAATACATGTGGGAAAAGATGTTATGGTCTGATGAAACCAAGGTTGAACTTTTTGGCCATAATTCCAAAATATCTGTTTGGCGCAAAAACAACACTGCACATCACCAAAAGAACACCATACCCACAGTGAAGCATGGTGGTGGCAGCATCATGCTTTGGGGCTGTTTTTCTTCAGCTGGAACTGGGGCCTTAGTTAAGATAGAGGGAATTATGAACAGTTCCAAATACCAGTCAATATTGGCACAAAACCTTCAGGCTTCTGCTAGAAAGCTGAACCTGTAGAGGAACTTCATCTTTCAGCATGACAACGACACAAAGCATACATCCAAATCAACAAAGGAATGGCTTCACCAGAAAAAGATTAAAGTTTTGGAATGGCCCATCCAGAGCCCAGATCGATTGAGATCTGTGGGGTGATCTGAAGAGGGCTGTGCACAGGAGATGCCCTCGCAATCTGACAGATTTGGAGTGTTTTTGCAAAGAAGAATGGGCAAATCTTGCCAAGTCAAAATGTGCCATGCTGATAGACTCATACCCAAAAAGACTGAGTGCTGTAATAAAATCAAAAGGTGCTTCAACAAAGTATTAGTTTAAGGGTGTGCATACTTATGCAACCATATTATTTTATTTTTATATTTTTTCTTCCCTCTACCTAAAATATTTCAGGTTGTTTTTCAATTGAGTTGTACAGTTTATAGGTCACATGAAAGGTGGAAAAAGTTCTGAAATGATTTATCTTTGTCTAATTTTTTTACAGCACAGAAACCTGACATTTTAACAGGGGTGTGTAGACTTTTTGTATCCACTGTATATGATTGTAGGACAAATGAAAGAAAGAAAGGGGAGAAATTGCTATATGGGCTAAATTATTTTTACAATTAATATTAAAACAATGGAAAATTTGCAGAGAGAAGGAAGGTAGCACTTCTTAAATAATAGCACTAACGCTGTAACATAAATCTGATGTGGAGAAATATATGGTAATGGAATGGTAAATGCACAATGAACAAATTGTGCCAATGCAGATGTAAATACAGAATGAGAGTACATGAATCAACAACAAGAACCAAATAAAATGTTTATGAATATTAATATAGTTAAATATTACATAGAATCTGGGCCTAAAAAGGGAAAACAAAGTAACAATATCTGATAAGAATATAAACTATTGGAACAAAAAAGTGTCCATGCTTGTGCCAAGGTAAACGTAAGAAGAGGTAAATTATTCTTCTATCAAACATAGGTAGAAAAGTAACAAAGTGTCAAATAAATATTTCTATTTGTTGTGGTTTATATAAGTGAATCTTTTTAAGGATTTCTACACTTAAAAATACTGTTTTATAATTTTCATGTAAAAGCTCATGTCATCTTTGAAATCTTTTGAGAGGAGCTAAAGTTTAAAGGACCACTGTTGTCATGTTCATAAAATATACTGCTTTGAAACTTTATTAGAATGTTAAAAAAAATTATTAATCCTCTAATTTACTATATTTTATACTTAAATATGCTGCAGTTTAAAATACAGTTTTGTAATCTGTTAATAACTTCATGAGTTGGAAGGAGATTTTCAGGATACAGGATGTTTGTATTAGTACAGTGGGAATATTGCAGCTACAACTGCCAGTGTTCTTAGAAGTGCTAATAAGAAACTTTAAGGACACAATATATATATTTTTTTATGTTGTACAATTACACATGAAATCATTTATACATGAAAATGACAATGCTTTTATTAATAAAAGAAGGAATATATAAATTAGTAGCATAAAGGATATGAAAAATTGGACAAGTCAACAATATTATTAATTTAAAAGTATTATTATTTAATACCATGGTGAATCAGTACTGGAGAATACAATTAGAAAACAAATCTGAAAAACTACAAGAAGGTATTATTCCACATAAAAAATATTTTCAAATACAATATGTAGATAGAGATGAAGAATACAGATTTAAATGTACATAACATATCACCTATAACATAATGTATATATATATATATATATATATATATATATATATATATATATATATATATAGATATATATAAGAACTGATATCAGTTAGCTAGAACTGCTCAGTGGGATGTTTTTGAACTCTGTAATAGAGTAATGCACGTGACATTAATGGAATTTATCTCCTTTGAGATAAATTTTAGTAAGAATAAAATAATTGAAATGTATAACATATTAAAATGCATTTACATATAAAGATAGGGATAATGAAAGGCATGTCTCTGGATATACTTCTAATAGTAATTTACCAGTGCCCATTTTGAAGAATGTTTCATTTCTCTTCATGTTATGCTTGACTTTATGTCTGCTCGATTTTGTAAAGCATGTATTTATACCCTATTCTCCTAATCATTGAACAGTGAATTAGCAAAATGATGAACCTGTCTGTTGTTCTATATGTGGTCCATTTTGCTATTTAAAACAGAAAATAGTTGCTTTGGTACTAAGCACTCTCCTCTCCTTTGCCTGGATTCTGAAGAGCACAAAATAAACGTAATTCCCATCCAAATATAGAATTCAAAATGTACGGATTTCAATCCACTGTTAACTGTTTGATAGCTTATTTTTTTAATATGGTGTCCAATTTAGAACATTGCCAGAAATTACAAATCAGAGCAAGTAAAAAGCTTTTTTCAGTCTGACCGTCACTGAGTTACCATCCAAAATAACTAGTAACAAGTGTTACATTTCAGCAGGAGCTCTCTTTACAAGTTTTTTCAATTTATGATTTATGACCAGTGACTCAGTGTCCAAAGACATGAATCACAGCAACTTGAAATGTGTTGCCTGTGAGATTTAACTGCTCACTGAGGTTGATCAGTGATTATTATTTGTTATTCATGACCCTTGACACTGTCAGAAGTCATCACTCAATGAAACTTGCAGATTTGTGGCTTTGTTTACTGTGACTTCTGAATTTTGAGCAATGACAACTGTCAGAAGTCATGACACAGTGATGCAAATTTGTGGGTCTGAATTTTGACTCTTACTGAGTTGACCAATTATTATGATGCTTATTATGATTTGTGACCAATGCCACAGTCACAGCTCACTCAGTGAAGCTTAGACAGCTGTGGCAGTGTTTACTGTGACTTGAGACCAATGACAACTGTCAGAAGTCGTGATGCACATGACTTCCAAAGCCTGTAACTTGTTATAGTGTGATAATTTAAATATCTGTAATCCCCACCTGTTCTGTATACATTTGTTTAATCCATTTTTGCATATTTTGTTGCTGTTTAGCTGTTCAGCTATGTCCAACTCTCAGTGACACTATGGACTGCAGCACACCAGGCGCATCTGTCAGCCACTGCCCCTCTGAGATCCATCAAGCTAAGGTTCATTGTTTCAATTACCTCATCTGTCCATCCCCGCATCTGCCAACACCTTCTTCATGTGCCTTCAATCTTTCCCAGCATCATAGTATTCTCTAGGGAATCCTACAGTATATTCTCATGATGTAAGCAAAGCATTTGACCTTTAGCCTCATGATCAAACCTTCGAGGGAACAGTTTAACTAATTTTCCTGAAGTATTGATTGAGTGGATTTGTTTGCAGTCTGATGGACACTACACAGTTTTCTCTAACACCACAATTCAAAGGCATCAATTCTGTGGTGCTTTATAGTCCATCTATCACATCTGTATGTCACTACTGGGAATACCGGAGTTCTCATTATGCAGACCTTTGTTTTTAGTGTAATACCATTACTTTGTAATAGCTTGTTCAGACTTGCCATAGTTTTCCTCCCCACAAGCAAACTTCTTTAGAATTCCATGGCTGTATTCACCATTGGCAGAGATCTTGGAGAACAGGAACATAGATTCTCTCACAGCCTCCACTTCTACCTCGTTTATTTGCCAGAAATTGAGATTGCCATTTGCCATGGCACTCGCCATGGCCACTTGCCATTCTTCATATTTTTAACGTTGATCAGCAGACCAGATTTTACACTCTTGTTGCACGCTCATTAATGCTTAAGTTCCTCCTCACTTTCAGTCATCAGGGTAGAATCATCAACTTGTCTGAGGTTGTTGATATTTTGAGGTTCTCTGATCTCCAATATGTGGATTAGTTGTTAATTGATCCACAGGATTCCTCAGGATGGGAATGAGATGATCTGCTATCCCCATCTCTGTAAGAACTTGCCCCATTTTGTTGTGATCCACACAGTCAGAGGCTTTAGAATAGTCTATGAAGCAGAGGTAAAAGTTTTTTTCTGAAACTTTTGCCTTGGCAATTTAATCTCTTGTGCCACTGCCTCTGTGAAACCCGTCTTTCTTATCTGGTAGTTCTGGGTCCATATACTATTGTAGATGAGCTTGCAGAATTGTAAAATGCCCACATATATTCAATATATGAAAAAATATAATCTTTTTTCTCTTTCATTTTCTGAAATTGTGACAGGAGCTTCCTCAGTTCCACAGGTCACAAAAGGACCATAAATCCTGGATTGTAATAATGCCCTTATTTTGTCACTATATGAATACAGAAGCAGAATATCAGAGTGAAGAGGAGTGAGAAGGAAAAAATATATAATATAAATGTATTACATTACTCTAACTGTTACTACTCGTGTCTAGCCTCCCACCAATTAGGTACCTCATGCTATTTCTCAAAGAGTCTCCTCGGTGCCTGTGGTCACTTCTGGTAGAGAATATTGCCTGAAGAGGATGAAAGAGGGGTCTTCAACCCTAGAAAACCACATTACAAAAAATATTCTTCTCAAAAGAGTTTAACACTATATTTGAGGTTCGGGTGAAAATGTATCTGTGCCAAAACATTAGAAAATATCATAAACCAAAAAGTATTACCATATTTCCCCACCTAAAAGAGTGCGATCAATTACAAGCTGGCCTACATTTGTGATTGGTTAGCAATGAAACAATCAGTGGGAAGATGCAAACACGTTTTGAACTTCTGATATACAAGGGCAAATCTTTTCCTGGATGTCCAATGTCGGCGCTTCTCTATTTGGTTCATGGTAACGGCTGAGCGAACAATGCGGAAGCGACTGACAATCCTGGGAAATTCAATTTGTCCAGTGTAAGGCTCCAGAATGACTGAATTAGAATGAGAACTGTATGGAACTATAGAGCATGGATTAAAGGGGCAGCCTTTTGTCCATCAGGTGACCAGTTCAATTAAAAGCTATATAGCTCTTTTCCTGAGTAGTTATTCAGATCATGTACAGCATCGTTTGGTGAGTCCCCACCAGGTTTACCCATCAGGATTTGCAAGTTTTGCCAATACTTGGCAAAATTGCTCCAGTTCTGACAGGTTTTATGGAGGCCATTACATTATATTTGCATTTACTCAGTTTATTTTTCAACATGGTTTCATCCATTATGATATTAGTATAGTATATTTAGATGCCCTCAACAATCCAATCACAACTTATGAAATCAAAGAAGCAATAAAAGCTACTAAACCACATAAAGCCCCAGGACCTGGTGGATTTACAAATCATTACTATAACCAATTTTTAGATATTTTTTACCCCAACTCAAAATATTATTTAATGTTATTTTATTAGTAACACCAATAAAAATGTATTAATTAGAAGATAAAATCATAGTTATACATAAAAAAGGAAAATATCTGATCAATTGTCAAAGCTATAGACCAATCTCACTAATAAATAGTGACCTTAAAAGTTACTCAAAGATATTAGCTTACAAACTAGAATTGCTTCTTTCGAATATGATTCACCCTGATCAAGTAGCCTTCATACAAGGTAGAGAAGCCCCATATAATACCAAAAAAACTATTGTTCAAAAATACTTAACATTACAAGAGAGACTAGACAAGGATGTCCAGTTTCCCCTTTAATTTTTGCATTATGTATTGAACCACTTGCTATGGCAATAAGAAAATGTCCAAATATTACAGGTGTTAAGTCTCTTTGTGGATGATATATTATTAACAATCACAAAACCATTAAATAGCCACCCAAACCTTTTAGATCTATTGATGAAATTTGAAAACATTTCCGAATTTAAAGTAAATGCAAATAAAAGTGAAGCATTAAATATCTCACCCCCAAAGGAAACTAAAAAAGTAATAGAATTACTTTTTTATTTTAAATGGCCACAAAAAAGTTTCAGTCTCCACAAAGTGAATGGTTTACTTTAGATACAATAATTAAAATGATAGATTACATTATTTAAACATATAATTTAGCACTTAAAACACCATTTGAAAACTGTTGTATACAAAATTTTAATCGTAAAAAAGAAACATCTCTATTATTTATAATCATTTGATCGACTAAAATACAGCTACTAAATTAACACATAAGAAATATTGGGAAAAGGTACTTTATATGTCTCTTAAAAAACAATGGGATAAAAGCATTAGAAATGTAAATAGTTCTTCACTTAATATACATTTAAGAGAGAACTCCTATAATACATTAATGAGATGGTATCCTACTTCAGTAAGATTACAAAAATTAAACCCATAATTTAATGATAAATGCTTCTCACTTCCCCTTCACTCTCTCACTCACACCTTCTCTCTCAGACCTCCTTCTCTCTCTCTGTCCTCCATTCTCTCTTTCTCTCCCTCTCCATCCCTCCTCTCTCTCTATCTCTCCTTTCCCTCTCTCCTCTCTATCCCTCTCTCTTCCTCTCTCCCTACTCTTTCTCTCTCTTTCACACACACTCTTTTCCCTCTCTCCGTCCTATCTCTCACATACACACTCTCTTTTTCTCTTTCTTTTTCTACCTCATTGCGCTCAGGGGGTGGGGGGTTGGTTGGAGTCGGAGCTTGTGGGAAATGCAGAGGCCAACTGATCACACCCCCTTAAATCAGACTTAAAAATGCAAGTTCAGCCTAAAAAAAACAACCATAGCCAAATTTGTGAGTATGAGGCAATTGCGAGTAGTTAATAGAATATTGTCCTATGTTATTAAATGCAACATTTATTAAATTTAATTTTTTCTATAACTTCACTCATCCTTTAAGTGTAAACATTTTGTTGTTGTTAATAATAGTAATAATAATAATTATCATTATTATTATTTTTATTATTATCTGTGTGTATAAATCTATCAACTGGCATAATTGTTCATTTTTTATCTCTACCCCCAATGCAAGAGACAATTAGTCAAGAAAGATAAAGTCATTAGGAGATTTAAATATTTAATTTTCAACCTCAATTAACACTTTAACAATTTTGTATAACATCCAACTGTAATAATATTTATTTATATTTGTACCTTTCATTTCTGCAATAACTGGAGCATTTACAGTACTGTGTCACTTTAACATAGACCCTTCTTCAAGCTATCATTACAAAGTAGCATGACACCAATATAGTATTATATGATGTCCTTGGCATTAGGAATGTATAAAGAGAAAGTGCATGATACCATTAAAATGGTGTTCTTTATTTTCAATACTTTACATTCTAATTGTGAGTATTCATTTTTTTATGTTTTTTTTTTACAAAAATACTGGGAAAAACTGTTTGGCCCAGTTAAATTCAATATTTTTTCAACTTGAGTACTTTGGACCCTATTCTATTAGCCAGATCGTAATGTTACACATACTTAAATTTGTAAGTAAAGTTGCCACATATTCTATTAGCTACTCACATCTAGATTGCGAGTTATGCACCCACAATCACTACTGATAAACCAAAGATGCAACTTAGGGCAAACCTCCCCATTGATTTTTGGACAGTTCAAACATTACAAGTGAAACATGCTTAAGGTTACACAAAATCCATATTTTATTTGAAATTTACGTCAAGCTCACAAATTAAGTCAGATCCTCCTATAGAAAAAGTATAAAGTTTCTGACAAAAAATATTATGAGTAGGAAAAAGGACTCGCAAAGGGTTTTAACACCAGTTCTGATAGCTGTAGCAGCAGTTAAACATACACTAAGGTACTTTAAAAGCAAGAAAACCATGGAAACAAAGTCTCAAACTCACAAATATGGAATTAAAAATATATTTAACTGTTATTAATCTGTAATATCGATTCCTGTAATCAAGGGGTTAATACTCATCATGAAACCCACAAGGACTAAATCAGATGCTCTAATACATTGTCTAGTGTGCTAGAGTGCTAGTCTGATGGGCAAACTTATTGGCTCTCATTAATTCTTAGTCTCCAATTGGTGATTATGTCTAACTTCTGTTATTTCTGTTATTTACTGACATCATGATGACATTCTCTTTTTCTATTGTCTCTTTTATGGCTGAGAAGCTTAAGTTGCTGGTTAGAAATAATAGAATAAGTCTAGAAGTTTAGAAAAAAATCACCCACAGCCAAATTTACAGTTTGAAGTAATTTACAGGCTTTTAATAGAATCAGGCCCTTTATCAACTTGCTATGGGATATGCAACATTCCTCTGACCTATTTAAATAACATTTAACTTTTAACTGCTTTAAGAAAAATAACTATTTATGTACTGGGTATATCTCTTAAGAAATACAACAAATATATTGGTGCTCAAGACACAACAGAAGAAAATAATGTAGTAAGTATGTAACCACACTTTAAACAGATTATGTGTTCAATATGTGTACATTAAAACAACCTCCAAATCACATAGTTCACCTATTCCAACATACTTCCCTGCCATCTAGGGTATGTAAGTGTAAATGCATGTGCTTGTTGCTGTCAAAAATTATACTGTGGCAAAGTGAAGGTAATTCTCCTAGCTGTCAGGAGCAATAACAAACACAGGAAGATGTGATTAAAATGGGTCTCACAGTTAAAATAGCACTAGACTTAGAAAACATACACATTAGTATTTAGAATATTTTATAAAACTAGAGATTTAGTCATTTAGCTATCTCTAAGCAATTCCATTGCCCATGTAGGAAAACCTTAAAGCACCACTGCAGTAAAAAAATTACACTACTTTTTCAAGTATATACCAAGCTAACTATATTATCCCCAGTTTACCCTTGGCCTTAGAACAATTTTTTTTTTTTTGGGGGGGGGGGGGATCTGAATTCCTGAATACTCAGTTGAGTACAGGAATCCATTTTGTGTTTTTTACATGACTTCTTCAGGGCTGAATCATGAGGAGTTGTGTTATGGCTATTGGTGGAAAGAGGATTGGGGAAGGAGGGGAAAAAAAGAGCATTTGTTAAGATAGTTAAAAAATATTTAACTTGACATCACACCTCTTCATTCTTAGTGGCCCAGAAGTGAGCACCTTTTAAGGCAACCATGTCTCTCCAGGAATGTATACAAACATAGATCCCACCAATGTATCATGAATTACCCCCAAACCCAGCAGTGGCATAAAAAAAATCGAATTAAAATTAGCTAGATGACATTTGTTCTTTTTATTTATGCTCTTTGTTAGACTCAATGTTTTTAGATAAATATTATTTTTCATTGAGAACATCATTTGTTGGACTCTCTTTTCCTCTGGTTTTATATTTCCAATTTCTCACATGACTGTTTGTACTGGTAGGCTTTGAAAACCTTAGATAGGTGTCACATCCGGGTTTCTTGACACTCGGTAAATGGCTAAACGCCTAAATTTCATGTCTTAGGCAGCCTGTTATTTTGCATCTACACACTACTGAAAATGTCTCAAATATACAATGCCCTAGATTCAGTAAACAGCACATTACAGCAAGATGATTAGTTGTGATTTCCAAAACAAACCTATGGAAAACAATCCTTGCTAGGTTATGTTCTATGTTTCCTTGCAGACCAGTTGCTACGTTCTAACATTTATTTTTGCTATTGATTTTACATTGAGTCATTTTGAAGGCAGTTTGCATGTAAAAAGTACCAGAGAACCACCTTTGTCAACAGTGTACCTCCAAAGATCTTGAAATAGCTTAGATCATTACTTGGATCATTATGACATTCGCTGAAGGATCTCTCATTGGAGTGCCTCTGTAATCAGTGTGGGAACCTGTTGTATATAGTATAATTATTAATATTAATAATGGTATTCAAATGCGTGTTTTTGCAGAGGAGGACAATCCAAAAGGTTTAAAGCAGATGTAATAATAAAAAAAAGCAATGGACAGGTATGTGTAGTCTAACATTCAATGCTGATGAATGGAAAATGATGCATTTCGATCAACAAAAAATTGAAAAGTAGGATTTATTGTCACAACCCGCTTTTTAGGGCCAGGGTGGGACTCCCCTGACCCTCATAATAGTCAGCTCTTCAGGGGCCAAAAAGGGCATATGAAAGTCAGGGGACTTTTCTTCAGCCACAGACTATATTTTGGGGGTTGTTCTATCAATCATCCCAGCTGTATGTGTCATGAACCCCAGGAAACTTGGACTTTTGGGTCTTGACACTGGACCATAATAGACATTAGCTAGCTAGTAGCTAGTTGGGTATTACAATGTTCATAAGGACCTTGTGAAAGACTTTACCACTTGTTATGTTGTGTAATGGTTTTCCCCCTGCTAATTGGGGCTCTGTTTGGAAAACATATGCATGGTGTGTTTCATTTAGAAGGAAGACTTTAATTATTTATACTGGGCTATAATCACTTTGTATTCTGAACCTGAAGGGATGTATTTCATAAATGAGCTAACAGCATTTATAAGTAATGCAACATATTTCAACAGTGTCTTAAGACTTAACTAACAATTGATTTCTAATTTGACCCCCTCTGAGGAAGATGTTGAATTGACAGGGGGGACAGCAGGAGAAATGATGAGGCTGTAGAGGCCTCATAGTACAAGGCAAAAATCTGAGGAGACGCTGACAGACAGGCCTCCTCACATGAAAAAAACTCAGTTGTATATAAAAGTGCTATGCATCAATAAAGTTTGTGGTCTGTTTTGTATACTCGTAAATACAATTTATTTCATTCTGGCCTCCACATGAAAAGACCTTTTGTTAATGTATTAAACTGGCTTATATGCTGATCTTCCGTCTGGTCCTATTCTAAGAGACCTTTTCCTGTCTCCAGAGAACTGGTTGTTCCTGGGCTGACTATGCAGACTGGACACTAAGATTAACCCTAAATCTTAAACATAGAGTAATTTACGTGGCAGCAAGTAGGTGGAGTGGGGTGGTACATAACCACTAATATCTGGGTTGTGACAGTTTCCTTGTCTTTTTTAAGTCCACTGAAGAGCAGATCATGACAACTATTCTGATCCAGTAATCCTGTGTTCCTAATGCTTCTGCAGGTGTTCCTGATAAGACCGACAAACCCTCCCTTTTTCTTGATTCTAAAGGAGAATTTCTGTATTGAAATGCAGTTTTTTTTTGGTTAAAACAGTCCCCCTCCCCTGGGTTTTGTCACATATGCTTATTGGTAATTTGGCAACAGACCTGGGTTAATATATCAGTTAGCAGAACATTTTTAAAGTAGGCAAAAATTTTTACAAATTTATATTAAATCATTTGGAAAACTGGTTGTATTGGAGACAGGAAAAGAGTTAAAAAAAGAAAAAAGACCAGAAAAAGCAGAAGGAAAGGACAGCCAGTAAGTGAGTACAAGAGACTAAGAGCCTTATTAAATTCACCAAATTGTAGTTCGTAAAGCCCGTAAAGAAGCTTGCAAACGGCTATTAAATTGGCCTCTTTTTGTTACCTGCAAACGATCTGCGGGTCACAGGCTGAAAAACAACAGTGGTTGCCAAAACTGGAACTCGACCCAGCTAAGACTTTGATCTTCCAAGCCCGTAAATGTTACAGTCGCAAATCACTATTAAATTGCTACAAGTCCTCAAGCCCGCAATTGTTTTCACACCCGAAAATGGCAAATGTAGCCAAAAATCCTATCGTACTAGAGAGGACTCACAAGGGGGTTAAACGCCTGTCCATAGGACTGTAATAGCAAATATAAACACACTACTGTATTTTAAATTACAGGGAAAGCGATGAAAGGTATTACAATTAATAGCACAACATTCTCAAGCTCGCAAATCTGCAATCATTTTTTTTCTTATGTTTCATTTTTGTGGTATATCGACCCCGGCAATCAATGTGGTAATACATATAATAGAAATCGCATGGACTAGAATATTATATATATATTTTTTTTATTCATATTGCATTATTTCTGAAATGCGGGTCCGATCGCAACTTGGACTTCAAAACCGAAATTGATTGAAATTTAACCTCCAAGTTTTAGTGACCTTGTCAGGGTAAAGGGGCTTGTGTCCTTCGATGAAGCTATGAGCTATAGCATATAGGGTCAGCCAAGATGGGAAGGTCATGGCAGGGCAGTCAGACAAATCGTGGTCCACTGGAGAAGAAACTGGCAACCCACTTCAGTATCTTTGCTAAGTAAACTTTATGGACAGGCACAACCAGAGATATAATGATATGGCACCGGAAGATGAGCCCCTCAGGTCAGAAGGTGCCTACCACATTACTGAGGAAGAGCAGAGGGCAAGTACAAGTAACACCAGATCTAATGAAGTGGTTGAGCCAAAGCCAAAAGGACACCCAGCTGCGCATGTGTCTGGAGGGGAAAGGAAAGTCTGATGCTGCAAAGATTAATTCAGAATAGGAACCTGGAATGTTTAAACAATGAACCAAGGCAAACTAGATGTAGATGTGGTCAAGAATAAAATGACAAGGTTAAACATTGATATTCTGGGAATTGGTGAACTTAAATGGACTGGACTGGGATATTTCACATCAGACAACCATCAGATCTTCTACTGTGGTCAAGAATCCCGCAGAAAAAATGGAGTATCCATCCTAGTCAATCAAAGAGTGGCCAAAGCAGTGCTTAGTTTCAACCCAATACATGACAGAATGATTTCAATTTGAATTCAAGGCAAGCCATTTAATATCACAGTGATCCAAGTCTTTGCTCTAACCATGGATGCTGAAGAGGCTGAAGTTGTCCATTTCTCCGAAGATATCCAACCGAACATAGATATAACATCAAAAAAAGATGTTACTATTATCGTAGAAGATTAAATGCTAAAGTAGGGAACCAAAGGCCACCTGGAATAACTGGCAAATTTGGCCTTGGAGTACAAAATGAAGCAGGTCAGACATTAGTAGAATTCTGTCAAGATAATTCTCTGGTGGTAACAAACATCCTCTTTCAACAGCCTCAGAGTCGACTCTACACATGGACATCACCAGATATACAACATAGAAATCAGATTGACTATATACTTTGCCGCCAAAGATGGAGGAGCTTCATACAGTCAGCAAAAACAAGACCTGGAGCTGACTGAGGCTCAGACCATGAGCTTCTTATTGCAAAGTTGAAAATGAAACTGAAGAAAAGAGGGAAAACCATCAGACCAAGTAGATACAAAATAAATAATATCCCTTGTGAATATGCAGTGGAAGTAAACAATAGATTTAAGGAACTAGACATGGAAGATAGAATGCCTGAAGAACTTTAGACTAGTGATGTCGCGAACATCAAACCGCCATAGACTTCAATGGGCAGGCGAATTTCAAAACCCACAGGGACTCTTTCTGGCCACAATAGTGATGGGAAAGTTGTTTCAAGGGGACTAACACCTGGACTGTAGCATGCCGGAGGGGGATCCATGGCAAAACTCCCACGGAAAATTACATAGTTGATGCAGAGTCTGGTTTTAAGCCATAAAGGGCATAAATCACCTAACATTCCTAAATTGTTTGGAATAACATGCTTTAAAACATCAGGTATGATGTTGTATCGATCAGGTAGTGTAAGGGTTACACCCGCTTCACAGTAACAGACCAATATCCCCGTTTAATGCACCGCAAACAACCGCAAACTGTCCCTTTGCACAACCGCAAACTCCCCATTTGCACAAGGTTGGATACCAAGCTAGCCATGTCCTGTTCCTTGTCCTCACTGATGTCATTGAAGGTCTCTTCCTCCACCCAGCCACCAAGGGTCCCCGAAAGGTGACAACAAGCCCCCTGGGACGCCTGCTGTGTTTGGTTTTCCACCTCCTCAAAGCCACCTTCCTCCTCTGACTCATCTTCTTCAGACTCCTCTGTCTGCGTTGCCTCTGTCTGCGTTATTATAAGGTGTGTACTGTTAAGTAGTACTATTCCTATCGGTTTAATCCCTGTTACGTCCACTATTAGGGGACGTGTATATGGCATTGATTTTTAGAACAGGGAGATGGAAAAAGATGCTTGGTCGGATCTCCTACTTCAAATTTTGGGCACTGCGCGTGCAATCTAAGGTGCCACCAGATATGAGTGTCACTGTGCACTGGCAAAAGTTGGCAGAGTAGGCGCTGTAGGCCTCACACACACGCCTGTAGACAGGCAACTGATATTCAATCGATTACAGTCAAAAAAGTGTTGTTTTATGTCACTGAGCACAATATAAGCTGTGAGCCTGACACAGGCAGGCAACTGAAATTAGATTACAAGAAAAAAATGTTTTTTTTCAATGTATGTTACACCACCAGGTATGAGTAGTGAAAATAAGCACAATATAAGCTGTTAGGTGTTAGCCTGTCACACACACACGCTGGCAGGCAGGCATATGCAATTAGATTACACAGAAAAAAATTATAAAATAAAATAAATTATGTTCTAGCCCTAAAAAGGGCTTTTTGGGTGGCTGTCCTTGCAGCAGATATCAGATGAGTCCTTCAGGTCTGTAATGGAAGCTAAATACACAGCCTGGATATCTATTTCCCTATTAACAGCCTTATTCAATTACAATTCGGTAAATTTAAAAGGGCTCTATTTAAGCACATAGCATTTTTTTTTACAGAAGTTTTTAGTTAGTGAACTTCTATCCAAAAGCAAGGTTTTCACTAACTTAAAACTTCTGTAAATAAAATAATCTGAGTGCTTAAATAGAGCTATTTTAAATTTACTGAATCGCAATTTAATAAGGCTTTAAATCTCCAGCAGCTACACTATCTGTCCTCTCAAAACTAATGCAGCTTCAGAATGATTCTAAAATGGATGCTGTCCTTCAGATGGAAGTCTCTGGAAGGGAGTGTATGCTGCTGATTGGCTGTAATGTGTCTGCTGACTGTGAGGTGCAGGGTCAAAGTTTCCTCAATGATAAAGTATAGGGGGCGAACCGAAAAGCGCATGTGTTCGCAGTTTGCTGCAAACGCTAAAATGCCAAAATCGCCGCAAATAGTCTGTTTGCGAACTGTCCGCGACATCTCTACTTTAGACTGAAGTTTGCAACATAATCCAGGAAACAGCAACAAAGAATATCCCTAAAGAAAAGTAAAAAGTCAAACTGGCTGTCTGATGAGGCTTTGAAAGTAGCCCAGGAAAGAAGGAAAGCGAAAGGTAGTAGAGATAAGAAAATATTTGTCCAACTGAATGCAGAATTCCAGAGGATATCAAGAAGAGACAAGGAGACATTCTACAATGAATGATGTAAAGAGATTGAAGAAGATAACTGAATGGGTAAATCAAGAGATCTCTTCAAGAAAATTGGGAGACTAAAAGGCACCTTTCATGCAAAAGTGGGAGTGATAAAATACAAAAAATAGTTGGGATTTACCAGAAGAAGATCAGATAAAGAAGAGGTGGCAGGAATACACCGAAGATCTATACAGGAAGGATCTTAACAGCAGTGATGACCTCAATAATTTCTCCAATGAGTTGGAGCCAGACATCTTGGAGAGTGAAGGGAGATAGGCCCTAGGATGTCTTGCTGATAAAAAGGCTGCAGGAGGTGATGGAATCCCAATTGAACTAATCAAAATTCTACAGGATAATGCTGTGAAAGGGTTGCTTGCCTTATGCCAACACATTTGGAAAACTCAACAATGGCCAGTACACTGGAAAAGATAAGTCTACATCCCAATCCCCCAAAAAGGTAGTGCTAAAGAGTGCTCCAGTAATTGAACAATTGCACTCATTTCACATGCCAGCAAGGTGATGCTTAAGATTCTAAAAGCTCGACTCCAACAATATATGGACTAGGAACCAGCAGATTTGCAAGCCGGGTTCTGCAGAGGAAGGCACAAGAGATCAAATTGCCAATGTCCACTGGATAATAGAGAAAGCAAGAGAGTTCCAAAAAAACATTTACTTCTGCTTCATAGACCATTCTAAAGCCATTGGCTGTGTGGATCAAAACAAAATGTGGTATGTCCTTAGAGAAATGGGAGTACCAGATCATCTAATCCTCCTGATAAAGAATCTATATGTCGATCAAGAAGCCACGGTCAGAACCGAACATGGGACAACAAAATGGTTCAAGATCGGAAAAGGAATGCAACAAGGTTTTATATTGTCACCTTATTTATTCAACTTATTTGCAGAATACATCATGTGTAAGGCTGGACTGGATGAATCCAAAGCCTGAATCAATATTGCTAGAAGGATGATCAACAACCTCAGATACGCCGATGATGCTACTCTGATGGCTGAAAGTGAGGAGCCGAGCCGTTAACTCGCACCACTGAGGAGGAGATGAGCGAGGCGAGTCGTTAAGGCAATAAAACTTGCAGCACTTGGGCGATGAGCGCCAAAGGCACTCATCACCTGCGAGCCTCACGCAGCGAGGCGTTAAGGCAATAAAACTTGCAGTACATGGGCAATGAGCGCCTTCAGGGTTCCTTGCCTGTGAGCCTTGCAAAGCAAGGCGAGCAGTGGAGGCAATGAAACACGCGGGACTTAGTTTTTAAACACTTAAGAAATGGGGGATCGCCTTAGGCTGCAAGCACTTGCAGAACGCGGGACTTATAAAACAAAAATACGAGATAGGAAAAATACGAAGTTAACGGCTGAACCGCGAAAAGCAAAAAACACAAAACACAAACAAAAAAAGAAAATACAACAAAAACATCACACACAGCACAGGGAAACAACCAGGACGTCTGGGAGTGAGGTGGAACGCAAATTTAAGTCCATTTTGCCGAGTTGTGCCACTCGAAAATCGGCTAAGCAAGAAAAAAAAATGTCTGGAAAAAAAATGAAAATGATGCAACACGACCCTGGACAGTGCAAAACATCCCCAAACCGCGTACCACTTTCACAAGCTACAAAATATACTATTACAAAGGACGGCAAATGCTCGCGAACCGCGTAGCACATAGACAATCTACACTATTTTACAATCGCAACTTGCCAATAACAACATTACGCATTTTAACTTGCACTTTACAAAAATAAACCAACGGTTTGCCCTCGCGCACGCAGCATATTCCTAATGCACAGTGGGGACATTTATAACACTATCTCCTCAGGCCAGCAACATTTCAAAGCAACATTTTATGATGCAGGAAAATAAAAAGAGATTGTTACCTCTTCAGGCTTTTGATTGTTACATATATTAATTACAAAAAGGTAAACAATATTAATTTATTATTCAATTAATTCATTAATTAGTATTTATTGAGAATATTGAGAAGAGCCATGCACGGAGAGGCTCATTGCGAGCCACACGTTGATCGCGGAAGGTCCATAGAGTATAAATAGCTTAACATTGTGTGCCAAACAGCATTACCATGGCTTCAAATTGTATTGACCATCATTTTTTGACGGGCAAGTCGATAGCATATATATATGTATAGTAAATAAATAGTACATCTGTGTTCACATTTGAATGTCTAAAGCAAGTTAAAAAACTTGCTTCCAGCTCAGAATTCCGAGAAAAGCATGCAGTGTGCCCACAAATGCCTCACTCTTCAATCCATAGCCATTTTCAAACATGGCTTCCTTTAAGCTTATGCCTGCGGTATTACACAGCTTTAATGCAAAGCCAAGGCTGGATTTTGTGCAAGCTGAGAATCCTATGCATGTACAGCTGTTTCAAACTTACTGGCTATCATCAGCATGGAGTGGGATCTGACCTGAGCTGGTACATGCAAATGTGCCCACAAATGCCTCGCATTTATATATATATATATATATATATATATATATATATATATATATATTCTTAATATATTGCTTAAAAATAAATACTTAAGAGAAAATTTAACTTAAGAAGCCAGAGATTATTAGAACACAAGTTCTGAATAAATTGCCAAAATAAGGACATATACAGCCTTATTAAATTGGGATTCAGGCAAATTTAAAAGGGCTCTATTTAAGCACATATTTTTTTTAGAGACTTTTTTAGTTAGTGAAAACCTTGCTTTTGGATAGAAGTTCACTAACTAAAAACATCTGTAAAAAAAAAAAGCTATTTGCTTATATAGAGCACTATAGAGCGCTGATCGTGAGGCACGCAAGACTTTGAAAAAATTACCAATTTAACGGCCGATATTTTTTTAAAGCCCATAACTCGGAAATCGTCGGAAGACCACCAAAAGACGTCAATAATAAAAAAAAATGAACTTACAACCTCACACACAGCACAAGGGGAGAGGCAGGGAGCCTGTGAGTGAGGTTGCAAGCAAATTTTGAGGATATTGAAAATCGGCTAAGTGAGGAACAAAATGGCGGCCCTAAAGATGTAAATGTTTTCAAAAAGGCTCGAAACGCGAGGCCACAACACTTTGAAAATACAAGCAGCGGAGTTCATCGCGAGGCACGCAAGACTTGTACAGAGTCAGAGAGGAGCAAGACACAGGGGAGGGAGAGTGGGTGGAAAGAGACATAGGGAGGGTGGAGGGAGAGAGTAGGGAACAGATACATTGAAGGGAGAGGAGGGGAACAGACACAGGGGTCAGAGAGTGAGGAGAGGTTTGCAATGAGCACCAAAGGCGCTTATCACGATGCCTGCAAGTTAGAGGTGGGGGAGCCTTGCATTGTGTGGCAAGTAGCAATGCCAGCCTTCAAATTTTATTGCCGTCATTTTTGACAGGCAAGTCACTAGTATCAGATATATAGTTGTGAGCATGCAGGTTGTTGCTAATGATGCGGGCGCATTTTGCCAGCAACTGCGGACCTCGCAAAATTTACAGGCTTACGTGAAAAAAATATAGGACGCGGAACTTAGAAAAAATAAATTATGACCTCGCAAAAATACGACCTTCTCGCCCGAAACCCACGCGCATCAAAACATTAAAAACACCATAAATACACACAAGAAACACATAAAAAGTTTACCCACTGCAAGGGGGGCACCAGAGGACCTCGAAAAGTGAAGTTACAACTCAATTACACTCGAAATACAAGAGTTTAGACGCCCGAAAATCCCCTAAGCGAGAGAAAAAATGGCCGCCGAAAAAAACGAAAACGAGGCTCATTGCAGGCCGCAAATGCGGACCCTCGCAAAGCGAGGGGCCGCATTTGCGGAGGTGGAGGCTCTACGGCGCCTCACACGTGGTTACAAACACCCACACAAGCGGCACTTTACCAAAATAGATCTAACACGCAATCACTATATACGGACTTAGCATAAAAAAATACCTTGCAGAAATATGACCTTAACCGCCGAACCGCGCACCTGAAAACATTAAAAACACAATAAATACACACAAAAAATACTTAAAAAGCTTACCCACAGCAAGGGGGGGGGGGCACCCAGGACCTCTGCAAGTGAACTTACACCGCAATTTAAGTCCAAATTCCCGAGTTTAGATACACGAAAATCCCCTAAGCGAGAGAAAAAATGGGCGCCGAAAAAAACAAAAACTAGGCTACAGGACCCTAAAGACGCAAAACACCACCAAGCACATACAGCTTTTCAAAAAAGCCGTACGAGGTACAAGATACACTCTTATCAAGGACACAACATCATCCACAGCCACGTACCACATACACATTCGCCGTCATTTTACAACACTAACTTACACAATGCAAAGTACACAGCTATCCTAACCGCTTTCCCTCGCGCACGCAGCCTATTTACACTACACACTGCACACATTGCTGACACTTACACCTCAGCTCCACAACAGTGCAAACATACATTGTATGCTGCAGGAACATCAAAACAGATTGTCAGCTCTTCAGCACAATGCTTCCTGCATATATTAGTTCTAAATAGGTAAAGTATATTAATTTATTAATTTATTAATTATTTTATTAGCATACAAAAATACATATACACAAAAAAAAAACACTCTCACAATAAACACAAAACCCATTCACTGCGCCACTCAAACGAGCGCCAACGCTGCTCATAGCACACAAAGCCTTGCAATATGCACAAAAAGCAGATCACCGCCGACAAAACAATAAAAGCAAAAGCGTCTATCAGGGAAAAAAAAAAAAAAACTGCCTCGCAATGAGTGCCGAAGACGCTCAGTGCGAAGCTCGCAATGTAAAAAAAGTAATGTCTGGCCCAAACAGCATTCCCTGCCTTACAATTTTATTGCCTCATCATTTTTGAAGGGCAAGTTGCTACTCATATATAATTAACATAAAGAGTTAATACACATGCAAAGTTCAATTAGTTATACTGTGGAGTATCAACATTGAGGGCCTGATAGGAATATGACAGGTTATACTGGGGTGGGTTGCCAGTTCCTTCTCTAGTGGAATGTGATTTGTCTGACCTCTCTGCTATGACCTGCCCACCTAGAGTGACCCTACATGGTATAGCTCACAGCTTCATTGCAGTACACAATCCCTTCACCATCACCACTTAGCAATGCTGAAGGGGATCAGGGTAACATGCCCCACACCAATCCACTCTAACCCATCAGGAGGGGCTGCAAAAACACATGGAGGCTTCACAGAGGCACGTGGATCAACAGCCAACTCACCTCCATCTCCTCTACTCCCATCCTGGAGAGTCCCATGCCATTGCTGGTGGCCATGTGCCAAGATGTATAGCCATTCCCATTTGGTGACCACCATTATGTTTTGCTATTCATTAATTTACATTAGTGTGGTGTATGTTCCCCTGGTCCCATTGTGGATCGCTAAGTTGTGGTGGTAAAGGGTCTTGTGTACCTGAATGAAGCTGTGAGCTATACCATGTAGGGCCACTGTAGGTGGGTAGGTCATAGCAGAGAGGTCAGATAAATCAAAGTCCACTAGAGAAGGAACTGGCAACTGACTCCAGTATCTTTGGCATGCAAACCTTGTGGAACAACACAGGCAGTAACATAGCTAAATGTGCTGCAGTCCCTAGGGTCACAGAGAGTCAGACATGACTGAAGGACTGAACAACAATTAATACATTGTTCCCCTGGTACTTGATCTATGTGATGTGACAATTTAATGTGGCCACTATTTGTTTTCCCCCTGTATATGTGATGAGCGAGATGTATATGCAATCATAATTATATTTTAGGGTCCACATTAGAGCCTCTGTGAGTGAGAAAGGGTTAATATGGCATCAGTTTCATGTTTTTGTGTTGCTATTTATTTATTTCTTGCAGCAAGGCTTTTCATATTGGCATATGCATGACCAATCCAACATATGATGAAATAAAACATTTTTTTTAATGCCTATTTTTTATTTGGGTATTATTATGCAAGTAATTGTAATGCCTTTCCATGCTTTCCCCAGATTTTAAAGTCCACTGGTGTTTTTATATTGTCTTTTACAGTGTTGAGAAATAGTTTTTAAACCCTTTGCGGGTCCTTTTTGGAAGCCATAATATTTTTGCCTCCATTTGCTGGTTATGGGCGTGAATGCCAGGGCGTCTTTGGGAATTTGTTGCATTTTAATAGCGTGATTAGAATGTAACAGTTACGGTCTTGACAAAACAAAGGATTTGTAGCAACATCCTGTAGGGTTTTTCTGCAGGTTGTTTGTGCTTAGCTTTAAGAGGCCAATTAAATAGCTGTAAGTCTTGTGGACTATCAGCCTTATTAAATAACGATTCAGTAAAGGCTGTATATTACGGGCTACGGTTTTACACTTTGAGGGAATTTAATAGGGCTGTAAATCTAGTCACATCCACCACATCTTTAGTGTCAGATTAGAATTTAAAACTTTTGTTCCAAGTATTCCCCATAACTCCACTATTGTGGTTAGTTTTTAGAGTAATTTTAAAGCACTGTGCGTCATTTTTCAAGGCAATGTGTAGTACAATAGCTACCAAGGAAGCATGTAAAAAAATAAATTCACAGTGAGCAAAGGTGAATAATTTTAAGTTGAGACTTGCTACCACTTTAACCTCACAGATATCCAAGGGCAAATGTCTGGTAACCACTCTGTCTATTTTCATAACCATGCATACCAGTGCCAGGCGGCTAAGGGCTGACTTAATGTAATGTCTGTGATTTCACCAGGTAATTATTTTTTCAACTACTGCTAAAATTCCAGCTTCAAAGTACTTACCTTATTGTTCAAGAATTGAAGGCAGGCAACATGTTGATGCCAAGGTGATTCTGAAATTCCCTGTAAACCACTGAAATATTGCAGCAGGTGTAAATATTTATTTGCAGAATCGACAAGGACTTACCATTCACCCAGTAATCATATATTTAATGTTTGATAAATATTTAAATGTAAGAGGAAGTTTAACAAAGACAAAAATGCAGGGTTTAATTGTAAGTGACACAATAAATAATAATATCCCTATTACATTCATATGTGGTAAGCTACCATTTAATATTTGCTCTGCAAGAAAGATATCATGCCTTTCCCATGAATGACATAACCAAAAGCCACCTAAGCAATCATTATAAAAGTTACACGTCATTTTGACTTTTCCTACTGATTTATAAACACCTGTTTCTACCCATGTGCTATTGAGACAGTGATGCATTTCAAATATAAGCAGCCTTATTAAATTGTGATTCTGCACATTTAAAAGGGCTCTATTTACATAGCATTTTTTTTTACAGAAGTTTTTAGTTAGTGAAGACCATGCTTTTGGATAGAAGTTCACTAACTAAAAACTTCTGTAAAAAAATATGCTATGTGCTTAAATAGAGCCCTTTTAAATTTGCAGAATCGCAATTTAATAAGGCTGATAGTCTTTTGTTCATTACTAAGACTTGACAAACCTTAAATGTTACCTACAAAGAACATGTGTTTGGAAATGCACAGCAAAAGTTCATTGTTGAAAAAACCCAAAATACAAAAAAAATATTGTGTTTTACAGTGGGAGAATATAAACTACAAGAGCATGCCCAGTCTGTATGAACTATACATGTAGATCATACAAATGAGCTTGAATTGTAAGATGTTATCATTATTCTGCAAAAATAATCACTTGAAGTAGAGTGAGTGCAATTCAGTACTATTATTTAAAAAAAATGCAAAATCACATATATAGTTGTCGTACTGCAAGTTGTCGTCACGCTTTACAGGCCTCGCAGGTGCTCATGACGAGGTGGAGATGTGCACTGCAAGCGCTCATCACGAGGCCCGCGGGACTTTTAGCTACAATGAGCACCGAAGGCACTCATTGCAGGGCTCAAGATGAGTGCTACAGGCACTCATTGTGAGGCACGCAAAATATTTTACGACACGCAATACTTTATGACTTTAACGGCCAAGTGCATCAACCCAAAGAACCACAACAAAATACAAATATTAAAAAATATATATACAGGTATATACACTCACACACAGCACAGGGAAAAAGCCAGGAAGCCTTGGAGTGATGTAGAAAGTTAATTTGACCCAAATTTTGTGTTTTTAATCATTCGAAAATCGGCTAAGCGAGAAAAAAAGGTGCCCCAAAAATAAGTCAAAATTCTCAAACTGTGAAAACAAGGTCGATGCACGTAACACTTGCCCGAACAACGCCAGCCATGTCCGAATGCCAAAATATACCATTCCAAAGCTAAAACTCACTAACAACATTACGAATCTAAAATGGCGGTTTTGCCGCCAAAAATAACGGTTTGGGCTCGAGCCTGCAGGCTATATATACTGCACAGTTTGCAGATTTCTCTCACTTTCTCCTCAGGTGATGAATAGTCTCACTGTTCATTTTCTGTTGACAAAAAATCCAAACAGATTGTTAGCCGTTTAGAATATTGCTTGCTGAATATTACAGACAAATAGGTAAAGTATATTAATTTATTAATTTATTAATTATTAATAAAAGAATAAAAAAATCCTAATGAAAATTGGTTTATTTTATACTGCTCTCATTTACAAATAGATGCTTAGCTGCTTAGGTTTTGCATATATGAAAATTAAATATTATTGATTTATTTGTTAATTAATTAATTCTATCACATATATAGTTGTGAGCATACAAGTTGTTGCTAATGCTTGCGGGCTCTCGTAGCGAGCCGAAGGCACTCCTTGCCAGCAACTGCGACCCTTGCAAACTTTACGTTGCAACGCAAACAACACGACACACCAACTGCGACCCTCGTAAACTTTACGTCGCAACGCCAACAACATGCGAGATACGTTGCCACTCATTACGACCTCGCAAAAATCGTCCGCAACTAGCGAACATGACAAAATTCAAAACACAATAAATACACACAGCACATACATAAAAAGCTTACCTACAGCAAGAGGGAGAATCCAGGACCTCAAAAAAGCAACTTACACCTTCATTTAACTCAAAATAAAAGAGTTTAGACACTCAAAAATTCTCTAAGCGAGAGAAAAAATGGCCGCCGAACAAAACGAAAACGATGCTACAGCACTCTAAACACGCAAAACTCCACAAGAAACTTGCAAAACACCACAAAAGACCTACGGATATTCCGCTAAGACGCATACCACACATTACCCGTTATTTTACGACAATGCGGAAGTACACAACTACGCTAACGGTTTGGTCTCGCGCACAGACACTATTACACTGTACACATTCAGCACGCTTACACAGCAGCTCCACGCCACTAATGCTGCAGCAACCTCAAAACACATTGACAGCTCTTCAACACAATGCTTTCAAATAGGTAAAGTATATTCATTTATTAATGTATTATATATTTCATTATTATACACCAAACAGCATTAGCTACCTTACAATTTCATTGCCGTAATTGTTTGACGGGCAATTCGCTAGTTAATTAATAAAAATGACATTACATTAGGTTAATTAGGACTTATTAGCAGGACATCATTTAAGGACTGCTATCATTTATGAATAGATGTTTAGCTCTTTAGGTTTTGCATGTAAGAAACTGAAATACAATAGATTTATTTATTAATTAATGTATTATATACATTAATAAAAATGACATTACATTACGTTAATTAGGACATTTTAGTAGGACATAATAGATACAAAATGTTGCAATTTTAGAAAGATAGCACTTGCACCTGGATAAACAGAGAGTGCGAGCTCTGCAGCATTTAACCTGCAATTAATTCAAGATTACAGGTATATGAAATGTAATATTTCATGTTGCCCTTATTTATGAATAGATGATTAGATCTTTACGTTTTGCCTTGATTAAAAGTATACATAAAATATTACATGAACAAATATATGTATTAATTAAATGATGAACATTTCTCATATTGATGAGAATTAAACATAATACAAAAAAAAGAATTAACTGTGGAAAATGTTCTAATTAAAAAAATATAGTAGGATATTCTTCACAAACCATTTTAGAGCTTTTTTTCTCATTTTACACTTTGCAGCTGTCTGTTAACACTCGATGTGAAAGAAGACACCGTTTGTGATCTGTAGCATTTAAACTGCAATTACTACACTACATCACAGGTATATTGAATACAAATTTACAAGAAATATATAGATTACACAAATGAAAAGACCATGGTCCTCATTCAATTGCGATTTGGCCAATTAAATTGGGCGCTAAATAAGCACATAACATATTTTTTTTAAATAAGTTTTTAGTCAGTAAACATCTATCCAAAAGCAAGTTTTTCACTAACTAAAAACTTCTTTAAAATAATTATGCCAAGTGCTTATTTAGAGCCCTATTCAATTGGTCAAATCGCAATTGAATGAGGCCCCATGACTTTATGTGGATTATTGTGGGTTGCTTTTCAGATTGGTTTCTTAATTCATTATTTCATTTCAGAATGCCCTAATTTATGATGAAATGTTTAGCTCATTAGGTTTTGCATTTATGACAATTCATAAAATAAAAAAGTTTATTCATAAATTACTTGATGCAAATAATACAAATGACCCTGTAATAGGCAGCACAGATTATTTATATAATACTGTAAGATAACAAAAATAGACAAGGACTGAAATGCTATTTACACATAACAAATATAGTGCTCATGTCATGTTTCTCATTGTTTGTTTGCTATATAATAAAACCTGAAATTAGAAACAAAATAACAAAAATACAAATATGTGTATTTACAATTATAATTACAAAAAAAAAGAAGACAAAAAACAAAAGGCAAGGGAACAGAAGCAAAGATTGAGAGATCAACAGTCGCCGGAGACTTCAAGAAGGTTAAGAGAAGCAGACTGTCAGAGACTTGAAAACAAAAGAACAATGACTGTAAAAGCACAGGATGTGCGTGAAGGAGCTACAAAGAAAAAAAAAGTAAAAGACATAATACATGACAAACATTGGAAAAAGAGAACCATGTGAATATGGAAAATAGTAGTAATATATGTGCTCACGGTTGTCTCTTATTTAGATATTTAACTCTAGAAACTCATTATTGTGGGTTACTAAATGTGGTTTGTCAATTTTGTGAGGCATATAATTTTGACAAAGAAAGACCAAGAGATGGTGAGTTTATTAGTTGCTGTCATGAAGGAAAGGTATGACTGCCAGAAAGACACACATTTCCACAATATTTAAAAAGTAATATGACTGTGGTAACATTTACAAATGATCAACATTTCAAACAAAACATCAGGTCTTATAACAGTGCCATTTCATTTGCTTCAATGGGTGCAACATTAGCAGAAAATGTGCCAGGGCCATGCTGTTTTTAAGAGTTTGACAAGATTATGAATAACAACCCATATATTCAAGCATACAAAAAAATTAGCTGAAGTTGAAAGAGAACACCAGACTCATGCTCAAATAAATCATTTGCCAATGCCAAGAGTAAATATGGTTCTTAAAAGAGATCACCATTGTGATCAAAGATGGTATAATTTACCAACATCGAATGAGGTTGCCATGGTGTTTTAAAAATGACTATGGTGTACCACCATTTGAGCGGGATATTAGAATATATCCCAGAAATCCAGAACAACCTTTTATAAATATAAATATATTAAGTACTAATTTGCATCTGTTCTGTGATTTCTCCTGAACAGGGCTAGTGAGGATGTCCAGGGAGGTAGCTGAGCTGGGTTACAGTTACAAGGGGAATCTGGGGGAACAGGAGCAGGAGGGAAGCCAGTTCTGAGTTGGCAAGCACCAACAGATTTGACAGATTGAGTAAAACTGTTGGGGATGTCCATTCAGAAATGGCAATGCCAGATAGAGCCCTCTAACAGCCGGGAAAACAGTTCTACTGGAGGAGTGGGAGGGGAGAATAGGCAGAGTAACAGGCAAGTTCTGGTGGTTGGAGACTCTATGATTTGTCACCCAGATCCCAGAAATCGAACAGTTTGCTGTCTCCAGGGTGCTTAGGTTCGGCATGTTGTGGATCGGGTAGACAAATTATTGGGAGGGGCTGGAAATGAACCGGCGATATTGGTACATATTGGTACCAATGACAAAGTTAGTAGATGGAGTGTCCTAAAGAATGATTTTAGAGAGCTAGGTAATAAGCTGAAGGCAGGAACCTCCAAGGTAGTATTTTCTTAGATACTACCAGTGCCACGTGCTAGCCCAGGGAGGAAGAAGGAGCTTAGGGAGGTTAATGCGTGGCTAAAAATGTGGTGCATTAAGGAAGGGTTTGGGTTTTTAGAGCACTGGGCTGACTTCTCACTTGTGTGCAATCTCTATAGCAGGGATGCATTTCACCTTAATGATGAGGGAGCTTTTGTGCTAGAACGGCTGGAGGAGTTTTTAAACTAGTAGGTGGGGGGGGAGGGGGGTGAGATAGAAGTAATCAGGTAGTAAGTGTAGAGGGGGTAAGGAACTTAGCAACTAGACATGTGAGGAGATGGGGGAAGGGTGAGTACAGTCAATAGGGATAAAATGCTAAGTACCTCAAGTACAGTGGCAGGCACTTCAGAAGTACAGACTCATAACATAAGGTGTATGCTTGCTAATGCCGGAAGCTTGCCAGGAAAAATGGGAGAGTTAGAATTATTAGCAGTTAATGATAAATGGGATTTAATAGGCATTACTGAAATGTGGTGGGATGAATCTCATGACTGTGCTTTTAATCTGGATGGTTGTTACCTATTTAGGAGAGATAGAGGCAATGGTAAAAGAGGAGGAGGGATTTGTTTGTATGTTAAGCCTGAATTTAAGCCTATAGTCAGAGAAAATATTTATGCTGGAACTGAAACATAAATAAATAAATAAACATACTTATCACCATATACCATGTGGAAATAAAAGTAGAAGGAGTAAATCACAACCCAAGTGGCTTAGCAATGAATTAAAGATGAAGATGAGGTGAAAAAAACAAGCATTTGAATTATACAAACAAGAGGGGACAGAGACTGCTTTACGCAACTACAAGGAAATCAGTCTTGCAAAAGGGCTTTTAGACTGGCTAAAATCGAAAATGAAAAGTTAGTTGCAAAGGAGAGTAAGACTAACCCTAAAATATTTTTTTAAATATATTAATGGGAAGAAGGCGAGGAAGGAAGCTATAGGAACATTACAATGTGACACAGGCCATCTGATAATTAGTGACCAGTAAAGGCAGATAAATAGGTTATTTTCTTTGGTATACACAAGGGAGGTACCAGTGGTTGGGTCACTGCAGCATAATGGGGCTACACTACCTTCACCAAATAACTGGTTATCGCAGGAAGAAATCTAAAAGAGGTTGGAAAAAATACATGTTAATAAAGCCCCAGGTCCTGGTGGAATACATCCAATGGTACTGAGGGAACTGGGTTCTGTAATAGCCAAACCATTATATCTAATTTTTCAGGATTCAATTAACACAGGGTCTCTACCAGATGACTGGAGAAAGGCATAGGTGATACCTATATTTAAGAAGGGAGCAAGAGCAAACGCGAGGAATTATAGACCAGTGAGTCTCACTTCAGTAGTGGGAAAGCTTTTAGAAGGGTTAATAAGGGATAATATACAGGAATATGTCTATTCAAACAGGATTATAAGTAGGAGACAACATGGATTCATGAAGGATAGGTCATGTCAAACAAACCTAATTCAAGTTGAAGCCAATAATCTAAATCTTATCATATTTCGACAAAATAAACTTTCTGTAGAACAATATTGTGGTCTGATGGATTATGTAGATTAATTAGCTACAAACAGAGAACTTCCAGCTGGCATAGCTATAATTTTGCCATCTTCTTTCCATGGTTCTCCACGCAATATGCAAGAAAGATATAATGATGCAATGAGTATTGTAACTAAATTTGGAAAACCAGATTTATTCATTCCATTTACATGTAATCCACAATGGTCAGAGATAGTAGAACATTTGAAACATGGACAAAGGGCATCTGATAGACCAGATTTAGTGGCAAGAGCATTTAAAATAAAACTCAATGCAATAATCCTTAACATAACCTTCGCACAGTTATTTGGTAAATGTCTGGCTTTTGTTTATAACATTGAATTTCTAAAAAGAGGACTTCAACATGCACACCTACTTTTTATACTCCAAGAAGAACAGAAACTAAATACAGCAGTGAGTGTGGATTCACTGATTAGTGCTGAACTTTCACATCCTGAAAAATATACTAAACTCTATGAAATTGTAACTCATCGCATGATTCATGGTCCATGTGTAGATATAAATAACCAATCACCATGTATGGATAATAAGAAATGCACTAAAGAATTCCCAAAAGACTTTAGACTGCAAACTTATGCTAATTGCAATGGATATAATTTGGACAAACTGCAATAATTAGTGGAAAATTGTAGATAATAGATATGTGGGGCCATATAATCCACAGTTGCTGATTAAGTACAATGCACACATAAATGTGGAATCTTGCACTCAATCAAATCCATAAAATATGTGTATAAATACATTTACAAAGGTTATGATGAGGCAACTGTTGTTGTGCAAGGTGAACAAAACAAAGAAGACAATCTTATTTTACATGATGAACTTTCATCTTATCCGGATGCATGCTATGTAAATGCTCCTGAAGCAATGTGGCGTCTTCTCAAATGTGAAATGCATGATTGGTCACATGCTGTGTCTCGATTAGCTGTACATTTGCCACAAAATGAAAATAGAGAAAGAACACACTGCATGGTTTCAATTAAATTCCCAGGACACTGAGGCAAGACAATTTTTATACATTGAGATTCCATATTATTATAATAAATGGGGCATGGCAACAAAGAAAAAAAAGTGAAAATAAAATTATAAATAAGAATTTATACTGTCAGTCCAAGAAACATTGAACACTTTAGTTTAAGATTACTACTTTTAAATGTTCTTGGTGCACAAAGTTATGAACATTTACGTACAGTCAATGAAATAGTTTATGATACATTTCAATTAGCTACGCAACATCGAAACTTCCTTGCAGATGATACTGAATGGGAGAGATGTCTACACAAAGCAGCACTATGTCAAAGGCCTAAGCAGATGAGAGAACAGTTTGCATTAATTTGCATCTTTTGTAATGTACCTGATGCATTAGCGAGAAACAATTAAATTAAATATGTGTAAAGACTTTTTGAGTCCATAGCTGAATTAAAAGCATTAATGGAAATTCAAGAAGTATTTCTCTGTTATGGATTAAATTGTCCACATTTTAATCTGCCAGATCCAGGACTGATTGATAAAATAAACTTTGAAGACTATGATGCTGATGTTGAACAACACAAATCAGCGGAAAAAATAGCAACTTTAAATACATTGCAGTTAGAAGTATTAAACACCATCAAAAAAGCAATAGATGATGACATGCTCAAAGAGCATTATTTCTATCTTGATGGACCTGGAGGCTCGGGGAAAATGTATCTATATAATTTACTGATGAGTTGCATTTGAGCTAAAGGGAAAATAGCTCTGGCCTTTGCAACAACTGGAATTGCAGCACTATTGTTAGAAGGTGGGAAAACTGTGCATAGTGGATTTAAACTTCCAGTTCCCATTTTGGAAACATCAGTTACAGCTATTAGAATGAAATCATCTCAAGCTAAAAAACTACAAACAACTAAATTAATTATCATAGATGAATCAACAATAATGTTGTGCCATGCTCTGCAATGTATTGATTGTTTGTGCAAAGTCATGGCTACAGAATTGCCTTTTTGGGGGAAAGGTAATGTTGTTAGGTGGAGATTTTAGGCAAACATTGCCTGTTGTTGTCCATGGAAATCAGACAGAGATTCTAGAAACATGTATAAAGGCAAGTCCACTATGGAAATTATTTACACATCTTAAATTAGAAAAAAATATGAGTTCAGAGGGCCAAAATTAATTCAATAATTGGTTAATTAAGATTGGCAAAGGAAAAACACAGGTCATTCAATTTACCTGAAGATACTATGGAAATACCACATGAAATGATTTGTAAAGAGTCACTAATATCAGCTATATTCCAAAATGGAATAATTCACAATGAAGAATCAGACCTTGCACAAAAAGTAATATTAGCATCCAAAAATAAAGACGCATATCATCTGAATAATGACATTTTGAAATTAATAAATGTGACACAGAAAGATTATCACAGTGCAGATTCTGTTCAGGCTGACTGTGACTGTCAGACTGTGAGGCCAACTTTACCACTGAATTTATCAATTCATTAACACCATCTGGAATGCCACCATATATTTTACAGCTAAAAAGAGAAATATGAAATATGGGACCAGATTAATTGGGCAGGATTTAAGAGATCATTTCATACATGCAGAAATTCTGAATGGTACCCATAAAGGTGAATGAGTTTTATACCAAGAATTGATTTGGCTCCAAGTGAGAGTGGTTTGCCTTTTTTCCTTCAAAGGAGACAATTTCCCATCATCATGGCATTTGCTATGACCATTAAAAAATCACATGGACAAACTTTTAAGTGTGTTGGGATTTTTTTTGAGGAACCAGTATTTGTCCATGGGCAACTCTGTGGCATTTTCCAAATGCAAAAATCTGAAAAACATTAATGCTTTTTGCTGAAAAAAATGAAAGTCAGTGTGAGTTGTTAAATGATGGGAGAGTTTTCATGAAAATATAGTTTATTATGAAGTGCTGTATGTTCCAAAAAAACAAGAAAAAAAAAAAAAACACAGGCTCACAAGAAATGTAATATTAACACACATACAGAACCGTGGCTAAGACTAAGTTTTATGTCTATTGGGCTCTTTTTAGAGAAACCACTATTACAACATGCTCAACTGTATGTTCCATTTTAACATTGCTAAAAATAAGTCGTACGTTGAATAATAAAACAGAGCTTGCAAAAAATAAAAATAAATAGTGGTTAGATCCCAATGAAAAACTTGAAAGTCTGTTGGCCTCTTTTTAGAGTAAACACTTTTCGCCCTGAAACAACTCGATGTCCTATTTACACTATATAAACACCACAGGTTGAGAAAATGAGGAATTTCAAATTTCCCTGGGTGTTTTCCACCCTAATAATCAGTATATAGGTAATGGGACTAGTAAATATTTAAACATTGTAAAGGTAAATTTATTTCATGACAGCAGCGAATTAAAAAGGGGAATTAAAATATGGCACAAGGAAATTAAAAAAGGGGCAAATGTATGGAAAAGAATACTCCCAGTGACACTTAAATTGTGCAGTATATGACTCTTAGTGAGTGGGTATTCTTATTCCCTCCTTATGTCGAGCCAAATACACTAGTAGAACTTAAAGTTATATGAATATACTTTTATATTTATATGGTGCCTTCATGCATTTATATATCACCCAACAATGTATTTAGAGGGTAGTACTTCTTTAAATGCAGTAGTATCCCATGCTTAAGGCTAAATATATTGACATATTGTGCTTAAAACTTCATGACATTCCTGGAGGAGAAGCCTCTAGTAAGATACCAGCTATTTACCAGTAGTACGTATGTAGATATATGGTAGACCACTACTGAGACCCTTTTTGGCCTCAGTCCCAAATGGTAACTTGCGTAATACAGAGCAAATGGTGGTAGCGCTAATTGTAATTTATTCCAATAAATATCTCATTTTAGAGGCCCATATACAACACATAAACCTCTGTGTCTGCAGGTTCTTTGTAGGTTCTGCTAGTTAAAGTAAAGGCATTTCTGATAGATATCACATTTAGGAGCCTTTATAGAACACATGTATCACTGTGTCTAGAAGTTCTTTATAAATTCTATTGGTTATAGCAGAAGCTATTTCAAGTATACTGGATATCAGGCAGGCATTAGATCTTAAACAGGGATGCATGGGGCATTACACTAGGCCGTAACTACATAGTTCGCGGGCTCAGTTTGGCCCGATTTCCGGATTTGCAACGCGCATGCGCACGCCTTGCGTAATGACGTGTGACCTCTTTCTCAAAGGGGAGTTGAATAGCGCTGTCTTAAGGAAGGGGGCAATAGGGGACTGTTGCCCTAGCAACACGCAATAGGCAACGCAAAATGGAAATCCATAGATCTGTGTGCTCACTTCATATAGATAAGTCCTCCAAGCATCTGGGGACAAATAAAAATACAAGGAAAATATATCCTAATAGAGCAAAATATAAAAGTGCATATAAACAAATATACAAAATATATATTGTGATAGTATCTAGATCAACACTGTCTAAATGCAGTAGGGTACTTCTATCCTAGCAACACACCTCACAAAATAGAAGGCCACAGGATTGTATATAAGTAAATAAGTCCTCCAACTACTGAGGACATATGTTATTATAAGAAAGAAAAACCCCTTAATGGGGCAATAGAGAGAGGATGTATAAATGAAGTAGTCACTTTATGTATACAAGTATATAGAAGGTATATATATGTAGAGCATAAATGCACACTACCTATATAAGACAATGTGTGACATTGACATTGTGATAAGGGAGGTAGATATGTATAATGGAAGTGCGGTCAATTTGACCATCAATTCCTAAACATGTGTCATCCATGTGTGAAAGGTACTAGTGAGAAATTACAATCCTATTCCCATGTGGGGAATATTAAATTGTGCACTTGATGTGGAATATACAGGCAAAATACGAATCATACAATTAACATAGTAGTATGAAAACATGAATCGTTACTATGACAGCGTTTTTCAACTCCCCTTAGAAAGACGTCACACGTTGAAATGCATCAGGCTCCTGGCAACGACGCTGCATACGTCATTACACAAGGCGTGTGCATGCGTGTTGCAAATCCGGAAGTCAAACCAAACTGAGTTCGCGAACTCGATGTAGTTACGGCCTAGTGTAATGCCCCATGCATCCTTTTTTAAGATCTAATGCCTGCCTAATATCCAGTATAATTGAAATAGCTTCTGCTATAACCAATAGAATTTATAAAGAACCTCTAGACACAGTGATTCATGTGTTCTGTAAAGGCTCCTAAATGTGATATCTATCAGAAATAGCCTTTACTGTAACTAGCAGAACCTAAAAAGAACCTGCAGACACAGAGGTTTATGTGTTGTATATGGGCCTCTAAAATGAGATATTTATTGGAATAAATTACAATTAGCGCTACCACCATTTGCTCTGTATTACGCAAGTTACCATTTGGGACTGAGGCCAAAAAGGGTCTCAGTAGTGGTCTGCCATATATCTACATACGTACTACTGGTAAATAGCTGGTATCTTACTCTTACTAGAGGCTTCTCCTCCAGGAATGTCATGAAGTTTTAAGCACAATATGTCAATATATTTAGCCTTAAGCATGGGATACTACTGCATTTAAAGAAGTACTACCCTCTAAATACTTTGTTGGGTGATATATAAATGCATGAAGGCACCATATAAATATAAAAGTATATTCATATAACTTTAAGTTCTACTAGTGTATTTGGCTCGACAGAAGGAGGGAATAAGAATACCCACTCACTAAGAGTCATATACTGCACAATTTAAGTGTCACTGGGAGTATTCTTTTCCATACATTTGCCCCTTTTTTAATTTCCTTGTGCCATATTTTAATTCCCCTTTTTAATTCACCGCTGTCATGAAATAAATTTACCTTTACATTGTTTAAATATTTACTAGTCCCATTACCTATATACACACTATATAAACACTACAAATTAATGTTTGGAAGTGAGCATCAGTTATTAAAGGATGGGAAATTAAAACACTATTTGCACCACAACAACTATATGTGCCATTTTCATACATCTCAAGTTTAGCTGTTATTAAATGACTAGCGACTTGACCGTCAAAAAATGACGGCAATGTGATGTATATGTTTGTAAAGTTGTTTAATTATTAAAATACATATTTGACACTTGTAAGTATTGTGATGTGAACGTGTATTTTTGAAAAATGGGGTAATGGTTTTTTAACATGAAATTTGTATCTGAAGAATTGTTAACTTAAATATACATTGTACAAAATTTTAATATGAAGTTTGAAATATATGTAAGTAATAAACTTGAAAGTATATTTTTTGAAACTTGAACTTTATTATTTGTATAACTTTGGAACTTGACAAAATATTTGTAGAATTTTGAACATTATAAACAATAACATAGTGAATACATTTTTTAACATAATTTTGTATTAAAAGTATTAACAGTTGAATGTAAAAACAGTTGCACTTTAAAGTAATCATTATTGTAAACTTGACATAATGGTTTTATAACATGCAATTTGTATCTGAAGAATTGTTAACTTGAATATACATTTAATGCAGAGTAAAATAAACATTATAAAAACTGTCCTTTAAACGTACCCAATTTTAACATGAAGTTTGTAATATTTTTAAGTCAGAAACTTGACATAATATTTTTTTAAACTTGAATTTTCTTATGTGTGTAACTTTGCAACTTTACCAAAAATTTTAACAACTTGGAACATTATAAACAGTAACATAGTGAATTAATATTTAAACATAATTTTGTATTAAAAGTATTAACATTTGAATGTAAAAACCATTGAACTTTAAAGTAATCAGTATTAACATGCAATTTCTATCAGAATAATAGTTAACTTTAATATACATTGAATGCAGAGGAAATAATACAGTAAAAACTCTCCTTAAAATATACCCAATGAAATTCATTCCTTCCTGACCTCATGAACTGGCAATAAACATTAATCCAGGGAGTAATCTTAAAATAACAGACAATATTTACATTATGACTTAAAACGTGCTTGAGCTCCTAACATGAACTTTGTAATATGTTGAAGTAAAGAACTTGAAAATATTGTTTTTAAACTTGTAACATTATAAACAGTAACATAGTGAATAAATATTTTAACATAATTTGTCCAAAAAATGCAAGGCAAGTATTTTGTGAGGCGAATCATCCATAAACAGTACTTCCATTAATTATGACTGAATAGTTTATTGTTTTGTATTTTTGAATGCTTTTAAATTTGTTTTGCATGGGTTTTATTTCTTTAATGAAAAGTTATAGTACTTCATAGTAGACAATGATTTTAGTAAAAATACGTCCATCTTCTAATAAATCACCTTGACTTTCATTCTTTTCAATGTAAACTTTAATAGCCTGTGGATTTTTGCACCGTGACAACGCAACGTACAATTGAACATGTGCAAATACTGGTTCTTCCAAGAAAATACCCACAGATTTGAACATTTGACCTTGTGATTTATTAATGGTCATGGCAAATGCCATAATAATGGGAAATTGTCTTCTTTGAAGTATAAAAGGGAGAATACTTTCACTTGGTGCTAAATCTATTCTTGGTATGAAAACTCTATCTCCTTTATGGGTGCCAGTTAAAATTTCAGCATCTATAAAATGGCCCTTTAATTGTTAAACAATTAATCTTGTCCCATTGCATAGTCCTTTTTTGGGGTTCATATTTCGCAGTAACATGATAATTGCACCTTTCTTTAGCTGCAAAATATGTGGTGGCATTCCAGAAGAGTTAGTTGAGTTTATGAATTCCGTAGAAAAGTTAGCCTGACTTTCATTGTCATCAGCAAGTACAGAATCAGCACTGTGATAATTTCTTTGTGGTGCATTAATTTTTTTAAAGATTTCATTATTGAGGATTAATGCATCCTTATTTTTATTTAAGTTAGTATGACTTGGTTGGCAAGCTCGGAATATTCCTCATTATTTATGCTCCCTTCAAATATAGCTGATATAATATCTTGTTGACAAATCATATGAGGTGGGATCTCTACAGTGTCGTCAGGTAAATGTAGTATTTTTTCTGTTCTGCCTTCTCCAATTTTAATAAGCCAATCATTGAAATCAGTTTGGCCTTCTGATCTCATATTTTGTTGCAGTTGAAGATGGGTAAATGTTTCCATAGTGTGCTTGACTTTATACAGGTTTCGATAATGTCAGTTCGATTTCCATGTACAACGAAAGGTAATGTTTGTCTAAAATCGCCACCTAACAACATTACCTTTCCACCAAATGGAAAAGTATTATCCATGACTTCACGAAGCAAACAGTCAATACATTGGAGGGCATAGCATGACATCATTGTGGCCTCATCTATTATAATTAATTTACATTTGTTCAATTTCTTTGCTTGTAATGATGTCATGCGAATATCTGACGCAGAAGTTTATAAATATGTACTGGCAGTTTAAATCCACTATGAACAGTTCTTCCACCTTCTAACAAAAGTGCAGCAATTCCAGTAGTGGCAAACACCATTGCTATTTGACCTTGTGCTCGTACTGAACTCATTAATAAATTATACAGATAGGTTTTTCCTGATCCGCCAGGTCCATCAAGATAGAAATAACGCTCTGTCCCCATGTCATCATCTATTGCATTTTTAATGGCATGAAATGCTTGCAATTGTAATGTATTCAAAGCTGCAAGTCTTTCTTCTGTTCTTTCTGCTTGTAGTTGAATGTCATAGTCTTCAAAGTTTATGTCCTCTATAAGACCTGGATCAGGCAAATTAAAACTTGCACAACTTAATCCATGAGTTAAAAATACTTCTTGGATTTCCATTAACGCTTTTAAGTGTGCAATGGGTTCATTGTATCGTCGCATAAAGTCTTCAGCCATATTACTTTTAAAAGTCTCCCACAAAGCTAATGCATTTGGAGCATTTGAGAAGACACAAATAAAAGCAAATTGTTCTCTCATCTGTTGTGGGCATTTGACATTGTGCTGCTTCTTCTAAACATCTTTCCCATTCTGTATCATTCAGCTTAGTAAGTTTCTATGTCTTGCAGCTAAATGGAAGGATTCATATACAATGTCATTAACAGTTCTTAGTGTTCAAAACTTTGTGCTCCAGGAACATTTAAAAGTAATATCCGTAAGCAAAAACGTTCAACATCTCTTGGACTGACTGTGTAAATTCTTGGAATTATTTTATTGCCTCTGCTTTTTCTTGATCTCCATAATCCATTCACAAAAACATAGTGAATGGAATTTCAATATATAAGTATAGTGTTAGCTTCTGAATCAGTGGAATTTAATTCAAACCCTGCCGTTAGTGTAGTGTGACGATCTTCACTTTGGGCAATGCATTCATTTCATTTCCAGCATGGAAATAGACTAAATGTCGTTGTGGCAAATGTACTGCTAATCTATATACTGATCTTTGTGATCTATCATGCATTTCAAATTTTAAAGCCGCCACATAGCTTCTGGCGCACTGACATAGCGAGCATCTACATGAGATGAAAGTTCATCATGTACTAACTCACTACATTCAGGGTTTGTCTGCACTTTTGATGACTACAGTAGCTGCATCGTAGCCTTGTAAATATATTTGTAGACATATTTAATGGATTTGATGAAGTGCAGGCTTCTACGTTGATCTGGGCATTGTACTTCATGAGTAAATGTGGATTGTAGGGTACTACATATCTATTGTCCACTTTTTTTCCACGAATAATGGCACTATCTCATTCTCTTCTTTTATAAAGTGGATAGCCATCACAATTTGCATAGGTTTTGTCTCTATAATCTTTTGGAAATTTTTTTGGAACATTTATTATTTTCCATATATGGTGATTGTGGATTAGGGTCACCACAGGGTCCATGAATCATGCGATGAGTAACAATCTCATATAGTCTACCATATAGTTCTGGATCTGGTAGTTCAGCAACAATGACTGCATCCACTTTGTCTGAAGTATATAATGCATCTTTCTCTTGAAGTATTATGAGAAGATGTGCATGTGGAAGGCCTCTTTTTTGAAATTCAGTGGTATATACATAAGCAAAACATTTGCCAAATAACTGATTTATAGTGAAGTCACGTATTAATTCATTTAATTTAATCTTAAAAACTCTGGCTACTAAATCTGGTCGATCGGAAGCACTTTGTCCAAAAAGTAGATTTTGTGTAATTTCTGGCCATTGTGGATTACATGTAAATGTCAGAAATAAATCGTGTTTGCCAAATTTGGTGACAATAGCCATAGCATCATTGTATCTTTCTCTCATATTTCGAGGAGATCCTTGAAAGGAAGATGGTAAAATGATGGCTTTGCCAGCTGTCATGTCTCTGCTTGTAGCCATGTCAGCAACATAGTCCATTAGTCCAGAATATTGTTCTACACGTAGTTTATCTTGTTGATATTTAATAAAGTTTAAATTATTTGCCTCAACTTGCAAATAGGAATCAATAATCCATTGTTGTGTTAGTTTTCCTCCACATAAAATTGATTAAATGCATTTCGAATGGCAATTTGAGCTACTTTAAATTCAAGCATAGAAACATTATTTAGGATTCTGGCTTTAGCATTTGGGTAACTGGGGAAGTGTTAATTTTGTTTGCCAACCTGCTTCTCCGTGTGGGGAAAAGATGGGATATGTCATTGGATCTAAATTTGGACTTAAGATACTCATATTAATGAATGGTTGCTCCTCATTTCTGGGATATATTCTAATGTCTCTTTGAAATGGTGTTTCTCCTTCATCATTTTGAAACACCATTGCAACCTCATTTGATGTTGGCAAGTTATAACAACGTTTATCAGTATGTCTGTCTCTTTTAAGCACCATATTAACCTTTGGCATTGGTAATTGATGTCTTTGTGCATGAAGTAGTTGTTCATTTTCTACTTCTGCCAATTTTTTGTAAGCTTTACTGTAGGGATTATTGTCCATAATGTTATTGAGCTCTATAAAAACACTGTGTAAGCATTTTTTATTTTCTTCCATCTGCATACGTTGGTCAACAGCTTCCATTGTATCTAGGACATATAGTTGAGCGAATTTTCTTTGCTCTCCTTCCTCTGGATGTAAATGGGAAGTGCAATGATAAATTTGGCCTTGGACTTTAAAACAGTAAGGACCATGTCCTGGTACAATAGCAGCTAATGTTGCCCCATAGATGCAAAGGATATGGCACTATTGTAGGATCTTATGTTTGTCCTAAAATTTTTGTAGTTTGGAAAAGTAGGTTCAGTCATAATATTTTGTAAATAGATAGGAAATTCTTTCCTTTCTGGAAGTTTGAACTTGCCTTTTTGACAGCAACTAATAAATTGGCCATCTCTGGGTCTCTCCTGTTTAAAATAATAAGCCCTCACAAAACAGACATTGAGTAGTCATGTCCGCACAACTATGAACCTCTACTGCTAAGACTTGAGTAAAGGACAATTTGCAAAGCATATAGGAGTTTGACTTTCATATTCATCAGGTGAAATGTCATGGAATGTTTCAACAACAGGTTCTAAAAGCTTAGTTTTTTTCGTGGCTTTTCTTGGTATATGTTGTCCTGGTTTTGGTGAAATGTCCTGTAAGGTTTCAGGAACAGGTTGTAAATGCTTTGTTTTTTTAGTTGCTTTTTTTGGTATGTCTTTAATTTTATCTTGTAAAATGTCATCTGATGTTTGAGGAACAGGTTGTAAATGCTTTATTTGCTTGGTAGTTTTTTTGGCGTATCTTTCATTTTTGTAGCTGATAGTCTTTTGCTTGCAAGTCTTTTGCGTTCTTTTTCTCGTCAAATTTATTTCTCCTCTGGTGTCTGCTGGTCGGCCCATCTCTCTTGTCTTTCTCTAGTTTGACATCTTTTCTTCTCTTGTTTGCTCTCGTTAGTAGCCATGTTAATCTGTAAAGGAAAAAAAAGAAATGTAATTGGGTATATTGAAATTTGTAATTACTGTTAAACATTATTGTCCATAATAGAGAAATAAGAGGTAAATCATTAATGTATCAGTTATATTTTGTTAAAAGTTATAGAGCCTGGCCTCATTGAATAACAATTTGGCCAATTCAATACTGCTGTAAATAAGCAGGTAACATATTTTTTGAAAGAAGTTTTTAGCTATAGAAAACCTTGTTTGTGCATAGATGTTTACCAAGTAAAAACTTATTTGCAAAAAAAACAGTGATGTGGTTATTTACACATGTATTGAATAGTGCCAAGTGGAATTGAATAAGGGACATAGTTATATATACTGTATATATTTTTTTTTTCTGTTGACATGGATGCAGATGAAACATGTTTCTTTAGTTTTCTCCTTTTTTACTTATTATACTGTACCTTGGTTGAAGTGTGATTTGAATCCGAATGTTTGTTGGTCCTCGGTTGAAAATCTTTGTCCAATGGTCTGGTCCTCTGTTGGAAGTCCTCGTCCGATGGTGTGGTCCTCTGTTGAAAGTCCTCGTCCGATGGTATGGTCCTCTGGTGATAGTCCTCGTCCGATGTTGTGGTCCTCTGGTGAAAGTCCCCGTCCGATGGTCTGGTCCTGTGTTGAAAGTCCTCGTCCGATTGTCTTCACGGCAGGTATCTGTTGTGAAATAAAAATGAAATGTTTCTTTGAGTTAAATGTCTTTGAAATAAAGCAAAAATGTCTTAATTTTGGTGTATTGTATCTGTTATGGTGAATTTTTTCTATGTGTTTTGTCTGACTTTTTCTACAATCCTGTTTTGTGCGTACCACTTTTGTCATGCTTATTTAGGCTTTTTTGTAAGGCTTCTAGGTTGTTAAACATTAAAGAAGAATATTAATTTAGTTGCTATTGTGTTTGTGTGATTTTTTTGTACAATCCTTTTTTGTGTATACCACTTTTGTATCGTTATTTAGGCTTGCTTGTAAGGCTTATAGGTTGTTAAACATTAAATAAGAATATGATTTCAGTTTGCTATGTGTTTGTGTGACTTTTTCTATAATCCTGTTTTGTGCACACCACTTGTGGTATACTTATTTTGGCTTCATTGTAATGGTATAGGTTGTTTAAACATTAAAGAAGAATATTAATGTAGTTTGCTATGTGTTTGTGTGACTTTGTGCGCACCACTTGTGGTATACTTATTTAGGCTTCATTGTAATGGTTATAGGTTGTTTAAAGAAGAATATTAATTTAGTTTCCTATTTTTTTTTCTGTGAGTTTTTGTACAAAACCGGTTTTGTGCGCTCCAACTTGTGGTATACTTGTTTAGGCTTCTTTGTAAGGCTTATAGGTTGTTAAACATTAACTAAGAATAGGAATTTAGTTTGCTATGTGTTTGTGTGAGTTTTTCTACAATCCTGTTTTGTGCGCACCACTTGTGGTATACTTATTAAGCCTTCTTTGTAAGGCTTATAGGTTGTTAAACATTAACTAAGAATATGATTTTAGTTTGCTCTGTGTTTGTGTGAGTTTTTCTACAATCCTGTTTTTTGTGTACCACTTTTAGTATGCTTATTTAGGCTTCTTTGTAAGGCTTTTAGGTAGTTAAACATTAAAGAAGAATATAAATTTAGTTTGCTATGTGTTTGTGTGAGTTTTTCTACAATCCTGTGTGGTGTGCACCACTGGTGGTATATACTTATTTAGGTCTACCTTGTAAGGCTTATAGGTGGTTAAACAATTAAAGAAGGAATATTAATTTAGTTTGCTATTTGTTAGTGTTTTTTGTGTACAATCCTCTTTTGTGTGTACCATATGGTGCATACTTGGGGCCTCATTCAATTGCGATGTGGCAATTGAATAGGGCCCTAAAGAAGCACATAGCATATTTTTTATTAAATACGTTTTTAGTTAGTGAAAACCTTTCTTTTGGATAGATGCTTGTTAACAAAAAACTTCTTTAAAAAATATATGTTCTGTGGTTATTTAGGGCCCTATTCAATTGGGCAAATTGCAATTGAATGAGGGCCTTGATTACTTAATAAGGCCCTCATTCAATAGCGATTTGGCCATTGAATAGGGGTGTAAATAAGCACATGACATATGTTTTTTAAATAGGTTTTTAGTTAGTGAAAACCTTTCTTTTGGATAGATGTTTACTAACTAAAAACTTATTTAAAAAAATATATGTGATGTGCTTATTTAGACCCCTATTCAATTGGCCAAATGGAGCATCTATCCAAAAGCAGGGTTTTCACTAACTAAGGTTGTCATTCAATTGCAATTTTTCCCAATTGAATAGGGGCTCTATATAAGCACATAACATACCTTGCTTTTGGATAGAAGTTCATTAACTAAAAAGTTCTGTCAAAAAATATTGTATGTGCTTATATAGGGCCCTATTCAATTGTGCAACTCGCAATTGAATGAGGCTCCAAAAACTTATTTGAAAAACATATGTTATGTGCTTATTTAGACCCCTATTCAATTGTCCAAAATTGCAATTGAATGAGGGCCTTTGATTGCGTGCATTTGTTATATTAGGCGGCCATTAAACCCATATATAGGTCCTCATTCAATTTGAATTTTGGCAATTGAATAGGGCTCTATATAAGCACATAACATATTTTTTTTGACATTATTTTCTAGTTAGTGAAAACCTTGGTTTTGGATAGAGGTTCAGTAACTAAAAGTTCTGTGAAAATGTTTTGTATGTGCTTGAATTGAATGAGGCTCATAGTTGTTTTCTTTTTTGTACTTTATACTTTACCCTTGATTGAAGTGTCGAATGACAGAGGGTCCCCTCCTGCCAAACTTAATCTGCACGGTCTTCTTGTAGTGTCTGTTTGAAAAAGAAAGAAAAAATGGTTAATTGTATATTTCTTCTTTTTGATTTTAGCAAAAGCGTGGTCTCTTTTTCAGCATGTACAATAATGTATTTTTCTATCTTACCACTCTGTTCTTTCTTGGAGTTGTTTAAAAGGGATTGTGGTTCACATGCACGGTGCAAATTCTGAGTGACGCCTGTTGATGCAGATGTCTGTTTCAATAGTAAAAAAAGAGAAAGATTGATCTTTAGGTTATATATTGAATTCCAATAAATTAATGTCATGTAAATATATACTTCTGTAATTACTTTCAATTAACATGGACTTAGTTTTTGGGGCTACACAATAAATGTGCGTGTGACATGTCACTATACATGATACACATATATGTGCGTGTCACATATCAGTATACATAAATCAGATTTTATTATTTATTTTTTTTACTGTCATTAAAATATAGTTGTTTTAATTAGTTTTGATTAGTTGTTAATGAGTTTTGATTAAGATTAGTTATTTGCAGGGACTATACACAGAAATGTGCGTTGTGACATGTCACTATACATGGAACCACATTTTCATAGTATTTTTTTTTTTTTTGTGGCGTGTTTTAATAGTTAAATGAACATAATGGTTTTTTTTTTGGGCCTACACACATAAATGTGTGTGTGACATGTGACTATACATGATACACATATGTGCGTGTCACATATCACTATACATGAATCCTATTTTAATATTCAATTATTAATTTTTGGTAATGTCATTTAAAGATTCGTTTGTTGCAGGGGCTATACACATAAATGTGCGTGCCACATGTCACTATACATAAATCACATTTTCATACTTAAAATGTTTGTTTTTATTTTATAGCTTACCTCTCAGTTGTGATTTGCACAATGTAAAGTAGTAAATTAGGAAACAATTGTCTTCTCAAGTAACAGCAGCAGTTAACTATGAAGTCACTCCGTTCATCACCTGAGTAGAAATGTAGATTTTTGTGGAAAGTAGGCAGTATTTATAAACTTGTAGAATCTTCTGGAAACTGAGACCGTTAGAACGCAAAACGCATGCGCTATTTGCGTTCCAGCTTACAATTTGCGTTCCATCCGCCATTTTGTGCATAGTAGTGGTCAAAATGGTGTTTAATATCAGTGTGGTACGTTCCGCATAGTATGAATTTCATTCTTGCGAGTCAGTGTAGTATAGTTACGTCTGAAGCCTCGTTTTCGTTTTGTTCGGCTGCCATTTTTTCTCTCGCTTAGAAGATTTTCGCAACTTTAAACTCTTTTTTTTGGACTTAAATGGACGTGTAAGATAATTTTTGGAGGTGCCGGGTGCCCCCCCTTGCTGTAAGTAAGCTTTTTATGTGTTTGTTGTGTTTATTTCTTGTGTTTGTGATGTTTTGATGCGCGGCATTTGGAATGGGTCGTTTCGCGGCCGTACTTTGTTGCAATGCGGCCGTATTTTTTTGCGATTCTGCCGTATTTTTTTGCGAGAGACGCATTTGGATTTTACGAGTACGACGCAGTGTATTTTTTTCTAAGTCGTGCGTATGTGTGTTAACCTCGTGTGAGGCGCCTTTGAGGTGTTTTTTTTTACAGTCTTGCGTGTGTGTGTAAGCGGGTGTGAGGCGCCTTTGAGGTTTTTTTTGTTAAAAAGTCGTTTGTGTGTTAACACAGCCGACATTGGAGCCTCCACCTCCGCAAATGCAGACCTCGCTTCGCAAGGATCCGCATTTGCGGGGACTTTGTTTTTTTTGGGCTGGAGATCATTTTTTTTTTGTTAAGAATTCATGTGTGTGGTGTGTTTGTGTTAACACAGCCGACGTTGAGCCTCCACCTCCACCTCCGCTTCGCGAGGATCCGCATTTGCGGGGACGTTGGGATGCTCCACCACCGCCAATGCGGCCCCTCTCTTCGCGAGGACCCGCATTTGCCCGCAAGCGTTAGCAACAACTCACATGCTCACAACTATATATGTGATGTTACTGTTTATACTGTAAATATTGGATCTTAGAAGATGTTGTGAGTTTAATAAAAATATTAAAACTGTTATCCAGTGCTTCCCAAACAGTTTGGCAAATGCCACAAACTGGTTCAGAAAAGAAGACAAGACTGTGTTAACATAGGTGAGGCACAGACAGGCTAAATGCCCTGTGCATTACTCAGTTCACAGTCTAACATTAATATTAAAACCTGTATGGATACCATGGAATCTACTTGCATTGTATTTAGTTATTGGTTTCAATGTATGGATTTATGGGTTTAATGAAATGTCAGTAGGTTGATTATTGCATTTATTTGGGACTTCTACTGCAGAATTAAAGATCAAGTATTAATATAGGAAGTAAGTCGATCATCAGTATCTGGGGTCAGGAAGGAATTAATTGTTTTCCCAATTTGAGACAATTGGCTAAGTTTCACCTGGGTTTTTAATGTTTGTTTCTCTCTGGATTCAATATTGCAAATAAGTTAAAAATTGTTTCAAACTAAGTTTTCTCTTTCTTAAAAGATTCATCTATTCGTTACAAAAAAAAAATATGCTATCTGCTTTTATAGAGCCCTTTTCAATTGGCCGAATCGCAATTTAATATGGCTGATAAGTTGCATGTTATAACAATAAATATATTGTTGTCCTTTTTCATACATATCGAATAAGGCATGGAAAAATACAGGTCATAACAATAAACAAAACAAAAACAGGAGCAATTAAAAAAAAAATTTTAACAAATATATCATCATGTCAGGGGTGAAGAGACTCGCATTGGGTGCCAAACAGCATTCTCAGCATTCACATTTTATTGCCGTCATTTTTTGATGGGCAAGTCGCTACTATAGAATAATTGTAAACATTTGGCTTGGAAATGTACCTAAACGATACACTGCCATGTACATAAAATACATTTACTTTCCCACCAAATAGGACAGCTGATTTTGGTACCACCAGAAATAGGAAATGCAGATTTGTAATAGATATTCACACAGCTGGGTAGATGACAGGGTGATATCAGCTGTAAGTGTGATTCATTCTCCTAGCGTGAAATAAACACTTTATTAAACAAATAAAGTGTAATATATATTATTATACAGCACACAAACTATTCAAGTAATAACAATGAAATATTCTGGCACACTGAGAAAAGGGAGAGGAGTGGCAAGAGGATGGAGAGAAGATTGTATCATATAATAAGTATATTATATAATATTGAAAGATATTGAAGATATTGAAAGTGATTTGGGAGAACTTGTGGACAACCACATAGCTAACAGTGCACAATGTCAAGCAGCATCTGCAAAGGTAAGTAAAATATTAGCATGTATTAAGAAGTGTATAGAAGCAAGGGAAGCAGCTAAAATTCAGCCACTATACAAATCTCTAGTACTCCCTCGTTTGGAATATGGAGTACAAATTAGGTCATTTTAGATCTGGAAAAAGTACAGAGAAGGGCAACAAAACTAATAAGGGGAATGGAGGGGCTAAGCTATGAAGAAATACTAACAAAATAAACTTATTTTCTCTAGTAAACAGGGGGCTAAGAGAGGATATGATTACCTTATATAAATATATCCAGGGTCAATACAAGGCTTTGTCAAGTGAGCTTTTTGGGCCAAGAGGTTTTCAACTGACAAGAAGACATCCTTTGAGATTAGAAGTAAAAAGATTTCACCTTAAAGAAAGAAAAAGGTTAATCTGTGGAATTCTCTACCAAAAGGAGGTGGTGACAGCGGTTTTGATTGGATATATTTTTAAATAAAAAGGGCATTGAGGGTTATGCTTGATAATTAGAGAGGGAGTATTGATCCAGGGAGGAATCTGATCGCCAGGATGGACTAAAAGTATTCTTTCAACCTCAATTACTATATAACTACTATGTAACTATAATAATTACATATATATATATATATATATATATATATATTATATATAATAAAACAATTAAGCATTAATTAACATGTGTATGTATTTGCAGATATGTTTGCATGTATATGAGTTTTGGTGTGTTAAAATTAAGGTTGATAAAATATTGATAATATCACATATAATAGTTGTGAGCGTACGAGTTGTTGCTAACGCTTGTGGGCTTGCGTAGCGAGGGCCGCAGGCGAGGGCCTCAGTTGCTGGCATAGAGCGCCAAAGGCGCTCCTTGCCAGCAACTGCAACCCTCGCAAACTTTACGTCGCAACGCAAAGAACACGCCACACACCAACTGCGACCCTCGCAAACTTTACCTCGCAATGCCAAACCACATACGAGACACGTTACCACTCAATACGACCTCGCAACAATCGGACCGCAACTCGCGAACATGACAAAATTCAAAACACAATAAATCACACAGCACATACATAAAACGCTTACCTTCAGCAAGAAGGAAGCAGTCCAGGACCTCAAAAAAACAACTTACACCTTCATTTTAACTAAAAATAAAAAGAGTTTATGAACACTAAAAAAATTCACTAAGTGAGAAAAAAATGGCAGCCTGAACAAAATGGAAACGAGGCTACAGCACTCTAAACAGCAAAACACCACAAGAAACTCGCAAAACACCACAAATGACCTACGGATATTCCGCTAATAAGCATACCACACATTACCCGCCATTTTACGCCAATGCGGAAGTACACAACTACGCTAACGGTTTTGGGGTCTCGCTCGTCACGGCACAATATTACACTGCACACATTCATTCACGCTACACAGGCAGCTCCACACCACTAATGCTGAAGCAACATCAAACAGATTGCCAGCTCTTCAACACAATGCTTCAAAATAGGTAAAGTAATATTCATTTATTAATGTATTATATATTTCATTTATTTACACAAAACAGCATTAGCTACCTTAAATTTCATTGCCGTCATTTTTTGACGGGCAATTCGCTAGTAAAAAATATTTTCTGAACCTAATTTGATATATTTATTAAATACTTCCTTCACATTATTTTATTATCATGTCTTTAGCTTACTAAGGTACATGGAAAAAATGTTTATTCAGTTACAATTCAAACTCTAAAATAAATTGTAAAAATAAGAATTACAAACAGACTTGACTGTAAATAACCTGTCACAGCAGGTCAAGCTAGATAAACTTTCTTTTTGAAATAATATAAAAAGGATGAAATTGGATTTCCAAGTCATTATTTTTTCCCAGACGTACAAACAGAGCCTAGAGAGGCTAGATAGGCAAATGTCACAGTATCAAATAGAATTGACATTTACCCCCATTTTGCATGCTTACTATGAATGTCCTTAAGGCATTTACAGAATGAAATGCATATCATTTTAATCAGTCTATTTATAGATATCAGACATTATTAGAATTGCTGTTTCTATTTGATTAGAAGACAATAAGAAATGTCAACAGCTAATCGGAAAAAAAATCTAATGCAAAATTAAATCCAGTCTTTTATTTACACACTCTTGTGCTATCCAGAAAACCAGCAGTCTTTCTGATGCAACAGATAAGGAGATGCTTCCTCAGTGCACCTTTATCAATGATTCTGCATATTTATCAACAGACATACAGGCAGGTAGATAAATAGTTTATTTAAAATAAATAGTTTACTTTTCACATCTGAAAAAAAGTATTTAAGGTCCAAACAGAATAAACTGATTTAAACGTATACTATCCATGAGGGGCTTTTTCAGCTAGCGATCAAGCATATCGCTAAACAGAGTTATCACAAGAAATATTAAGACATAGTACAAATGTAATCTCACCCTGGTGCACGTATTTACTAGCAACCTTAGCCCATCCCATAGCCCTGCACTAATAGTGTATAGGCTAATAATACAACTTTGGATCAGAAACATCTTTAACCTCCTGTTCTCTGGCTCTCTAGTTAATCTTTTTTCCCATATATAATTATTTAAGGGAAGCATTTAAAATAATAAATACTACATTTTGAGGATAACAAAACTTCAAGTAAGTATAGAGACCTAATTTCAAAGAAGATTATGTGTCTTCTTTGCTTACCAAGGGAAACCGATGGCTCTATTCTCTATGCAAGACACAAAGCAAGACACCCTTATCCTCTGATACAAATATATTTCATGAAAAAATATAAAAAATAAGATTTTTCTCTTAATTCATTCCTATTCTCACTTGACTTGTGTAAAAATACTGTGTAGTACAACAAAGCTAATGTTGGTCACAAATAGTTAACCTCTGAATAGAGAACTAAGGGCTCATTCTGTTATACTATTTAGTGAGCACTCCCCCCTCAGGTAGGAACACCTACCTGAGGGGGGAGTTCATAACTTATTAAAAAAATGTTTATTTCTTTAAATGCTTTAGATGCTGCCCCATATCAGTAATGCAGGGGCCGGACAGAAACATAAGCATAGAAGCAAGGGCTTAATTACATGACCCCTGTAAGAAATCTTTTGAGCACACATTTCACAAAGGTAGCTACATCTATTTTACATTCTTCTGAGAGCAAACCCTTGCAAGTGATTGCTGTTTATCATATGTTCCCTGCTCTATGCAAGATATTACCTAAAGTGTGATTACATGGCTCCTATAAGAACTCTACCCTAATCCTATGTTTTCTTGTAAAGCCCTGCGGGCATCCACAGTTAGTTTATTAAACCTTTCTTAGCTGCCATGTACTGATATATACCCCATGCAGGTCCCTGTGGACCCCATGATGCCTCTATCTATAACCATTGGGGTCTTTATAGTCCCCCATAGCACTTAAAATCCTCCCCTTACCATGGGGGTCCCCTAAATACACAATTATGTACAGTATCTGTTAGGAGAGACCTCCTTGAAAATATTGCATTGCATTTCTTAAAAGATCACTGAAGTGTACTTTTTGTAGCATAATATTTTTAATACATTTTTTTTACGTTTTTACAAACTTAAAAAACAAACAATTACAATCTTTAATTTTTACCTTTTGTATTAGATTTTTCTTTACTGGAGGGAATCATTTGCTTTTGTTCCTGCCATAATTACTTGCTTGGGAGGGACCTCAGATGTAGATTAGATTCAGTTAAAGTGAAAGTCCACGAAATCTGCATACAGTAGAATTACATCCCAGAAAAACTCCCTACTTCTTATTCTCCAGCCACGTATGAGAGGTACAAAGGTACAGAATAAATGCACCTAGGCTTACATGTTTGCAAAAAAATATTTTTTCTCTAAAATACTTTTATGTTCACTAATTATTATTCATCTAGTAATGTGATTTGTTTATATATTCTACAGTGGTCCATCAAGTAGACACAACTTCAAAATGTGGACTGTTTAAAATTGTGAAAGAGCCTCTAATTATTCAGTAAAACAGAATTTGCATTTTCTTTTTATATAACTGCTGATATCATGTACATTTTGTGTATATATATTTTTTTATCTCTTCTATTGTGTGTTTATCTGATTTCCAATGTTTAGTTATGATGATAATAGTAGTAGCTAAAAATATTTGATTTATTAGGAGTTGTGTGTCTTTTGATATATTTGGTAACAACACACATTTGGGAACCTCCAGGAACTTCTGTTTTCTCCCTGCCCCTCTTGATCCCCCCTCTGATCCTCCCTCTGGTTACCCCTGGCCCTCTTGATCATCCCTTGGCCTCTTGGCTTTTCCTACCTCACCAGCACTCCTTCAACACTGCAAACTTTCCTTGCAGCTCGTGTTTGACGTCATTGTGATAGGCCGGTAGGTGAGGATGCAGTTCGGGGGAGTGCTGCTGGCGCTTTAGAAAGTGCTAATGGGGTGGATCAGGATATGGTGGGATCATGAGGGGCAGAGAGATGATCAGGAGGTGCTGAGAGGGGGTCAGGAGGGCACTCTGGGGGACCCTTCCAGGAGCAGGGCCTCGGTGCATTGCACCGAGTGCACCAGTGGTAGCCCCGCCACTAAACCAAGCAAATTACTAGCATATATTGTGAAAGGTCAGCATTAGGACTCCACAAAGTTTAATCACAAATGAGCAGAAAAAGATAAACAATCAATTTCACCAATCTTTACAAAGTTGGCTTGATCAATAAACCCATGAGGAAATACTTTCTAAATCAAGTCATTCTCACAAAGATAAAAGATTCACTGACAATGGATAATCAACACATGGGAGGATGTTAAGGCTCCAGAACCTAATATAACATAATGTCAAAAGGTATTGCACCAGTGGTATTTAACAAAATACTTGAATTCAACACAACAAGGATGGAGATCCCACCAAAATTACCTTGTACTTCTCAAATTTGCTTTTCATTATAAGTTTTAAAATACTGACCAAAATAATGGCAACTCACTTGAATCCAATGATGCCAAACATGCATAAAAAACAATGTGGCTGCACTGCTATGCAGTTACATCTCTACATCACTCCACTGCAACTTTGATTCAGGCTAGAAAATTCTCGAACAAACCTTGATGTCCTGTGATGGTGTCTGGTTGCCATATATATTTAAGGTTTTGGCCAGGCTAAACGTTGGAGTCTTATTTATAAATGTTGTCAAAACTCTTTACAACTGTCCACAACAGTAACTACAAACTCCCTAAACTTACCACTTGTTACCCTGTTTGTAGACATCCACCAGGGGGTGTCCATTGTACTAACAAGCAATTTAAAAAAAATAACAATGACAATTACAAATGCCATCTAATATGATGTCTCTGAAATGCAATGCCCCTGTGCAAGAATAATAAACCAAATCGCAGGGTCCATGTCTGAGTGGGAAACAAAATGTTGCAATATTGACTAATGTTCTTTAACTTTACTGCGATTGCTATGGGAATTAATGTGTTTCTGAGATCTGCCTCAACTTCAAACTCAAATTTGATATTTGCAATTCTAGTATCAGAAAGTTTTTTTTACCACGTAATGGCTACTTAAAATCTTTCATAAGAACTCCCATAGTTATGAGTCAGCCTTGCAGTCAAGTTCTTAGTTTTTGGTACCTAAAGAGTGAGGAGGAATATACTAAGATCAAGAATAATATAAGGTATACATAAATAAGTCCCATTATGATTTTATGGTGTTTATTTTGAAATTATTTGTTTTAATTAGTCATGAAGATACATTTTTTGCAAGGATATCAAATGCTTTTATTGATAAAATGTATCCAATTAATAACATAATTTTGTTAATGATGACATATATCAAATTTAGATAATCTTATTTATCTTTTGAGTGGTCCCATACATTTGTCATCAGCACTTGAGCTTTATCTTAAATCAATATAATTTTTTGGTAGAGATAAGTAATTGGTTTGGAACACTGCCATTAACTAAAGAGAGATATTGCCCTATTTATTATCTGCTAAAAATTAGAAAAAATCAAAAAATCTCCTAGTGTTGCTCAGCAAGATAAGTAAGTATGATCAGTAAGGTGAATGTCTGCCCTGATCCATATCAGCATATTGGTAGAGTGTAGTGGTTTTAAATATGTTTCATTGGTTACTATTTGTCGCCAAATGCTTTGGGTTAAGTGCATAAGAACTGCTTATTTTGAATAGAGACAATTGCCAATCTTTATATTGGCATACAATAATTTTATTAGAAATTTATAAAATTAATTAAATCTGAATAATAGTGAAGTTTAAGCCTTCTCAGTAAATAAGTGTAACATTACATTTAGAACCACAAACTTAATAACAGGAACTTTATTATAAACTTTAAACCTCCTATCTGAAGGGCTATGGTGTGCCCCACAAGCTGGCTGAATGCCCTTCAATAAAGTGTAATGATATACAGGATGTATAGACTGAATCAAAATTATATCAAACCAAACCAGAGATGCATAAATGCACAAAAATACTCATTCCTGCAGCTAAAAACAACTTTAGCCTTATAAACCACATTGGTAGAAGATAATTAGACTAGCAGTGTAATATGGGTATTTCACAAATACCCATAGTATAATACCCTAATTGGATAAAGAATTTGCACATATTAGCTAAATGCGGAGAAACGGGGTAATAACCCATTATGCTGCTATATTCTACTACCGGTGGTGAATTAGACTTTCATTCAGCAAATTCTTTACCCAATTTTTAAAGTTTATAATAAAGTTCTTGTATTTAAGTTTGTGGTTCTATTTGATGAATAGTGTTAAGCACTGGAACGATAGTACGGCTATACTTATTGTTACATATAACATTACATTTATCGAACCAATTTGATCGATTCATTTAGGTTTCTAATTCCCTGTTCGATAGTTCTGTAATAGTGAATTTAAAAATATAAACTTCATAATGTCACAAGAATTAATATATGGAGATATTTTCATGAAAGATTAATGCAAATGGACCATGCTGTCTGCCTGATACACTATATGACACTATTGGGCACTGAGTAATTTATATTGACATTTCTAAAGCTACTACAGGTACAACACTGGTTATAGGGCATTGTCCGTTCCTAAGCATTGCCGGATTAACCAGTGGTGGTTTACAATGTTTTACTGAATACTGAAGTTCTTTCTCTTTATGCAAGGGAGTGATAATGCAGATAATTAATTTGACTCAATTAAAAAGTGTTAGTACCAGTGCTTTTAGCATGGCTAAAAAAAAGCCTCATCAATGTATCAAACTGTTTTTTTATTGAGAAAGCAATGAAACAACTTGTGCAAATTAAAATAGGGTTTTGGTAAAATAGTGAATAGGGAAAATATGTGTTTTTCCCAATATTTGTTGCTGTAGCTATTTTTTCCCTACAAAGTGGTAGAGTTTCATTGCAACTCCCTAATTACTGCACAGATTTTGTGGTAGATTAATAGGGAAATGTGCTTCACATGCTTTTACACCTTGTTCATTTTTAATCTAAACATTATTTTGTCCAAAATCTTCACCTAAACGCACTGGTTTGAGCTGAAAACTCCTTAATCATCCTCTTCTGGAGGGTGGAGATGCAATTACATTCAACTTCAAAATAAAGTCACATCATTTGTTCATTGCCATTTTTAAAATGCCAAAAATGGAATGCAACCTAATAAATGTATTTAAATGTAACTCTTACTTTATATCTTCCCTTATGATCTTGATAAAAATATCTAAAGTGAATGTCTGATTATTTAATAACTTTTGTTATTATGACAGTGCCTAGGTCTATAATTCTATGAAAATATATGCACTTTATAATAAATAAATAATTAATAATGAGTGAGACCAAGTACCCATTATGTTGCAAGAAACAATTTTACTGAATGAAAAGGATCTGTGGAGCTTTACTGAATGAAAAGGACCATTGGAACTTTACTGAATAAATATGGACAATGGAGCTTTTCTGAACGAAAGGGACTAGGGAAGTTTTACATAATGTAAAGGAGCAGTGGAGCGTTGCTGAATGAGTATGAGCAATGGAGATTTACTCAAGGAATAGGAGCAGCAGAACTTTACTGAATGAAAAGGACCAGTGGTTCTTTCCTGAATGAATAGGAGCAGTGAAACTTTACTGAGTGAAAAGAACCATTGCAGCTTTACAGAATGTAAAGGAGCAAGGGCGAATTACTGAATGAGTTGGGGCAGTGGAGCTTTACTGAATAAAAAGGACCAGTTAAGCTTTACAGAATGTAAAAGTGCACTAGCGCTTTACTGAATGAATAGGAGCAGTTGCGCTTTTAACCTTTACCTTGATAGCTGTGTGTTTACACAATATATAAATAAATACATCTCTCTTCCAACTAGTTGACAAGCCTGTGAGATGTAATGTCACATCCATCTTCATTACATGGGCTTGTCAACAAGAAGGTAGAGAGAGAAGTATTTATTTTATACAAAGTTAACATACAGCTGTCAAGGTAAAACTGAGATGGTTAAACGTTCCACTGCTCCTTTTCATTCATTAAAGCTCCACTTCTCCATTTCATTCAGTAAATACTTCTCTCTTTACTAACTTGTTTACAAGCCCAAGTGATGAAGTGGGATGTGACAGTTCATCAAATGGGCTTGCCAACAAGTTAATAGAGAGAGAAGTATTTACTGAATAAATTGGAGCAGTGGGGCTTGATGATCTATGCACTTTATAATAACATGAAGTACAGTAATACCTGCATACATAAAGTGCAGACTTTAACAAGACAACTCAATGAGTTGAAACAAATAAATCACAATTAAGTGCAAGTAACTCATTTTGTAAACAAATTAACACATACTGTATATCTCCTAGTGCATAACACTATATAGAAGTAATTTATGCAAAATGGGAATAAAATATCTTTTAATAGAATTTAATAGACTCATTAAAAATACATACACTATCAAATCATTTCCTTACATAAATATTATACATACAAACTACCTGAAAGCCCACAGTGTGCAAAAATTCTGCACTACAATAAACTAGCTAGGACCTCAGTGAGTACCTTCTTCATGGAAGGTTGTCCTAGTGGATAACCCCAAATCCAACTGGGTCCCCTAAGAATAAGCCAAACTCCAATCTAACTAAATAAAGATACACAATGTAAGCACCAGTATCTTGACATTTTTCTAGAAATTGTTTGTACTCGAGGCAAGATATATGTATATCTGTGGTAGTTCAGTGGAAGTACTCTCATCTGTCACACAAGAGGCCTGGCTTTGATTCCCGGCCAATGCACCATTCTTTAAGAATTGTTATATTATGCATATACATGTGTCTATAGTGTTTTCTATTGTTAAGCATTTTGGTCAGGAGTGTTGTATTAATTTGTTTTTCTTGATTTACCAACGGTGATTACAATTAATCTGACTTAATAGTATCTGTAAATAACTGTCAGCCCTCTGACAGTATACTGCATGTCATCTATAGAATATGGTTATATGTTGCACTGTCTGTTTAAATAACTACTCTGTGTGGTTTTACTTATTACTGTATTTCCCTAATAGTAGTGTAACTGGTGATAAAAGCCCAGTCATGCTTTTGAAAAAGTGTTTTGTAAATGTAATCATTTACCATTGGTTTTAAAATTCTAGCAATATAGTGATCATGGACAGTGGTATGTCTATAATGCTCTTATGAATTTAATTAATCAGCATCTTACTTAACTCTGCATTTGAATAAATTAACCCACACTGGACCTTGCTGTGACCAGCCTTATTAACATTTGAGCAACCTATAATCATCCTTCAATGGGAGATTAACACCATTCAGCATTTTCCCAATACTGGGAGATTAATTGAGCTTGTATCACATGGCATAGTATAACCTTTATTCTCACATGCTGTCTAAACTTATATATATTTAATGATGAATCTTTTGTAAATCAAATAATTTAATTTGTTTACCAGTGTGGCTTCTCAATTTCTATTTAAACTGACAGGGGGCAGGAAACCAGCACCAGGACTTAGCTTCATGTGTAGTCTACACTGCTGGATTTGTTGGCAGTCTATTGCACTTCCCCATTGCTTAGGGGTAAGTGTATATCTTTATCTAGTTAGACTAGAGTTTAGATTATTCTTAGGGGACTCAGTTAGATTTGGGGTTAGCCACTATGGCAACCTTCAAAGAAAAAGGTAGCCAACAAGGTCCTAGTCAGTCTATTGTAGTGCAGGATTTTTGCAAACTGTGGGCTCTCAGGCTACCGCCTTAATCAGGTAGTGTTTATGTATAATATACAGTGTATGTATGGCAATGATTTTATGGTGTATGTATTTTTAAATGATTCTATTAAAGGTTATTTATTTCTCATTTTACATAAATAACTCACTTTGCAGCAGAATTACAGCTCCAAAATGGTTAAATCAGAAAAATGTATTGAAAGAAAAGCACATTAGCTAAGTGTCCAGCAGAGTACTAACAATGGGGAGCTCACAGCTGGAGAGCAGACAGGCAGGCACCCAGAAACAATGGGATGGCCTGAGGCTTCTCAGCCTTCATAGCATGGGCACAAGAGAACCAAGGTATGCTTTGCCCTGGAGATTCAGAGCCCAAATTAATTAGTTGGCCTTGCCTAGTGGGTGGACCTGGGGAGGAGTCTCATGGTTCCCACGTAGGGACCCTACCTGATTGGCCAGAGGCAGTTAGGGGCTGACTAAAGATAGCCCCTCCTGGTAATGTTGTATGCCTGTTTAAAAGATGTTGTTTTCCAAATAAAGTTGTTCATAATTTTCATCAAGACTTTGTGTGCAGGTGTATTATTGACCCAGGGGCATATGCTGGTAGAGGAGATCGTTTCTGACTCCCTTCCAGGTTTCCCAGACACACTACCAAAGTCTGGGACTTATGCTCTTGCATCTACAAAGACTGTCCATTGGTCTGAGTCAACCAAATCTTAGGTCTAAACCCTATAGGAGATAAGAGGACTAGGATTCTCTATACTCCATCATCATTGTAGGTTGTGACAGTACCTGTATATGTCAGTGACCTACAGCTGCATAAGTAAATTTACACATTTGCAACAGAAATTTACTTGGAATAAACAAAAATCCCCTTGTTCATAGCACTGCAGTGCTGTAGCTGATACTTCCAATATATTAATTTCCACTTTTCATTGAAACAGGTGAATGATTTGCCAGCTTAATTACATAAATTACATATTTTTCTTAATATGTTAAACAAATATTATACTTTAACTATTGAGTTTTCTGAGAAATACCCTGTGTGGGACCCTTAATAAAATGTCAACATAGAATCTGTTGTTATTGACATAGTATTCTGAGTGGGTATAAAATAAACTTTGCCACTACCTAAAAGTCACTGCACTTTTGAATGGTAAATAGTTTATTTGAAAGAAGAGGATTCTGTGCGAATATATATATTTAAAGTATATAGTTTCAATAAAACAGTATATTTTGAGAATGTATCACCTTTCTATATTAAAATAATTACTTTCATATTATTAGCCAAAATGCATTTTCCAACATTTCTAATTTTCTCAAGCTGTAGATCATTTGGATAGTATTTCTTAGGATATTTCATCTGAAATTCCAATTTGTGTATGAAAAGGATAAATCATCTATTTGCTCATTTTTATTCTGGTAACGGCATACAATGTCAAATCAGGATTTTTGAAGGTAATATTCAGGATGATTTACTGTAATTAAGAAGCAAATACGTTTGGATATATTCAGATAACAAACCTTAATCTGTGAGTTAGGAAATATGAATGGTGATGACTTGCAACCTGCCTTTCCAATTACGAAGAAATAACATTTGTTATCAGGAAGTTTAAATGGCAGCAGGAACCAGTTTTTGTAATCCAATTTAATTTATTATCATATTAATGGTTGCTTTAAGTAGTTATAGTTTTTATTTGGTACACGCTGTTTCACATAAAGTGTAATTATTCTCTCTGATATCTTTCAAAGTTGCCTTTCTAAGTAAGGCCATGTATCAGCCTTTAAACTCTGTCTTCTCTAATCAAATGAGAATGTCTTGTCATGGGTTTGAGGCACTGGTACATGAAGAAGTATAAAAAAAATACACAAAGTCAACTGTCTTTAAGATCTGAAGATTATGTTAACTTTGGCAAACACACATTGAGTGTGCTTTCTAAGCTTTGCTTGTTTGTTAACTGAACTGGAAAATAATTTACACAGAATCTATGGTTGTTCACTTACACTCAGAAATTAAAATATTCTTCTCTATATCTGACAAAACACCACCCATTTCTAATCTTTAAAAATAGTAAAGAGACATTAAAATGTATAATTTGCTTTCAATTCAATGGAATGTTTATACACAGGACATAAACTGTGTATACAGTTGTTTAAGTCAACAATATTTTTTTATTCAAAGACAATTTTAAAACTGAATGAGGTATGAGGCACTATATATGCAATGAACATGACAATACTGAGTTACATACAGTCACACCTGTTTGACTGAATTTAGTTAGAATGGGGGATAACAACTCCATTTTTTCTGGTCTACACTTTGAGAAATATCATCATGTCTTGGTATATGTAATTTGAGTTTATACTCCACTCTATAAAATTACTTACTAAAAAATATATCTTTAAGGGTCACATTTAGAATAAAAGCTTTGGTTATGCTTTTGCTATCTTTGTTTTTTTTGTTGCTATATTTACATAGCAACACTAAAGATGTAAACCACTTCATGTATTGCAGGACATGCCTAAGCGATGCTTGCTGTTTGTTCACTGTCTGATCTACTATCCTTTTATACAAGTGACTTAAGCATAAGCAACAAGTTGTAACAATTAAGTTCCACTTAAACCCTTGTTGTTTGTTCATGAAGGAGTGTACTTATGGAAGTTCAAACATATATACTGTATAAACATTTTAGTTTTTGCCTTTTATTGCTTTAAGACCTCTGTACGTTAGATGATGTGAGTTGCTGCAGAACACAGAACAGGAATTTTGTTGTTGCAGTTTAGAACTGCTGGTAACATAAATAATGAGGTTAGAAAAGACTAGCAATCAATCAAGTTTAACCTTTGCAGATCTCCTCTGATTCTTGTAATATGTGAATGAATTTAATCTTGATCCAGAGAAAGGTAAACAAACAAAAAAGGTTAAAAAAAACAAAAAAACTCAGATTACTCCCTCAATCAACATTCCTCCTACTCTAGTTAGCCAACATAACCCTATATGCCCGTTTAATTTAAAAATATATCCAATGCTTTTTAAATAAACCTTTTTTTTTTATGTGTTACTTTTATTATTCTAGCTTAAAAAGAAACCTCTTGATACATACAGTTCTCCTATCAAAGCCCAGATGTATTTATATAAGGTAATCATATCCCTTCTCAGACACTTTTTTTTCTAGAGAAACTAAATGTAATTTGGTTAGTTTTGCTTCATAGCTTAGACCTCCATTCCCCTTATTAGTTGTGTAGCCCTTTCATGTACCCTTTCCAGCTCTTCAATGCCCTTTTTTGAAGTGGTGGCCAAAATTAAATTCCATATGGCAGGTGAGGGCATACTATTCAATTGAACAATTGTTGGTTACTGGAGCCCGTAATGTAGCCCGTAAACTAATTTGCTATTCAACTGGAGTCTTTTAGCTAGCCGCAAATGATTTACGGATTACAGGCTGAAAATCCCTGTGGTTGTCAAATTCGTAATTTACAACCCATCTAAGCCTTTGATCTTTCAAGCCCACAAAAATTACAATGACTAAAATTGCAAATCGCTATTCAATTGCTACAATTCCTCAAGCAAATGTTTTCACACGCGCAAATGGCAAATGTAGAAGAAAATCCTACGGGTAACAGATAGGACTCGCAAGGGGGTTAAACACCTCTTTGTAGCACTGTAAATGCAAAAAAAATAATAATAATACTGCACTTTTAAAGAAAGGGAAAGTGAAGAAAGACATTAGAATTAATTGCACAATAGTCTGAAGCTTGCAAATCTGCAATATAATATTTTTTTTATGTTTCATTTCGGTGTTAAGGAGTTAATACCTATCAAGCCACCCACATGGAATAAAACATTATCACTTTTCATTTTTAATATTTTGTACATTGCCGAATTAGGAAGCTGATAGCATATCGGACTTCTAAACGCTAATTGATTGACGTGTTACCTCCATGTTTTACTGACTTAATGATGACGGTCTCATTTACTATTGGCTGTTTCTAAATTGATAGTTACGACCTTGCTTAATTGGTCATGATCAGGCTCTAAAATGCTATATACGATTGCATGGTTTATGGTTTCGGCTTTTTAAATTGCGGGCTTGTTCAATTGAACCTCTCTATAATTGGCCCTAAGAATTAATATACTGACATAATTATATTTGCTTCCTATGCTTCTATACTCCTTGTAAATCATGCTAATATTTTATTTAACATTGCAGACAGTGCTTGGTATTGAACTCCGTTACGTAGGTGGTTGTCCACAAGCACTCCTAAAACACATTCTATCTCAGCTAGAACTAAAAAGTGGTGGAGCTAGCGAATGGAGGGCCTCAGTACAAAAATAAAATTAGAGACCACCCTGGGAAGTCATTACATTCTTTTTTGGTTTGACCTTTCCAGTCCCCCTCTCCTGGTGCTAAAAAGATTTATATGTAACAAAATACATTTACATCTAACATAACATAATATATAATATATATGTATTATGTAATTTAAATAAATATGTATGTTTTTTCCTTTTTTTTCTGTAATGTAGTGGTCCCACCCGGTCCCTTCAGAGCACCCTTCCCCCTATTTTGAACCTTACCTTTTCATCTCCTCTCTGTGACAGGGAATTATGTCATTTGGGTTGCCTGCCTTGACTGAAAGAAGCACAGTCTGTAGAAGGATGCCTTCGGATCATCAAAGAAGTTCACTGTAAGGGTGGGGGGGGGGGGGGGGGGGGTCCACTACACTACCATTTTTTTTTTTTACATACATACATTTAAAAAAAAATAGACAGCACTGGGCCCCAATGCACTGCACTGCCTAAACTTGTTCAATTTAAATTATTTTCCTTGTTAGTCTATCAATTACTTCTTCAGTCTCTGACCTTAAGCTAAAGACAAAGACTTGTGATTTCTCTCAGATTTCTTGGATGTGCCAGTTCAAGTCACACTGCTTAACCATACCCTCAGGGACACAAAATAGCCTTTGTTTCTTTATTTTAACAGTATCTGTTTATCGTCAGGATTACTGATTTGTACCCTTTTTATAGATTATAAACTAATATTTGAAAGTAGTTTTTATGTCTGAATGTATATTCCGTAGCACTTTACAGGGAAAAAGAACAAGGAAAAATGGAGGGCCCTGTTTTGAGCTTAGAATTTGTGTAGAAAGTGCTTTTTTCCAAAAGCATTCAACAAGAGTGGAAACTCGCTACTTACAATCTAAAGGGAATGGAACAGGTAGATAAGGAATAGTAATGGTCAGGAAACAAGGAAAGTTTAATTTATTAGGTAGGAAGGTATGCAAAGTTATAATGGTTTTTCATATAAAAGGAAAAGGAAAGCATCTGATTGAACGAAATTAGGTAAGTGGCTCTAGTATGTAATATGTTATCTGCACCTAGTGGTCAGATAGTATAATCTGTGAATGGAAATGTCAGGTGAGGGACCTTGTTAAGGAGATATATCCCCAGAAGCCAGCAGAATAAAGAGAGAGTGGGTGAGGGGCAGGGTGGGGCGTGATTGCAGTTTGAGAGAGAGTGAGAGAGGACATACTGAGGCCCAGATGTATTGGAGAGGCTGCAATAGAATATGAGAAGGATGGACAAATGTTATTTCACAGATAAGAAGCAATAGAAGCAGGCTTTGGGATGGGGAGCAGGCAAGATAAGGGGGGGTTTAACTATTTCAAAGCACATATTTTTGTTAAAATACAATATAATAAAGTAGCAAGGACTTTTATAGAGAAGTAAGTCTCCCTATATTCACTGAACTGTCCATTGCTTCACTAATCCATTCGTACAATACTAATTTTATAGAAATGTTAGTATGTATTTACTATATTCTGTACTAAAAAATGAAGTGACAGAGAACTAAACCGGCCAGCTTTATTGCTTTATTGCTCTTGTACTTAAGCTGTGCACAGTAAGATTATATAAAGAGGTTTAAAACAGTATCTTGGTCACACAGAACAGCACGTATGGCGTAAGGTGGATCAGTCAAATCCATAGATTTATGGTTTTGACTTGTACCTTAAATGTAATTTTAAGTGCATGTGTAAATGTATGTAATTATATTTATTTTTACTTTTAATAGTTAGACAACATTGCAAGATTATATTCATTAGGTCTTTTTCAATTCCAAGTCCACAGATTACGTTATACAGACTGTATGTCTGCGCGTTTGAAATATGCTACAATTACAGAGCGATTCAATGGAACAAGCCCGCAATTTAGAAACTATAAACCATGCAATCATATGTAGCATTTAAGAGCGTGAACATGATCAATTAAGCAAGGTTGTAACTACCGATTTAGACCCAAGCCAATAGTAAATGGCACCATCAACATTACGTCAGTAAAACATGGAGGTTACACGTCAATCAATTAGCGTTTAGAGGTCTGATATGTGTCCAGACTCGCAATTCCACAGTGTACAAAATATTAAAAATGAATGGCGATACTGTTTCAGTCCATGTGGGTGGCCTGATATGTATTAACTCCTTGATTCCCGAGATTGATATGACACCAAAATGAAACATAAAAATAATATTTTTTATTGCAGATTTGCGAGCTTGAGACTGTTATGCAATTAATTGTAATGTCTTTCATCCCTTTCCCCGTCTTTAAAAGTGCAGTATTGATTTTTTATTTGCATTTACAGTGCTGCGATCAGGTGTTTAACCCCTTACAAGTCTTATCTGGATACCCGTAGGATTTTATTTTACATTTGCCATTTATGGATTTGAGAACATTTATGGGTTTGAGGAATTGTAGCAATTGAATCATGATTTGCGATTGCAACATTTATGGTCTCGAAAGATCAAAGGGCTTATCTGGGTCAGAGTTACTATTTAAATAATCATAGGGATTTTCAGCCCGTAACCCGCAAATCATTTGCAGCTAGCAAAAATACACCAATTGAAAAGCAAAATTCGTTTACAGGCTCCATTACGGGCTCTCAAAACTACAATTTTCTCAGTTGAATAGGGGCCTATTTGTCTATCAAACAGAACACAGGGTGATAATTTAAATCTATTAAGCTTGATTTTCTGCAATGCATGAAAGAGTGATGTATTTTTATTAAAAGTAAGAAACATTAAATACAAAAGTCCTGCAAGTAATATAATAATGTCACACAAGAACCAATGGCATTAGTCAACTAGTATTAAAATAAAATAAAAGCAATGACTTTATTACCTAGGTCACCAGCATTTAAAAAAAAAACTGTATTCATATAAATTATTACTTGTTGAAATCATGAAACTTTGATAGGTTTGATGTGCTATTTTAGTGATTGTAACTTTTTGCGGACTTGAAAGATCAAAGGCTTAAATGGGGTTGTAATTTACGATTTTTTACAACCGCAGGGGATTTTCAGCCTGTAACCCGTAGATCATTGTGTTTAGCTATCGGCCAATTGAATAGCAAGTTAGTTTACGGGCTACACTACGAGCTCCAGCAAAAAACAATTGCTCAATTGAATAGGGGGCCACTGTTTCTATTATTTATACGTGAAGTGCATTACAGTACAAGGTGAAAAAAGAAAATGATTATAATATTAAATGAAGTGTTCTGAAATTGGTCAGTGGTTTGGAATTAAATTATCTTTTAATGTGTTTACACACTGAACGATAAATTGAGTCTTATTTAAAATATATGCTACTTCAATGTATTGCTTTTACATGTTTTTAAGAATGTATCCCCCTTCTGGGTCTTTTCCTTGTTGTGATGAAGGGGCTTGTGTAAATCAATGAAGCTGTGATCTATACTTGTAGGGTCACCCAAGATGGGCAGGTCATAGCAGGAAGGTCAGACAAATTGTGGACCACTGGAGAGGGAACTAGCATTCTGAGCAATAATCCTTATAAAAAACATCTGTAATGTTTATTAATCAGCTTTAAATGAGGAGTGTATTGGAGACAATCTTAATACTCAGAAAACTGTGAAGCTCTCAGTATTAGTTACAGAAAAAAGCTAAATAATCTACAATAAGGAGTGGATGTGTCTACATGATCTGTGAATTAATCTGAGTAGCAATTAGATCTCTTTTGTCATAACATATTTAATTATTTTGTATTGTTTTTATTGCATTTATCTTTACTGTATTACTATGGTTAACGATTTCAGAAAATTCTCTTTTTGAGTAAGTTTATATTTCTTATACCAAGATGAACTAAGTGATATTTCATACCCATTATTCTCTGTTTAAAAAAAGTGTGTAAATATAAAAATAAAGGAAAGTCCTCCTTTAGCTTTTTCATTGTTCAGATCGTAAGTACAGTGCAAAATGCTTTCAGTTAAAATACATGCCTTACTAATTATTTTCCATACTGCAAATTAATTCTGAAAACTATTCATCTAAACTTCGATTTTATGCATGCCCTTTGCAAATTCTGCCATGTAACACACTTAACATGTTTAACCTTTTTTAACCTTTTGAGTTTATGGATATACTAATAAAGATACTTACTGCTTAGGTGAATTTCATTTTGATCTATTATCTATATATAATTTGATATATAAGCTTCAATATTTGAAATTGAATCATAGATGCAAATATAAATCCTACAAGATCTATACATTGTGCATTTATATATTGTTTTTAAGTCGTTCAGTCATGTCCAACTCTCAGTGACCCTATGGACCGCAGCACCAAGGCAAATCTGACAGTCACTGCCCCTCTGAGCTTCATCAAGTTCATGTTCATTGCTTCAGTAACTTCATCTATCCATTTCCGTCTCTGTCGTCCCCTTCTTTGTGTGTCTTTAATTATTTACAACATCAGAGTCTACTCTAGGGAATCCTCCCTTCTCATGATATGGCCAAAATATTCGAACTTCAGCCTCGTGATCATACCTTCCAGTGAACAGTTTGTTTTAATTTTCTGTAGTACGGATTTGATGGATCTTCTTGCAGTCTGGCCTTACACATGATGTACTCTGCGTATAAGTTGAATAAATAAGTCAACAATATACAACCTCGTCATACACCTTTTCCGAACTTGAACCATTCTGTTGTCCCCAGATTCAGTCCTGACCATGGCTTATTGGTCCACTTGTACTTATATTTGTCAGCTAATGTGTGCTTCAAAGTTGCAGTTCTCCTACAAACAACAATGCCTTTTCTGGAATGTATAAAAAATATAATTCCAAACATGTTCCTCTGTAGATGTTTTGTCACAGATGTTTGTGGTTGGCAAAGATGCAGATCTCTCTTGGAGTGGAGTAATTTTAACTATGGAAGGGTACATAGGTCTGCTGTGAAGCAGAGACATAGATTTTGGTAGGAATACATCAGTGTTTGCATAAATCCTCTACATCTATTAACAATTAATTCACATATTACAATTATCAGAGGATATCTAAAAAGACTAAACTAAAAAAATGTTTGACTCTAATTACTATGTCACTATGTTCATGTGACCCTTTCTGGATCTCTATCTTCTTGTGGTGAAGGGGCTTGTCTACCTCAATGAAGCTGTGAGCTATATCCTGTAGGGTCACCCAAGATGCACAAGTCTAGCAAAGAGTTCAAGAGATCAGACAAATTGTGTTTCACTGGAGAAGGAACTGGCAACCCACTCCCGTATCTTTGCCATGCAAACAGTATACATAAGCACAACCAGAGACATAAAGGTAATGCACCAGAAGTTGATCCCCTCAGGTCAGAAGGCACCTAGCAAAAATTAGTGGTTGGGCTAAAGTCGAGAGGACGGCCTCCTGGAGGGGAAACGAAAGTCCATTGTTGCAAAGAAAAATTCAGCATAGGAATAAGGAATTTTAGAACTATGAACCGAGGAAAACTGGATGTGGTCAGAAATTAGATTACAGGATTAAACATTGATATCATGGGAACTAGTGAACTTAAATGGACTGCAATGGGGCATTTCATATCAGCCAGCCAGCAGATCTTCTGCTGGGGTAAATAATCTCCCAGAAGAAATGGAGTAGCCTTCATAATCAATCAAAGGGTGGCCAAAGCAGTGCTTGGTTACAACTCAATAAATCACAGAAAGATTTTAGTCTGAATAAATGCAAACCACTTAACATCATTGTGATCCAAGTCTATGCTCCAACTATGGATGCTGAAGAGGCTAAGGTTTTTCAGTCCTATGATGAGATAATACCTCCTAGATTAAAAACACCAAGAAAAGATGTTACTCCCATCATAGGAGATTGAAATACTAAAGTATGAAAAGAAAACATACCTGGAATAATGGGGAAAAACAAAAGGAATCAGGTGCTCTGTCACAATAATTATCTGATCATAGGAAACACTCTCTGCCAACAGCCAGGTGTACAATGTATAAATCAGATTCACTTTATTGTTTGTAATCAAAAAAGGAAGAACTCTATACAGTCAGCAAAAACAAGACCTGTTCCTGACTGTGGCTCAAATCATGGTTTTATATATAGAAAAAATATTTATATACATATATAAATATGTGGGTCTGTGTCTATATATATATATATATATATATATATATATATACTTTTATATTTTTTAACTTGATGTAGAGAGGCATTATCTCTCGAAAGCTCATTGCTTTATTATGAATACATTTGTCCAATAAAAAAGGTATCACTATTCACTGCAATACTCTGATTATTTAACTGGATTACTGGACATTCACGGCTGTCTCACTCTTTATATATATATATATATATATATATATATATATATATATATATATATATATATATAAAACATATGCATTCACATATACATCTATCAAATATATAGTTTGGCCCAAGGGGTTTTCATCAATACAAAATGGGATAAGCAAGGAAAAAATGGCGGCCGAAAAATTTAAATAAATCTGAAACAATTTTTCCTTGTTCTTTTTCCCTGTAAAGTGCTACGGAATATACATTCAGATTTACCCTGCAGTGACCTAAAGATACAACTTACAAGGACAAAAGGTTCAGTACTTTTCATTAAATTAATTTATTGCATATTTTGAATTTATTGGTTGTAAGATTTTTGGTATTTGATATCAATAACTACAAAAAAGAGGGTGAAGAAAAACTTAGAAATCATTAATTTATTAAAAAAATAAATGATAATCTTTTCACATTAGTTGCAGATCTCTGTCAATTTCACTGGGACACCCAAGATTGCTGCAGTGATGGTTTCTCAACAGACATTTCCATAACAACCAAGTACACAATATTTTAAGTGCAGACACCATTATATATAAACAAAGAGACGTGAGGAATTCACGGTTCCCCAGGGTGTTTCCCACCCCAAATTCTATATGATAAGGTAAAGGGGATAAAGTGCAAATCTAGTTTATTATTTATTTGTTAGTGCAAGATGGCGACGAATAAAATAATTAAAAACAAGGGAAAAGCATGTATGTTAAAACAAGGGCACATGTGAGGAGCACATAAATCCTATTTCTATACAGAAACTCTATATAGAAAATAATATACTCCAATTGGAGGGATACTGACACTCCAACCTTCAGTCACAATAGTTCCTATTGAAATGGAAAATCCATGAATAAAGATGTACTAGCTCAAAATATAGAGTGTGGCTAGCTAATTAGTATGCTGTCCCTAAATACCAGCACCTATACTTAGATCTCCTAATATATATCAATGTCTATAGAGACATATACATGTGGCACCATATAGTAGATTTAGCACCATATAGTAAATTTATACAGTGATTGCAAGTGGCTTATCTCTCAAATTATAACCCTCTAGAGACATAAAGCCTCTCATGAATACACTCAATTAGCTTTAAAGGGTAGCTACGATAAAGCAGACCGTCTGGAGATTATAAAAATATATATGGAGAAGTATGGAGCCCTCTTAGGGATTATAGGGACATTAAGCTAGGCCAAACGCTCAGCGTTCACGAGCTGCACATAGCGTGACTTCCTGGTCTGTAACGCGCATGCGCACATCTAGCGTGATGACGTGCGCTGCGTGGTTACTGGGGCCTTTGCGCGTTTCGGCGTGGGCACGTCTTTCTCAAAGGTGAAATTACACGAGGCTGCTTGAATGAGGTTTTTTATAGGCAGAGGTTGCCATGGTAACAAAATCGAGGCATGCTTCCACTATTATGAGCATTTTTACCTCCAACTTACAGGAGGTGTATATTTCCTAAGGGCAGAATCAAGAAATACAAAGAAAAAGATGAACTCATGCATAAAGGGAAAGAAAAAGTTCCAGGACTCCATAATATAGATGTGGGTGAATGGAAAGCTTATATACAAGGGGACTCATGGGCTGAATAAAACCACCCAGGCCCATATATATAAATAAGTAAACACATATATATATGATGATGTATGGTAATAAACAAAAGGACAAAAACAAAAGATGGAGGTTGGATGAAGTTCACCTCATTTAGGAAAAGTGTGTGAGAAGGCAATGTGATAAGTGAGTGTATAGATAAGGAGGGTAATATATAACTAAGAAGGGCGTAAAGACCATTAAAAGGTCTAAGACAGGTGTAAAAATATATATAATACTAGTAAAAAGGCTAAGATGACATCATATCTTGAGGATAAACCTAGTGACGTCTAGGATGTGTGTGAATAAAAATATATATATATGTGATATAAAGAATCACACTACTAAAGTGAAGTTGTGAAGAGTCACCATAACTCACTGTTAAAGTGAAGAAATAATAAAAGAATGTGTGTTAGAGAGTGTTAAGTGAAAACAATGTAGAAGGACTAATATAATATAATATATATATAAGTTGGTACTGCCACGTATATTAAATGAAAGGTGTAAAGGTGAAACCTTCATTTAAACCATAAGGGCTTGGTGCTTTCAGTTTATAAATCCATCTCGCCTCACATTGCAATAGTTTGGTTTCCAAGTCCACCTGTCTAGGTCCTGCATGTACTTTTTCTACCGCACAAAAAGATAATACTTCACTATGATTGTCGTGATAGTATTTCACATGGCGAGCAATTGGTGTATCTAATGAATGTTTAATACTATTTACATGTTCACCAACTCTACGGCGCAGCTGGCGCCTAGTTTTACCTACATAAATTTTCTTGCAAATGCAAGAGGCCACATATACCACTCCAGTGGAACAACAGTTCAAAAACTCCTTTATAACAATTTTTTCCCCTGTCATTGGATGTTCAAATATTTTAGTTGGAATGACATATCTACAAAACTTGCATTTACTGCATCTGAAACAACCTGCCAGGGGTTTTAGCCAGGTTTTAGGTTGAATTTCTTGAAAAGAACTATGAACTAACATGTCTTTTAGATTTCTACCCCTGCGGTATGCAATGGAGGCCCTTGATGGTAGAATTTCTTTGAGATCATCATCACTCTTTAGGAGATGCCAGTGTTTTGATAGTATTTCTCTGATGATGTCTGAATCAAATCCAAAAGTCATTATACAGCGTGGATGGTTGTTCTTATTGTCTTTTTGCCTCTTTTCATTAAGGCCATTAAGTAATTCTGTTCTGTTGCAATTTAGTGCAAAGTTGTAAGCAGATTTGAGGCATCTTTTGGAATAGCCTCTTTCCAGAAACCTTGTTCTTAATTTGTCTGCTTCCAGTTTGAATTGCTCATCAGAGCTACAATTTCTTTTTAACCGGAGATATTGTCCCCTGGGGATACCTCTTTTGAGTGGCTCAAAATGTTGGCTACTCCAGTTTAACAAAGAGTTGGTGGCTGTATCTTTTCTGTAGGTCGTGGTGAAAAGTCTACCATCTTCATCTTTTTTTATCATCAGATCCAGAAATGTGATGGAAGAAGAGTTTATTTCATACGTGAATTTAAGGCCTATGTCATTAGTATTAAGTTCAGCCATGAACCTTTCGAAGTCTTGTTTTGTACCTGTCCAGACCACTAGGACGTCGTCTATAAAGCGACGCCACACTAGCACATGTTCAGAGAGAGAGGAGAGGGAGTCACAAAATACATATTTTTCTTCCCACCAACCTAGTAGCAAGTTTGCATAGCTAGGGGCACATGGTGTCCCCATAGCTGTGCCCTTTTGTTGATGATACCATTTGTTGTTAAAGATAAAATAGTTGTGTTTTAACACATATTCTAGTAGATCTAATAGGAAATCATTAAATTTGGTATGGGTGATACCCTTCATCAGTGGCGGCCCGTCCATTGGGGCGTCGGGGCAAACGCCCTCCCAAATATTTTCGTGACCCTGCAATAAAAAAACACAATAATTTATTAGTAATAACCCAAAAACAATTAAATATAATGTGTACATCAGCATTCAAGTGTTATTACATTAATAAATGAAGCAAACTATTCCCTGGGACACTGTCACTTTAAGATAACCCCTTGCCCTTGTGTGTATATATTATCTGCTGCTGTGTATCTATTGTAGTTTTCCCTGCATCCCTGTGTGATCATATTACACTACACTGACTACACTAACCTTTAGACTGAGACTCTATGAATCAATGAGGCCTGGCCCCCTGACCGTTAATGCATTCCGCCCACCAGCAAAATGACGATATGCATGGGCAGTTATAATGTATCCATTTCATGACAGTCTTCCATAATTGACTAATCAATGATGGAAGGCTGTATAGTTGTCAGGAGAACCACCTAAACCCACCCAGACCGTTAGCTTTTGAGCGCCCGCCAGCTAATAGGGCCTCGAGTTAACTTTTTGATTGACATCCACAGTTAATAAAACCACCATAAGCCAGTCCCTTCCCTCTTTCTGTTTCCTGACCTGTTCCCGGTGAGACTGAGAGAGACCTCCCTGGCTGAAACTACTCACATCTGCCCAACCTAACACAGTAAGTCTACCTGTCCTGGCCAAACCAAACCCCTAGTGCCCCTAATAAAAGGAAGGGTCCCCCCAGTTACCCCACTATGCCTGCCTGGCCTGCCACTCACCCACCAACTTACCAACCACCGACCTAGGCCTACAATGCCTGGGCAACCCCCAATCACCCCCGACCGCAGTGCCAGTAGCCCCAAAAGACCTGACCTGTGCCACCCCCATCACCCCCATTGTGGCCTGTGCCACCCCCGATCACCCCGATGTGGACTATGCTATGCCACCGCCTGATTACCCCGATCACGGTGATCGGGGTAATCGGGCGGTGATCGGTGTGGCACAGGCCACATGGGTGTGATCGGCCTGTGCCACCCCCGATCACCTCCATGTGGCCTACGCGGCCACCGACCCACCGGCCGACCCATGGGGCCTGACTGTGCTACCCATATGGGCCCTGGGGCCTATGCCAATGCCAACCCCCGATCACCCCCCCCTGTAGGCACATCAGGGCCAACCCCCAACCTACCTAACTACCAACCAACCCACCTACCTACCCCCCTGACCCAGTGACCACACCTGACCCCACCCTGACCTAACTACCAACCTACCTGCCTATGTTAACACTACAGTTAAACACAACCCCCCCCTGCCCTATTTTTATTCCATTTTTAGAAGTAACAGGCAATGTATCTTTAACATTGCTTGCAGTTAAAAAAAATAATAAATTGCCTGTCACTTTTAAACATAAAATAAAAATAAGGGAAGGGAAAAAAAAAACAATAATAAAGTAAACAACAGCACATACTTACCTGTCAAATTGACCCCTCCAGCGGTGGCCTTCTGCCCTGGATAGTTGTCGGGCATTCCAATCAATTTTGGATGAAGCCCATGTCATTCCATAATCCAATCTTGATAGAAGCCATTGTCTCATCATCTTGATTGAAGCCATTGTCCATCCATTCTGGCCCATTGCAAGAGGCCTCCACCTAAAAAAAAACGACGCTCTTAAAAAAAAAACACAACAAACTAACGGAGCTCCTCCTACAAGGAGCTCCACCCGCGACTAATTGGTTTTTTCCCACGCTCCGCCTTTTATACTAATTTTTGAAGGACTCTGATTGGCTGAAATTTTTTGATTGACATTGATTTCAACCAATCAGAGTCTTTAAAAAAATAGCAAATTAGCAAAGCAGGTATGGAAGCCTGTAAGGGCAAAAAAGGTTAGTATGAACTTGTGTGACCCTGTATGTATTATACATATTACAGGGCTATTTATGTGATATACATGTTACAGGATAATATCCTGTAACATGTATAGCAAATAAATAGCACTGTAATATGTATAATAAATAAAGTCTAATACAAATACATGAGCAATATAATCAAATAATTAATAAAGTACTTACAATTAATCAATTAATAAATATCAATAAATATATATTTTTTCTATGTATATGTTTATGTATATTTATGTATATTTTTTATGTGTGTGTGTGTGTGATTGATATATATATATATATATATATATATATATATTGAGATATATATATATATATATATATATATATAATGATTGAGATATATATATATATATATATATATATATATATATATTGATTGATATATATATATATTGATTGATAAATATATTGATTGATAGATTGATATATATATATATATATATATATATATATATATATATATATATATTGAGAGATATATATATATATATACATTTATATATTGATTGATTTATATATTGATATATATATATATATATATATATTGAGATTATATATATATATATATATATATTATGATATATATATATATAATGATTGATATATATATATATATATATTGATATATATATATATATATATATATATATATATATATATATTGATATATATATATATATTGATATATATATATATTTGTATATTGATATATAGATAAATATAGATATTGATATCTATTGATATATATATATATATATATATATATATATATATATATAATTAATTATATATCTCAATATATATATATATATTTTTTATGTACAGTTTGGGCCTATATAGTTTTGATTGGTTATTTAATGTTTTTAAGGTGCGGTTGGGGCCTATATGGTCACAATTTGTTATTTAGGATTTTTAAGGTGCGGTTGGGGCCTATATGGTTCCACTTGGTCTTCTAAGGTATGTTTGGGGCCTATATGGTTCCACTTGGTCTTCTAAGGTATGTTTGGGGCCTATATGGTTCCACTTGGTCTTCTAAGGTATGTTTGGGGCCTATATGGTCACACTTGGTCTTCTAAGGTATGTTTGGGGCCTATATGGTTACACTTGGTCTTTAAGGTTTTTAAGGTATGGTTTTTTTCTTGAATGGTCTGATTGATTTGCTTTTTTTCTTTCAACCCCAGGTGCAAACCCTATGTGGCAGCAGAATTGTTTGTACTCGTTGGTTAACTTACTGAACGTGAATACCCTGAGAAGAAGAGCCGACTAATGGTAGGTGTCACTGCTTTAATTTTTCTGTTAATGCGTATAGGTGCAATTATGATATTGCTGTAGTCTTGTCACATGAGTTTTTTCAATCTATATTGTATACCAATGAATTTAACACATTATTGCTTTACTTCTTGACATTGCTGCATTGCTGATCATGTATTTACAAGTATAAGGTCATTGGGCGGGGCTTATAAAGGTCATTATGATGTCAAGGGGAGGAGTTATAAAATGGGTGTGGTTTGAAGAAAGAGGAGGGGCTATGTTTCGCCCTGGCGCCCCTCCAACTAGTTCACCAGCCGCCACTGCCCTTCATACCCAGATAGTAGCTTAATGCTTTAATCCCATATTGGTGGGAAATGCTACTATAAAGGGCCTCAACATCAACTGATGCTAGCCAAGCATCATTGGGTACACTTAGATCTTCTAATTGTTTAAGAATGTCATTGGTATCTTTAACATACGATGTTAAACTAGCTACCATTTCTCTCATATGATGGTCAATGAATAAGCTCACATTGTGAGACAGATTGTTTGTGCCGGATACAATGGGTCTTCCTGGCATAGGTACTTTCTTTTTATGTATTTTGGGGAGGGAATAAAAAATGGACATTGTAGGAAATTTTGGATATAAGAACTGATATGTTTGATCATCAATCAAACCTTCTTTTCTAGCATTATCCACCATTACATAATAAATGCACAAATGAACAATTTTAACAACAGCAATGACAATAATATGCCCATCACACGTCTCCTTTACTCCTCCCCTGTCTCACTGCCCGTACCCTCCCCTGTGTTTCTTACTATCACCCTCCTCTCACTCTTCTCTGTCGCTTTCCCACCTCTCACTCCTGTTTGTATCTTCCCTCCCCTCTATACCTCACCCCTTCTCACTCCCCTGAATCTCTTACCCTCCACCCCTCTCCCTTCACTTAATATCTTCACCCCCCTTACCCTGTGTCTCTGACCCCTCATCTACCTCCCCTGTGCCTATTCCCTCAACCCTTGCACTGCCCTATATATCTTCACACCCTGTCTCTCCCTACCCTGTGGCTCTTTCATCACCCCTCTACCTCCCATGTGTGTCTTACAAACCCCTCTCTCACCCCTGTGTCTCTTTGCCCCCCTCTTACACTCCCATGGGGATCTTCACAACCCATATCCTCTGTCTCTAACCTCCACCACCTCCCCTGTGTCTCTTCCACCTCGTGTCCCCACCCACACCTGGTTCTCTTCCCCTTCTACCCGCCCTCCCTATCCTTTGTCTTCCCCCCGGCAGTTGGTCCTCTATAATGCACACTTTCTATACATTGCACTCTCTATATCACATTGCACTCTGTATAGTTCACGCCCCTCCTTCTCAATCACACACGGTTAAGCCTTCTTGTGTCAGACACATGTACTACACTCTGACACACACAAACTACACTCTCACGCACACACACTGCATGTCTAGCATGCACTCTGTATTACACGCACTTTGCAGTATCCCTTTCTATCACACACTGCTTTATCTCTCTCTATCACAGCTTGCAGTCTATGTACTCCTCACAGTCAATAACCCAGCTCACTTTAACGTACTGGCACTTTGACCCTCTCTGTCACTGATACCCTATGTCTCTCCCCTCCCCTCTACCTTCACTGTATCTCTTGCCACTCCCTCTCCCTCCGCTGTTTCTCTTTGCACCACTCTCTCCCCCCACTATATTACATTGCAAACTGTTTATTACAAGGTACTAACTCTCTATCACACACTGTCCTGCTCAGAAACAAGCACTACACTCTCCCACACACGCAATACACTCTCACACAAACACACTGCACTCTCAAACACAGTCACTCACGCACTCTCTGTGGCAAGCAGTCTGCTCTATCCCTCTCTATCATGCACTACAATCTCTCTCTCTATCACACCTTGCACTCTCTGCCATACTTAAAGTCACTTAACTTGGTCACTTTCACATACAGCCGCCACAGACCCCATACAATCATCTTGGGCACCACTAGACCGTCCATGTTTCCAAGAACAATTCAATATATAATTTTTTTTTTTTAAATACATATGTTTATCCATTTTAAATTCAAAAAATATAAAATCATCATAAAGTTCATTAGTTGTTGTCAAAAGGGTAAAGTACAACTGCCAGAAAGAGGGGAATTCCCAACCTATCTTCAAAATATAATGACTGACTCAAGTTTCCAAAGTTACAGACATTTTAAGCAAAATATACAATCTTAGAATAGTGCCATTTCTTTTGCATCTATGGGTGCAACATTAGCTGAAAATGTTGCTGGACATGGCCCTTACTGCTTTAAAGTTAATGGACAAATTTACCACAGTACTTCTCATTTACTCACCCAGGAAGGAGAGCAAAGACAATTTGCTCACCTAGATGTACTTGATACAAATGAAGCTGTGAAACAATGAATGCAGCTTGCAGAAAATACTTAATGCTTAGCCACTGTTTTTCCTGAGCTTGATAATATTATGAAAAAAATCCATCAGCAGTTGAACAACAAGATTGTATGCATATAGAATAAAATCATTTGCCAATACTAAGGGTCAGTACGTTTCTGAGAAGAGATCGGCATACTGATAAAAGATGTTATAACTTACCAACATCTAATGAGGTTGCAATAGTCTTTCAAAATGATGAGGGAGAGCAACCTTTTCAAAGGGATATTAGAATATATCCCAGAAATGAGAAGCAACCTTTCATTAACATCAATATATTAAGTACAAATTTAGATCCAATGACGTATCCAATTTTGTATCCCAATGGGGAGGCAGGATGGCAACCAAAATTAATACTTCCAAGCTATACAAACACTAAACAACGTGTCAGAAATAATATTTCCATGCTGTAATTTAAAGTGGCTCAAACTGCAATTAGGGATGATTTTAATCCCATTTTAAGTGCAGGTAAACTGACACAACAATGGATTATTGATTCCTACCTACAAGTTGAAGCCAATAATTGTTTACCAACAACATAAACTCTGTGTTGAATAGTATTGTGGCCTCATGGATTATGTTGCTGAAGCGGCTACAAAACAAAATGTAGCAGCTGGATGAGCCATCATTTTACCATCTTCCTTCCAAGGATTTCCTCGCAATATGCAAGAAAGATACAATGATGCTATGGCAATTGTAACAACATTTGGCAAACCAGATTTATTTATTATATTTCCATGTAATCCTCAATAGCCAGAAATTGAGGATAATTAAAAAAAATGGTCAAAATGCTTCAGATAGACCAAACTTAGTGGCTCGAGTATTCAAAATAAAATTATTAGCCTTAATACACGACATAACCATTAGTAACTCATTTGGGAATTGTTTGCCTTATGTTTTATCCATTGAATTCCAGAAAAGAGGACTTCCATAATCACATATTCCCATAATACTTGACGAAAATCATAAATTGAATACTGCAGACAAAGTGGATTTAGTAATTAGTGCTGAACTACCACATACAGAAAAACATCCCGCACTATATGAAATTGTAACACATTGCATGATACATGGGCCATGTGGACAGCTAAATCCACAATCACTGTGTATAGAAAATAACAAAAGCACCAAAGATTTCCCTAAAGATTTCAACGATCAAACTTTTGCAGATTGTGATGGGTATCCTTTATATAGACGAAGAAAAGGGCCAAACGCCATAATTTGAGGAAAATATGCAGATAACACGTATGTGGTGCCATATAATCCATATCTCTTAGTGCCTCATTCTATTAATGGCCGTAAAATGGCCGCAAAGCTGTAATTCCTTGTGGGGGGGCTACTGTCCCTACTAGCCCTTTGTCTACGTTTCTATTCAAATGAAAGGGTTCGCAGAACACCTCTTTACTCCAAGCCACGGGGAGTACTCCCGTGGCAACTAACATTAACCCCCCCCCCCCATTCTGCGAAGTCCCCAATCGGTACCCCTATAGGGTCCCCACATATACCCTTGCAGATCCTTAAAGGACCTACGAGAAATAAATAATTAGGTACTATAAGTAACCACCCGGCACCTAAAATTAACCCCAGCAATCATGTCGGTCAATATAGACTCCCATGAGACCAAAATTAAAACCATCTGATCAATCAGGGTCTAAAGGTTAACCCCATAAGTGCCATGAGGGTTCTCCAGAACCCTCATGACAAAGTATAAGCACTACACTAAACTATTAACCCTAACTCTACTCCATTAACCTCTTTATCCTAACTATACCCCGTTAACTCATACTAAACCCTATTTAACCCTCACTGTGACTATCTAACCCTAACTGGGCCTATTTAACTCCTCCAGGCCTATCTAAACCTAACTGGTCCTATCTAACCCTAACTAGGCCTATGTCACCCCTTCTTGCCCTATTTAACTCCCTCACTCATGGGGGTCTATACAGACCCGCTATACAGACCCTCATAAGCCTCCATCTAACCCATGACTTATGAGGGTGTACACAGACCCCCATAAGCCTCTATTTAACCCAATCAGTCGCATAAAGGTCAATGAAGACCCTCATAGGACAATGAGAACCCTATAATTAACCCCAGAAGTGCCATGAGGGTTTAGAGATAGGTAGGGGTTAATAGGTTAGGGTAGTGATGGGTTTGTTTAGATTTAGTGGTTTATTGCGGGGAAATAGTGTAGTGTAGGGTTTGTACTTAGTGTCATAAGGGTCCTGGAGGACCCTCATGGCACTTATGGTGTTAATTATAGGGTTCTCATTGTCCTATAAGGGTCTTCATAGACCCGTATGGGACTGATTGGGTTAAATAAAGGCTTATGGGGGTCTGTATGGACCCCCATAAGTGATGGGGTTAGATGGAGGCTTATGGGGGTCTGTATAGACCTTCATAAGTGATGTGCTTAGGTGGAGTGTAATAGGGGTCTATATAGACCCCCATAAGCGATGGGCTTAAATGGAGGATAATGGGGGGTCTGTATAGACCCCCATAAGTAATGGGCTTCGATAGAGGCTTATGGGGGTCTGTAAAGACCCCCATAGGTGATGGGGTTTAATAGGGCTAGAAAAGGGTTAAATAGGTCCAGTTAGGTTATTATCATAGATGAGGCCACTATGATGTCGTGGCATGCTCTGCAATGTATTGATCATTTACTACGTGAAGTCATGAGTAATGATTTGCCTTTTGATGGCAAAGTCATGCTACTAGGAGGAGATTTCAGACAAACATTACGTGTCGTTGTATGTGGCAATCGCACAGACATTGTGGAAACATGTATAAAGTCAAGTCCACTATGAAAAAAATTTACACACGTTAAGATTAGAAAAAAATATGAGATCTGAAGGCCAAAATGATTTCAATGATTGGCTAATTAAAATTGGTGAAGGCAAAACAGAAATAATAACCAATTTACCTGATGATACTGTGGAGATACCAGCAGAAATGATTTGCACAGATTCCCTCATATAATCAATATTCCCAAATGGAATTACCCCAGAACACTCAGCAGAGTTTGCACAGAAAGTAATCTTAACCTCAAAAAATAAAGATGCTTTGGATCTCAATAATGACATTTTGAAATTCATTGATGCACCAAAAACAATTATCATAGTGCTGATTCAGTGCTAGCTGATGACAAAGACAGTCTATCTAATTTCACTACTGAATTTCTCAATTCATTAACTCCCTCTGGAATACCACCACATGTTTTGAAGCTCAAAAAAAGGAGCCATTGTCATGTTACTGAGAAATATGAATTCCAAAAAAGAACTTTGTAATGAGACCAGATTAATTGTTCAGGATTTAAGAGATAATTACATCCATGCAGAAATTTTGAATGGGACCCATAAAGGTGAAGCAGTTTTCATACCAAGAATTGATTTGGCTCCAAGTGAGACTAGCTTGCCTTTAATACTTCAAAGGAGACAATTTCCGATTACCATGGCATTTGCTAATAAATCCCAAGGACAAACATTTAAATCTGTTGGCCTCGTTTAAAAGAACCTGTATTTGCCCACAGCCAACTGAATGTGGCAATTTCAAGATGCAAAAAACAAGAAGAAATTAAAGTTTACATAAAAAAAACAAAAGTGAATTATTTGATGATGGACGAGTATTTACTACAAATATTGTCTACTATGAGGTGTTGTAAACTCTAACTAAAAAAAGGACAACAACAAAAGAAACAGAAAAGATTAAAAAAGCAAATAATAGTGGTCATATATCAAGGATAGTGATGTCCCGAACAGTTCGCCGGAGAACTATTCGCTGCAATTTTCGCATTGTTCGCGTTCGCCGCGAACGGCGAACACATGCGCTTTTCGGTTCGCCCCCTATACTTTATCATTGAGGAAACTTTGAACATCATTTATTTTTTTATTTTTTGTGTGTAATCTATGCCTGCCTGCCAGCGTGTGTGTGTGACAGGCTAACAACTAACAGCTTATATTGTGCTTATTTTAACTACTCATACCTGGTGGTATAACATACATTGAAAACAACCATTTTTTTCCTGTAATCTAATTTCAGTTGCCTGCCTGTGTCAGGCTCACAGCTTATATTGTGCTCAGTGACATAAAACAACACTTTTTTTGACTGTAATAGATTGAATAGCAATTGCCAGCCTACAGGCGTGTGTGTGAAACCTATTGCATCTACTATGCCAACTTTTGCCAGTGCACAGTGATACGTCATAACTGGTGAAACCGTAGTGTACAGTAACATAAAACAACACTTTTTTGACTGTAATCGATTGAATATCAGTTGCCTGCCTACAGGCGTGTGTGTGAGGCCTGCAGCGCCTACTCTGCCAACTTTTGCCAGTGCACAGTGACACTCATATCTGGTGGAACCTTAGATTGCACGCACAGTGCTCCAAATTTGAAGTGAGAGGACCGACCAAGCATCTTTTTCCATCTCCCTGTTCCAAAAATCAATGCCATATACACGTCCCCTAATAGTGGACGTAACAGGGATTAAACCAATAGGAATAGTACTACTTAACAGTACACACCTTATAATAACGCAGACAGAGGCAACGCGTATAATCTTCCATGCTGTGCAGTGGAAGCCCCCAGACTGTGACCTGTGTATAATCTTCCATGCTGTGCAGTGGAAGCCCCCAGACTCTGACCTGTGTATAATCTTCCATGCTGTGCAGTGGAAGCCCCCAGACTCTGACCTGTGTTTAATCTTCCATGCTGGGCAGTGGAAGCCCCCAGACTCTGACCTGTGTATAATCTTCCATGCTGGGCAGTGGAAGCCCCCAGACTCTGACCTGTGTATAATCTTCCATGCTGTGCAGTGGAAGCCCCCAGACTCTGACCTGTGTATAATCTTCCATGCTGGGCAGTGGAAGCCCCCAGACTCTGACCTGTGTATAATCTTCCATGCTGTGCAGTGGAAGCCCCCAGACTCTGACCTGTGTATAATCTTACATGCTGGGCAGTGGAAGCCCCCAGACTCTGACCTGTGTATAATCTTCCATGCTGTGCAGTGGAAGCCCCCAGACTCTGACCTGTGTATAATCTTCCATGCTGTGCAGTGGAAGCCCCCAGACTCTGACCTGTGTATAATCTTCCATGCTGGGCAGTGGAAGCCCCCAGACTCTGGGAGTCTGAAGAAGAGGAGTCAGAGGAGGAAGGTGGCTTTGAGTAGGTGGAAGACCAAACACAGCAGGCATCCCAGGGGGCTTGTTGTCACCTTTCGGGGACCCTTGGTGGCTGGGTGGAGGAAGAGACCTTCAATGACATCAGTGAGGACAAGGAACAGGACATGGCTAGCTTGGTATCCAACCTTGTGCAAATGGGGAGTTTGCGGTTGTGCAAAGGGACTGTTTGCGATTGTTTGCGGTGCATTAAACGGGGAGATTGGTCTGTTACTGTGAAGCAGGTTTAACCCTTACACCTGATCGATACAACATCATACCTGATGTTTTAAAGCATGTTATTCCAAACAATTTAGGAATGTTAGGTGATTTATGCCCTTTATGGCTTAAAACCAGACTCTGCATCAACTATGTAATTTTCCGTGGATCCCCCCTCCGGCATGCCACAGTCCAGGTGTTAGTCCCGTTGAAACAACTTTCCCATCAGTAATGTGGCCAGAAAGAGTCCCTGTGGGTTTTGAAATTCGCCTGCCCATTGAAGTCTATGGGGTTTGCCGATGTTCGCCAGTTCGTGAACATTTGCTGGAAGTTCGCGTTCGCTGTTCGCGAACCCAAAATTTGATGTTCGCGACATCACTAATCAAGGATCTCTTGCTCTCTTTTCAGAGGACCTCTATTTTACATAGACAACTCTGTGTATTAGTCTCAAGAACTGCAAAAACATACATAACAGTGGTTTTACTTCAAGAACGAACGTTTATGTCACTTGTACTCTTTGTAGAGGACCACTTTTTCACATAGAAAGCTGTATGTGCCATTCTCAACAACTGTAAAAGAAAACATACAGAACAGTGGTTTTATTTCACGAACAAACTTTTAAATCACTTGGACTCTTTGTAGAGTACCACTCTTTCACATAGAAAACTGTATGTGCCATTCTGAGGAACTAAAAAAAAAAAGTGGTTACATCGCAGAACCAGCATTATTTGTCTGCTGGGCTCTTTTTAGAGAAACCACTCCTAAATTACATAACAAGCAACCTAAAAACAAAAAATTCCAAAGCATTCAACAAAACAACAATATACCATCACTTCTTTGCATTGTCTGTATTTAACAGTGTATGTATTTTAAATTTGGTTATACAGTTGTTAGCTGTTTATTTTAGCCAGCTGTTACATTGAGTTTTACTTTATAAAGTATTTCATTGTATGTATTTACCTGTGTTATTACTGAGAGCCCATTGATCCAGGGAGTATGTATATATGTTTTCTTTCCTCATTTAAACATCTGTTAAATAACATGTAATACTTCCTACTTTTACAATATGTATTTCAAGTTGATTTCTACATGTATTTCAATTTGCTTACAAAAGTTGTAATGTTTTGGATTACAATGTATGTATTTACAGGTTGTACAATTGTAATATATAATTACAGAGACAGCATTCATCCATTTGAAACAATTGGCCACGTTTAACTTGAGTTTTTATACGTTTTGCCTTCCTCTGGAATCGATATAAACATTTAGCAATCTGGTAAATAACATGTCATTCTTTACATATACATATGATTTAAAGAAAAAATTACAAATGTATAATAATATTGACTTCAATTATCCCTTGCATTGTAATTTGTTATGAGGTTATTGGATTGTTTTTTATTCTAGGGTTTAATATGTGTATTTAGTGCTTTCAAACTTTTCATGTATAATTACAGACATACTATTGATCCAGGGAGTAATCCAATCACCATTATCTGGGGTCAGGAAGGTATTTGAGACAATTGGCTACATTTCACTTGGGCTTTTTCTGTTTGCCTTCCTCTGGATTAAATAAAACAAAATAAATATGTTTTAAAATTCATGTAATGTTTTACAAAGGTTCATACACTGTTATAATATTAATCTACCCCTTATAATAAAAAAAGTTATGCCGTTAAAAAACATGGTTTCTGCGTTGGTAAAAGATATTACTATACAACTTACATGTTAAAACGATAAACACATTCAATACTAAAACAATAATGTCTTATACTTTGATCAAACTATCCATTATAACGTGCAAAATCAAAAAATAATACATATTGCCTTTTTGCTAACTCAAAACGTGCCATTTTGTTTTTTTGCTGAAAGTAATGGCCTTCTTCTGTCCACTCTGCCATAAAGCCCAACTCTATGGAGCGTACAGCTTATTGTCGTCCTATGTACAGATACTCCAGTCTCTGCTGTGGAACTCCTCCAGGGTTACCTTAGGTCTCGGTGCTTTCTCTCGGATTAATGATTTCCTTGCCCGGTCTGTGAGTTTTGGTGAGCAGCCGTCTCTTGGCAGTATTGCTGTTGTGCAATGTTCTTTCCATTTGGTTATGATAGATTTGATGATGCTCCCGGGGATCATCAAAGATTTGGAGATTTTTTTATAACCTAACCCTGACTTGTACTTCTCAACAACATTGTCCCTTACTTGTTTGGAGAGTTCCTTGGTCTTTATGGCAGTGTTTGGTTAGTGGTGCCTCTTGCTTAGGTGTTGCAGCCTCTGGGGCCTTTCAGAAAAGGTGTGTATATGTAATGACAGATCATGTGACACTTAGATTGCACACAGGTGGACATCATTTCACTAATTATGTGACTTCTGAAGGTAATTGGTTGCACCAATTTTATGGGCTTCATAACAAAGGGGGTGAATACATACGCACATGTCAATATTCTGATTTCTAAAAAATAGTTTTATGTATATATTTTTCTCAATTCTACTTCACCAACTTTGACTATTGAGTTCTGATCCATCACATAAAATTCAGATTAACAAAACATTGAACTTAAGGCTGTAATATAACAAAATAGGTAAAAAGTCAAGGTGGGTGAATAATTTTGCAAGGCACTGTAAATGTCTAAGACCCTCAAAAAAGCTTTTTCCATACGATAACTAATAAAGAATTCCATATAAGAACCTTCTACAATTGTGGACCTATATGAGTAATTTACATAGCCAAATGCATTTGCAATAAGCTCTATGTGGGTAAAACCCACAGGCAGCTAAGACGTAGAATTAGGAAACAGAAATATGCTGTTTAAAAGGATGCTACTCCCTTAGCAATGCATATGAAGTTTTTCATAACAAGGATATAAACCTCTTAAAATTCTATGAAATGTATGGGGTGACCCTGGGCCCAAGAAAAGGAGATATAGATTGCATCCTTTTAAAAAAGGATTGCCAATGGATCTATAAATTGAGGACTCAAGAAGGGCTCAATGAGGGCTTTTCATTTCAATGATTGCAGAATTGTGCTTTATGCGTAATTACACTACCACTAAAAAGAACTATTATTTGTCCTTGTAACATACTATGGACTGTGAGGCTCCTGAAAGGGCAACCTATAGTAATAATTGGGGTTGTTACGGCCTACAGAAACCATATAATGTTTATAAGAAAACTTGCATGATAAATAAAAAACTTTTATTGTGGCCCTAATAGACAAATATGATGGTTATGTGTTGTAGGAAAAGTATAAGGTCCAACCAAAAGGTTTGGATGTGATTAAATTAAGGCCTAAAGAAAAATAAGGTAGATCAGCCATGGATGAATTATATTAATAATAGCAAAGCCTAGTAGCCTAACTATGGAAGAATCACATTAATAAATAGTAAGGCCTAGAAATTCAAGACCAAAATAAAACATATGCATGTCTGATCACGGTTAAAAGTTAAAAGTTATGGGCTTGCGCATGCGCAATGAGCGCCAAATTTAAGGGTTTGACGGGGGCTGCAATGAGTGCCAAAGGCGCTTATTGCGGGGCTTGTGATGAGCACCAAAGGAGCTCATTGCGAGGCCCGTAAGTGACTGGCTTGATGGGGCTGCGATGAGCGATGAAGGCGCTCAATGCAGGGCTTGCGATGAGCGCCTTTGGCCCGTATGTGACTGGCTTAGTTACAGGCTTCAAAAATATTATTGGTTTAACGGCCGCCATAACTCGAAAGCCATTCGCAGGACGTCAAAAAAAGGCAAATTGAATACAAAATTAGCATACAACCTCACACACAGCACAGGGGGAGACTCAGGGAACCTGTAAGTGAGGTTGCAAGCTAAATTAATCTTTAATTGACGTTTTTTGCTGGACTCGGAAGCCAGTAAATTGGAAACACATTTTGGGCTTGCGGAAAATTATCAATTTCCCAAACCCGCAAATGGTTTCACTCCCATAAATGGAAACTGGAGCACACAGGAAGGAGAGGGAGGAGAAAGACACAGAGGAGGCAAAGGGGGGGGGGGAAGGTGGAAAGAGACACAGGGTGAGAGTGTGGGGAGAGGCTCAAAATGAGCACCAAAGGCACTAATTGCAGAGCTTGCTATGAGCGCCAAAAAGCACTCATCATGGGGCTTGGGATGAGTGCCAAAGGTGCTCATTGCGAGGCCCATAAGTTGCAGGTTGGCCGACGCCTGCAATGAGCACCGAAGTAGCTCATTGCGAGGCCCGTAAAGTTCAGGGGAGAGAGCCTTGCATTGTGTGTCAAATCGCATTGCCAGGCTTCATATTTTATTGCCTTCATTTTTGACAGGCAAGTTGCTAGTAAAATATAAAAATGTATGATAAAAACAAATTATCCAACAAGGTCAACCTAATCACATATTATAATTTCGAACTACGTCGTCACGCTTTGCATGGTGCGCACAACTTAGGCGATGAGCGCCAAAGGCTCTCATTGCTTGCGAGCCTCTTAAAGCGAGGTGAGCAGTTAAATCGGAGCACTGAGGCGATGAGCGCTTAAGGTGCTCATGGCCTGCAAGCCTCGCGTAGCAGGGGCACTCACTGCACTTGCCATTTTTGCCACTTGAAAATCAGCTAAGCGAGAAAAAAAATGGCTGCCAAAAAAAATTAAACAAGCCTACATGACCCTGGACCGTGCAAAACACTGCCAACTGCGTACTACTTTCACTCAGGATTGTGAGGCGAGCAGTGGAGGCAATGGAACACGCAGGACTTAGCCTCCAATCACTTAGGAAATGCGGGATCGCCTTAGGCTGCAAGGACTTCCCGAACGCAGCACTAAAAAAATATGAGATACAAAGTTAACGGCTGAACCGCGAAAAGCCCAAAACACAAAACACAGGGGAAAAAAAACACTAAAAACAACACACACAGCACAGGGGAACAGCCAGGATGTCTGGGAGTGAGGTGGCACACAAATTTAAGTCAATTTTGCTGAGTTTCATCACTCGCGAATTGGCTAAGCGAGAAAAAAAATTAACGGCCCAAAAAAATAAAAATGAAGCTACACCACCCTGGACCGCACAAACCACCTCCAACCCCGTACCACTTTCACTCAGAAACGTACAAGCTGCAAAATACACTATTAAAAAGGATGGCAAATGCTCGTAAACCACGTAGCACATAGACAAACAACACTATTTTACAATCCTATTATTACAACATTACGCATCTAAACTAGCTCTGTACACAAATAAACCAACGATTTTCCTTCGCGCACGCAGCATATTCCTAATGCACAGTTGGGACATTCATACCACTATCTCCTCAGGGCAGCAACAGTTTAAGTAAACATTATATGCTTCAGGACAATAAAAATAGATTGTTACCTCTTCAGGCTATTGATTGTTACATATATTAATTACAAAAAGGTAAACTATATTAATTAGTATTTTAAAAAAATATAGAGAGGAGCCAAAGGACATGCAAGGAGAGGCTCGCAATGAGCGCCGAAGGTCCTTAGAGTTTAAAAAGCTTAACATTGTGTGCCAAACAGCATTACGATGGCTTCAACTTTTATCGACCGTCCTTTTTTGACGGGCAATTCGCTAGTAAGATATAATTACATAAAACATCAAGGACTGCTGGGCCTTATAAAAGTTCATATTAAAGTGAAATTGAATCTGTTAAAACTTGAACATGAGACTCTTGAAAACAAGATCCTAATCCAGCTATAACCCTTATAGATAAGTGTCCCAGTAATGGAAGATAGCAGGGCCTAGCAAAGGTAAATTTTTGAAAATATGATCCTCATCCAGTTAATTTAAGAAACATTTAAGCTATGATAACTTGAGAAAAAGATGTTTTAAAGTATGATCCTCACCTAGTTATAACCCCTATAGACAAGCAAAGTAGTGCTCCAATAGTGGAAGACAACAGGCTCTAATAGAGGCATATGTAACATTTATGCTTGGAAAATACCCCAGGATTAATTGAAAGCCTTGTCATGATTTAATTGTTTAAGGACTCATATTGCCAGTACTTTATGAATATGGCCAAGGGAGCATCATATTGTTGCATTGGGATTATGTGTTATTGTGTGGTTATATGTTGCCTGTACATGCTTATTATGTATCCTAGTTGTAATCAAATATATAGTTGTCAGCAGCAAATTGTTTTGCTAACGCTGATGTCATCAAGGAGGCAAGGTTATGACGTCAGTGGGGGTGGGGCCTAAACCCTGATCTCAACAGAATCTGGCGGCCATTTGCATTTCAGAGAAAGACAGCAAACTGAGAGAGAGAGAGGGAGGGAGTGAGGTACAGAGAGAGAGACAGGTACAGAGAGGGAGGAATACAAAAAGAGAGAGAATTACAGAGCAAGAGCGCACACAGACAGAGAGGGCGCACAAGGACAGCGCACACAGGCGAGATAGGAAGAGTGCACAGAGAGAGAGTGCACAGAGAGAGAGTGCACAGACAGATCGCACCGAGAGAGAGTGCACAGATAGAAAGCAGAGAGAGTGCCCAGACAGAGAGTGCACAGAGAGAGAGCGCACAGAGAGAGAGCCAAAGAGAGAGTGTACACACAGAGAGTGCACAGAGATCAACACAGAAAGAGAGTACACACATACAGCACACACAACGAGAGAGAGAGCACACAGAGAGAGAGTGCACAGATAGAGAGCAGAGACAGAGAGAGCACAGAGAGAAAGAGGGACACACTGAGAGTGCACAGTTAGAGAGAGTGCAAATACAGAGAGCGCCCATAGATCAACACAGAGAGGGAGGGGTACAGAGAGAGAGAGCATACAGAGAGTGAGAGAGAGCACACAGACAGAGTGCACAGAAAGAGAGAGAATGCACAGAAAGAGAGTGCAATGACAGAGAGCAGAGAGAGTGCACAGAGAGAACACACACAGACAGCCCACACACAGACAGCACACACAGAGAGCAAGAGAGAGCGCCCAGACAGAGAAAGCGCACAGAGAGAGAGCAGAGACAGAGAGTGCAAAGAGAGAGAGACAGAGAGACAGTGCACAGAGAGATAGAGAGCACACACAGAGAGTGTACAGAGAACAACACAGAGAGGGAAGGGTACAAAGAGACATAGTGCACACAGACAGCTCCAACACAAACAGCGAGAGAGAGCACAGACAGAGAGAGTGCACAGAAAAAGAGAACGCACAGAGATTGACACAGAGAGAGAGGGATAAAGATTGAGAGAGTGAACACAGAGAGCACACACAGACAGCGCACACAGAGAGCAAGAGAGAGCTCATAGACCGAGTGCACAGAGAGAGAGTGCACATAAAGAGAGTGCACAGACAAAGAGTGAGTGCACAAAGAGAAAGAGTGCACAGACAGAAAGCTCACAGCGAGAGAGAGTGCACAGACAGAAAGCGCACAGAGAGAATGCAGAGAGCACAGAGAGAGAGCACACAGAGAGAGAGAGTGCACAGAAAGAGCTCACAAAGAAAGAGAGCTCACCGAGAGAGAAAGTGCAGAGAGAGCAAGAGCATACAGAGAGAGAGAGCGCACCAGGATTGAGAGAGACAGGTCAGAGAGAAAGAAATGAGAGTAAGACACAAAAGATAGAGAGAGAGAGAGACAATGCCCGTACTTGAGTGCCATACATGGCCATACTGCTCTCAATGCACGGCTTGCAATGAGCGCCAAACGCACTCATCGTGAGGCCCGTACGTGACTAGCTTGAGGGGGGAGAGGCTCAAAATGGCTTCCGAGTTACAGTCTTCAAAAATATTACGGATTTATCAGCCACCATTTTTTTCAAGCCCTTAACTCGGAAGCCGTTGGGAGACCACCAAAAGACGACAACAATTTTACAAAAATTAACTTACAATCTCACACACAGCACAGGGGGAGAGGCAGGGAGCCTGTAAGTGAGGTTGCAAGCTAATTTGATATTTAACTGGTTGAATTTCCCAAGTCCGCAAATGGTTTCACACCGGTAAATGCAAACAGGAGCACAGAGGAGAGAGAGCGGGGAGAAAGGGAGACGGGGAAGAAGGTGGAAAGAGAGACAGGGGAGGGAGTGGGGTGGAAAGAGACACAGGGGAGGGAGAGAGGGCAAAGAGACAAGGGAGGGAGAGAGTGAGGAGAGGCTCACAATGAGCGCCGAAGGCCTGAAAGTTGCAGGTTGGCCGACGTCTGCAATGAGAGGCAAAGCCACTCATTGCAGGGCTCATGATGAGCGCCAAAGGCACTCAATGCGAGGTCCAGAAAGTAGAGGGAGAGAGGCTCACAATGAGCGCTAAAGGCGCTCATTGCAGGCACGAAAATTGTGTGTTGGCCGAGGTCTGCAATGAGTGGCGAAGGCGCTCATTGCGAGGCCCGTAAAGTAGAGGGGAGAAGAGGACCACGATGAGCGGTGAAGGTGTTCATCACGAGGCCTGCAAGTTAGAGGGGGGAGAACCTCACATTGTGTGGCAAACAGCATTGCCAGGCTTCACATTTTTTTTGCCGTCATTTTTGATGGGCAAGTCGCTAGTATATTATAAGAGGGAATATGTTATATAGAACATATGTGGAATTGGTAAAAATGCTCCGCATAGAAGTTAGCTGCAGATCATTGCACACTCACACATTCAGACCTTGGGTCAAGACAGATGTATTTACTTCAAGTAGTCCTAAGCAAACACTTGAGTTTAACATCCAGGTTTTTTCACTAGATAGTTATAGATATCTGGTGAATTTGATCTCAAGAGCTTTGATAGCCCAAGGTTGCAAGAAAGATGGGCTAACATCACACATACACAAATGTACACAAGAGTGTGGTATTGGAGAGTATAAATATGTTGTTTTGATCATTCAATAAAGGTTGAGAGAGAGTTTTCACATATCCACAGTGTGAGACTATTTCTGTGTGTTGTATCCTGACTTGGGGAGTTGTCTTGCCATGGGCCACTATTAACCTGTATGCAGTATTCTCTGCCTGTACCTTTTGGGCCTTGTCCTCTTCAGAAGCCATCTTTTGTGCCACAGAGAACAGGAACTAAACGATTCTGCTGGGGTAGGTTCATATCAAGCCCCCTTGAAGAAGCAGATTGTGACAAACCTAAATATGATTGCTCAATAAAAATATGTTATTAATAACCTTAAATGTAACCATCATATAGGAGATTTGATATTAAAAGGACACAACCGGAATTATGTTATATGACAACAAAGATATTTTTACACTTAAATTTTGTTTAGAAAAAACAAGATACAATACACAACATACCTTTACACTTAATTAATTTATGGAACACTAAAACTAACATTACCTATGATATTGGCACTTGCAAGTTCTACAAATTAACACATATATAATGTCATCATATAACACAACCTCACCCTTGCACAAAAAGATTTCTCAGATGTGTATTTATTTATTTTTTTAATTTGTCTTTCGCATAAATAATTAGTTTAACAAATTATCACCTTACACTTAATTTAATAAATAAGCACATTGCTTCACACTAAATATGTAATAAAGAAAGTTAGTTTATTAAGAGAAAAATTTAATAAAATCGAAAAAACATGCCGCTGTGGTCATTAATAGGGGGATGTGCTGGTCTATTACACCTTATTAATGTACAAGCATAACTTATCAATTTGGAAACAGGACTGTATCAGATATTATAATTGTCCAAATACGAGACGTCGTCACGCTTTCCGTGGTGCGTACGACTTAGCTTTGAGCACCAAGGGTGCTCATTGCCGGCAAGCCTGGCGTAGCGAGGTAAGCTGTTAACTCTGAGCACTTAGGCAATGAGCGCTGAAGGACAAATTTACCACCGCACTTCATATTTACACCCACAAGAAGGAGAGCAAAGGAAATTTGCACAGTTATATGTCTTAGATACAATGGAAGCTGTTGAACAACGGATGACGCTTCCAGAAAATAAAAAGTGTTTGTGCATAGTTTTTGAACAGCTGGATAAAATTATGGCCAACAACCCATACAGTCAAGCATACAAACAATTAGCACAGGTTGAAAAAGAACAACAGCAACATGCTCAAATACATCTATTGCCAATGTCAAGAGTAAATATGGTTTTAAAAACAGGTCACAATACTGATCAAATATGGTATAATTTACCAACAGTATATTAGGTTGCGATGGTCTTAAAAAATTAGGTTGTTAAACCACCTTTTCAGCAGGATATTAGAATATATCCACGCAATGAAGACCAACCTTTTATAAACATAAATATATTAAGTTGTAATTTGGATCCAATGACATATTCCATTTTCTTTCCAAATGGTGAACCAGGATGTGAACCAAAATTACAATTGCAAAGTTATCCCAATAGTAAAGTTCATGTTAGATGCAATATTTCTATGCTGGAATATATGGGGGCAAACTCACACAACAATGGGTTATTGATTCCTATCTACAAGTTGAAGCAAATAATCAAAAATGTACCAAATTTCAACATAGAACAATATTGTAAATTGATGGATTATGTTGCTGAATTAGCTACCAACAGAGACATTCCAGCTGGAAGAGCAATAATTTTGTTCTCCATTTTCCAAGGATCTCCTCGCAATATGCGAGAAAGATATAATAATGCCATACATTTGGAAAAACAGATTTTTCCATTACATTCACATGTAATCCACAATGGCCAGAGATCAAGGAAAATTTTAATCTTGGGACAAAATACTTCTGACCAACCAGATTTAGTGGCAAGAGTATTCAAAATAAAACTCAATTCATTAATACATGATATTACTAAAGCACAGTTATTTGGAAAATGTGTGGCTTTTGTTTATACCATTGAATTTAAAAAAAGAAGCCTGCCGCATGCACACATACTTTTAATCCGTCAGGAAAAATAATTGAATACTTGCAGAGAGAGTGGATACAGTAATTACTGCTGAATAGCCACATCCAGAAAAAATATTCAAAACTTTATGGGATTGTAACACACAGAATGATTTATGGCCCATGTGGAGATATCAATCCAAAACAATTTCAAATGCAAACTTATGCTAATTGTGATGGATACCCTTTGTATAAAAGAAGAGAAGGACAAATAGCTATTATCCGTGGACAAAGAGTCAATATTAGATATGTAGTTCCATACAATTCACATTTGCTGATAAAGTACAATGCACACATAAATGTGGAAGCTTGCACTTCTATTAAATCCATCAAATATGTGTATAAATATATATATACAAAGGATATTATGCATCAACTGTCATTGTGCAAGGTGCACAAAACGAATAGGAAAATCCAATTTAACATGATGAACTTTCATGTTATTTAGATGCTCGCTATGTAAGTGTTCCAGAAGCAATGTGGCATCTTCTGAAATTTGAGATGCATGATTAGTCACATGCTGTGTATCGATTTGCTATCCATTTGAAACACAGTCAGTTTGTTTGCTTTACTGCAGGTAATGAAAGAACTGCCTTAGCCCAAAGTGAACATCGAGAAACAACACTTACTGCTTGGTTTCAATTAAACTGCTAGGACACTGAGGCCAGACAATTTTTATACATTGAGATTCCATATCACTATGTATTTTTAAATGGCCAATGACGACTACGAAAAAGAGATACTCCTAAAATTATACCACAAATTTATACCGTCAGTCCAAGAGACATTGAACATTTCAGTTTAAGATTACTTCTTTTACATGTTCCCGGTGCACAAAGTTATGAACATTTACGCACAGTGAATGACATAGTTTATGATACTTTCCTATTAGCTGCAAGACATTAATACTTCATAGCAGATGATACATAATGGAAGAGGTGTCTGGAAGAAGCAGCACTATGTTAAATGCCAAAGCAAATGGGAGAACAATTTGCAATCATTTGCATATTTTGCAATGTACCTGATGCATTTGCTTTGTGGATTAAATTGTGCAAGTTTTAATTTGCCTCATCCACGACTTATAGATGACATCAACTTTGATGATTATGACACTGAGCTTCAACAACAAAAAACACACGAAAAACTGGCAACTTTAAATACTTTACAATTGCAAGCATTTAATTCCATCACAAATGATACAGATGATGAATTGGTCAAAGACTGTTATTTCTATCTAGATGGCCCTAGTGGATCAGGAAAAACTTATCTGCACAATTGTTTGATGAGTTACATTCGAGCACAGGGTCAAATAGCAATGCCATTTGAAACAACTGGAATTGCTGCACTTTTGTTAGAAGGTGACAGAACTGTGCATAGTGGATTTAAACTGCCAGTTCACATTTTAGAAGTATCAGTGTCAGATATTGGACTGAATTCTTTACAAGAAAAAACATTTTAAAAAAAGTAAATTCATTACCATAGATGAGGCAATGAGGATGTCATGTCATGCCTTGCAATATTTTGATAGATTATTAAAAGAAGTGATGGATAATAATTTGCCATTTGGTGGAAAGGTTATGTTGTTAGGAGGAGATTTTAGGCAAACATTACCTGTTGTGCCACATGGAAATAGGACTGACATCATTGAAACATGTATCAAGACAAGTAAACTGTGGAAAATATTTACACACCTCAAAATAGAATTAAATTTGAGATCTAAAGGCCAAAATGAATTCAATGATTGGCTCATTCAAATTGGAGAAGGAAATCATCCACAAATAAATTATTTACCCAATGATACCATTGAAATTCCATCACAAATGGTTTGCAAGGAATCGCTCATATCAGCAATCTTTCTAAACACTCTGAATAACGACGATTACTCAGAGATTGCAAACAAAGTGATATTAACATCAATAAATATAAATGCCTTGAATCTAAAAAACAAAATTTTAAAATTCATAAACGCACCACAAGGAAATTACTACAGTACAGAATCAGTTCTGGCTGACGATATAGACAGTGGATGTAACTTTAGTACAGAATGTATTAATTCTTTAACACCATCTGGAATTCCACCACATGTTTTTCAATTGAAAAAATGGGCTATTGTCATGATATAGAAAAATATGAATAAAAAAAAAGGACTTTTTAAAGGGACCAGATTAATTGTGCAGGATTTAAAAGATCATTTCATACATGCAGAAATTATGACTGGTACCCATAAAGGTGAACAAGTTTTTATACCAAGAATTGATTTGGCTCCAAGTGAGAGTGATTTGCTTTTTGTCTTTCAAAGGAGACAATTTCCAGTTATTATGGCATTTGCCATGACCATCAATACATTCCAAGGAGAAAATTTTAAGTCTGTGGGTATTTTTTTACGGGAACCTGTTTTTGCACATGGACAACTCTATGTTCCTTTTTCAAGGTGCACAAATACAGATCATATTAAAGTTTAAATTGAAAACAACCCATGTCAGGGTGATCTATTACATGATGGATGCATTTTTATAAAAAAACATTGTGTACTATGAGGTTTTGTAAACATAGAGAATAGTGGTTTAATTTTCAGGATGAAATTGAATGTCACTCGGGCTCTTTTTAGAGAACCACTATTTCACATAGGAAACTCTATCTACAATTTTATAAAACTACAACAATAACAACAAAAAATGGGGGGGGGGGTAACAAAATAAACAGTGGTTATATCTCATAGACAAAATTAAAAGTATGCTGGGCTCTTTTTAAGGGAACCACTTGGACATGCAAAAACTACATCCTCTCTTTTGCATATGTGGATTATATAGATCCCTGCACCTTTTTTCCCTCCTTTGTTTTGTTTTTATACCACCCCTTTTTATTCAGTGTTGTTTCTACACCCTATATATTCCTATGATTAGCAGTGTCTGCTACATATGAGGATTATAATCCATAATACTACATTACTTGGACCTGTATCTATGTATTCTGGTTACCTATGGGTGATTGTATTAGTATGCCATCAATGACTCCATCAGACATTGTCTATGGGATATTTAGGATCATACCTTACTATAAGCTGTATATCCTGATCTAATTTATTAGTGGGAATTCTACACTGCATCTGACACACTTTATTTATTTCTGCAAATAAAATAAGTTATATATGATATTCTATTTCCAGTATTGAGCTTTACAAGTACATAGGATTGAATTTTATTATCCGTATTACACTGAGCTATATGTAGTACTTCTGGGTACATAGGATTGTATTTCAGTATTATCTTTGTGTATTTGGATATTTATTCAGCTATTGAGTTATTCTTCACAATATATCTATATACAGTCCTGTTTCCTAATTGATACGTTATGCTTGTACATTAACAAGTTGTAATAAACTAGCACTTCCCCCTATTTTAATTACCACGTCAGCATGGTTTTGGGATTTTATTATATTTTTCCCTTAATAAACTAAGTTTCTTTAATTTTATAGTATACAACAGACACATGTGTATTCATTGTCTGATCAAGGAATAAGTTAACAATAAGATAGGTTTTGTGCTTTATTTTTAATTGTTCTTTCCCATAAATAATTAGTTCACAATTATGCATTATCACCTTACACTTAATTTAATAAGTAAGTAAAACATTATTTTATAGTATACAACAGACATATGAGTATTCATTGTCTGATTAAGAAATAAGTTAATTCACAGTCTAATGAAAAAATTATGGAAGTATCATATATTTTGATTTATCAAAAAATATTTACTTACCTACTATATTATAAATATGTCTGTTTTTGGGATAGAAATTATTTACATCTAAATATAAATGCGAATATTAGATCTGTTGATTAATGTTTGATTTTGAGATAAAGAAACTTTATATCTCAATAAATATAGATAGAAGCATCATATGTGTTGACTCATCAAATTGTTCATCAAAAATATCTACTTACCAGTTATATTATAAATATGTCTGATGAAGTTTATAGATTAACATCACATTTATAAATGCATCTGAACGTGATGAATAATACCCATAAATATATTAGAATGCAATGAATAACAATAAATATATGGGACTCGATTAAATATCATATCCACTCAAAATACTGCAATTCAATTATTGAAGTCATTCACAGAACTAGTGAAAGAGTTAACTGGAGTATCCCAAGGTTGCTCTGACAACTTAAAGTCTATAAAGAGGCAGACGGTGTGTTTAACACATGAAATGTAAAAGTGATTCTACCAATTATTATAAGGGTAAATAAAAAAATAGAAGTATGTAGTAAAAATTGTCTAAAAAGGTAAAAAATCCAACAATAACAGAACTATACTCTGATATAGGAACATAGTGTTTTGTAAATGTAACAAATTAGAAAGTAATAGAGTAAAAATTACTGATTGATATATATTACCCAAAAACAGAATTTCTTTAGTAGACCAGGATATATCTTGTGTTCTGATCAAACACATACCCACAAACTAAACTTTCTAAAGATAGAAAGAAGCATTAGATTCATTAAGATTCATTAAGGTATTAAACCTGAGCAAACATATGAATTTATGCTTAATGTGAGGATATATTAATCCAATTCCTCGGGATTCCTAAAAAGTCCAAACAAATGAAAAGCTTCTAGGCTTAATAATCCAAAGGGGGTGGGTTAATTTTTAACTGTTTTTAAAATTGGTTTTATTGCGCCACTGACAATCTCCTAAGTAATACAATTTCTTTTTAATTACATTTCCACAAAATTCACGTATTTTGTCTATTTCAGTGTAAAACACTTTTTTGGGAATTGTAATTTCCTATAAATATTTCATGTTCACAATCTAAAAAAGGAAGAAACATACATAATAAACCTTTCAACAGAATAAACATTTTTTTATAGACCAAATACATTTGTCTAGAATTTCAGATGAAGAACTAGAACTTTTAAATCAAGATATCACTATTAATGAAGCCTGAGAGGTTATATCAGAACTAAAAGTAAATAAAACACCAGGTCTGCATGGATTTGTGGGACAATATTATGACATTTTTAAGAATACATTAACACCTAGAACATTTAACAAAATAAAAAACAGGAAAGGCCCCAGATGAAATGCTGGAAGGAGCTATACCTTAAATCCCATAGCAAGATAAAGACACCACTCAGTGTAAGAATTACAGGCCGCTTTATCTCTTTTAAAATATAGGCCGCTATATTGCTTTTAAATATATACATAAAACAATATTCTAAAATACTAGCAAATAGGCTGAAAAAAATGATGTCCAAATTAATCTGTAAGGATCAAACAGGCTTCATACCAAAAAGACAAGGCTAGAGCAATGCTGGAAAATGAAATAATCAATTTATTATGCGATAGAAAAAAAAAGAAAAAGTTTTTCAGTAGACCAGTCAAATGTAGAGCTAGTATTGCAAACATTTGGTTTGGGAGAGTTCGGTTCTAAAGTCAAAAACTTACAGCTTATGTTAAGGGGATGGGTTTTAACAGTGATACATTTAGTATCACAAGTGGTACCTGACAAGGATGCCCTCTTTCTCCTCTAAAATTCACATTATCTTTAGAGCCACTACTTGAAAAGATTAGAACTTCTCAAGAGATCTCAGGAATTACCATTGGAAAGAACACTTATATAAAAAAACCATATTTGACAATAATATAGTTATGGCAGTGACTAATCCAGAGATATCTTTGTCTGCACTCCACAATCTTTTAGAACTCTATGTAAAGGTGTCAAATTGTAAGCTTAACATTACCAAGACTCAAGAGTTATGGATATCTTAAAGGAAGAGTACTTAAAACCTTAAAAGAAAAATTTTCATGCAATTGGGAGATAAATAGACTTACATATCTAGGCATAAAAAAATATCCAAATCTTCGGGATTTATGCAAATTAAATAAACCTATATGATAGATTTATTACATAGATTTCAAACTTTAATGGACAAATTTATATATAGAGGGGAAAAAAGCTAGAATAAGTTGTGAAAACAAAAAGTAGAAAGAATAAATGAGGTTTGTCTTCTACCTGTGAAAAAGATTATTATATTGCAGTAAAATTATCTCATATAATAAACTGGGGACCAACAGAAGAACCCCCATGCTGTTTTGATATTGAAAAAATCAGATTCATAATGCACAAGGTCCCTCCTGTCTTTGGATGGGGGCTGCTTGGGGCTCCAGCCACAAGGTCCCTCCTGGCTCTGGCTGTTGGGCTCTGGATGTGGATGGTGAGTATTTTACTGTGTTTGTTGTTTTGCTGCTGGCTCTGCATGGCGTATTCCATGTACTGTATAAGACGACCCCCTATTTTAAACTTAAACATTTTGGTAAAATATATTGTCTTATACACGGAAAAATATGGTATATATGTATATTTGTGGGCACATTTGCATGTCCCAGTTCAACTTCCCAGAATGCAATATAATAACTGACTCTCGGAATTCTGAGCTGGAAGCAGGTTTTTAAACTTGTTTTAGACATTCAAATGTGAACACAGGTGTACTATTTATTCACTATATATATATATATATATATATAATCACATATAATAGTTGTCAAACTACGAGACATTGTCACGCTTTGCGAGCTCGCAAAGCGAGCTCGCAAGAACTGCATCCCTCGCAAAGCGAGGGATGCAGTTCTGTCCGCAAATGGGGACCCTCGAGTAGCGAGGGGCCGCATTTGCGGAATGTGAAGTCTCCCATGTCGTATGTGTTTTTCCGCAAATGCAGTCCCTCGCGAAGCGAGGGTCCACATTTGCGGAAGGTGAAGTCTCCAATGTCATATGTACGCACGACTTAGAAAAGAAAACCACCTCGGAACCAACCTTGACGTAAAAAAATACCCACACGCACAAAAAATGGCGGATCCGCGCGCACCTAAAAACAGTCAAAACACACCAAATACTCACAAAAACTACATAAAAAACTTACACATAGAAAGGGGGGGCACCCAGGACCTCTGAAAGTGAAGTTACACCTCCATTTAAGTCCAAATTCCGGAGTTCAGACACACGAAAATCCCCTAAGCGAGAGAAAAAATGGCCGCCGAAAAAAAACGAAAACTAAGCTGACCTCGGAAACCTGCATTAACACAACACCCACACGCACGAAAAATGGCGGAACTGCGCGCACCTAAAAACAGTCAAAACACACCAAATACTCACAAAAACTACATAAAAAGCTTACCCATAGCAAGGGGGGGGGGCACCCAGGACCTCTGAAATTGAAGTTACACCTCCATTTAAGTCGAGTTCAGACACACGAAAATCACCGAAGCGAGTGAAAAAATGGCAGCCGAAAAAAACGAAAACGAGACTCTCAGCCCAGCCATGTACAAATTACCCAAGAAGGGATCCGAGATAAGCTTGGAAACCCGCATTAACCCCACAGGATCCGAGACCCCCGCTGCAATGAAAATTCAAAATTCCAGCAATACAGGTTCTTAAAGGACCCGTTGTAAAATAAATCAAATATACACTATCACCCTATCAATCATGGGGGTCAATACAGACCCCTATAAACCCCTCATTAACCCTGTCACTCATGGGGGTCAATACAGGCCCCCATAAGCCCTTCATTAAGCCTGTCACTCATGGGGGTCAATACAGCCCCCCATAAGCCCTTCATTAACCCCCTCACTCATGGGGGTCCATACAGACCCTCATAAGCCTCTATTTAACCCCATCAGTCCCATAAGGGTATATTAAGACCATTATGGGCCTGTTACAACACTACATTAACCACATAAGTGCCATAATGGTCCTCAAGGACCATCATGACACTAAGTATAAACTCTACACTGCACTATACTCCCCCCAAACATTAAATATCAACTAAACACCCTCTACACTAACCTATTAACACCTACACTACCTACCTACACTACCTACCTAACACCTAATAACCCCCCCACCACTCTAATTACAGAGAATAAAAAAGTCTAAAGTCACAAAAAAACAAATCTACATTACATAAAATAAAAAACCTAAGTCACAAAAAAATCTACATTACAGAAAATAAAAAAACCTAAGTCACAAAAAATAAAAAAAGGAACATTACAGAAAATGAAAATAAAAATTAAAAAAAAAACTAACTACAGAAAAAAAAAATTACAAACCTGAAAAGGAAATACATATAATACATACAATACAAATACAAATACATACAATATAATACAATACAAATATATACAATTAAATACAATACAATACCATAATCTGATATACATCCTATCTATATAATAATACATCCCCAAGCTATCTAAATAAATACCATAATCTAATATACATCCTATCTAGTGATGTCACGAATATCAAATTTTTGGTTTGCGAACAGCGGACCCGAACTTCCAGCAAATGTTCGCAAACGGGCGAACGCAGCGAACAGCCATAGATTTCTTTTTTTTTTTTTTTTTTTAATATTTAATATTTATTTTTCATTATTGCAAAAACAGATTTAAACATATTACAAAAACATAGTCAAATAATTTTACAACAACAATTTATAAGTTATACTATCTGCCATTCGTACTCTATCATTCACCATTCAACCCTACTGACATTTAAATGTTGATATTTGTGTCTTGTTTTTGGTCCCAAATTTTCCATTTTAGTGTGTCACCATTAATAAAACCCTTTTTTTCATAATCTTTCTCTAGTTCTCGTATATATTTTATTTTCCACACGATATCAAAAAAGTTTGGAGCAGTTTTGTCTTTCCAGTTGGAAATTAAGATATTTTTTGCTACTGAGAAAGTCAAAATCGCAAAGGCTTTTTCCTCTAACGTGAAATCGTTCGGAAAATTATGCAGCAAGCTGCATTCTCCCTTAAACGGGAATTGCTTTCCCACAATATTAAACAAAAATGTATAGCAGTTTTTCCAAAATGGCTCTAATCTTGGGCATTCCCACAGAATATGCAGCAAATGGGCGATATTGCCACAGTCCCTCCAACACATTTTTTCCGTGGCGTTATGGGAGATTTGAGCGATTTTAACGGGAGTAAAATACCAGTGATTAATTATTTTAAAAAATGTTTCTCTATATGTTGATTGTTTGATGAATCTATTTGTTAATTTTAAAGATGTTTCCCAGTCTTTAACCTCTAAAACTATTTTCAGGTTCTGCTCCCACTGCTCCATACCTTTGGTTTTGGATTTTTCTCCACACGATCTTGTTATGTTAAAGCATTTACTTATTAAATGTTTATTTCCTGATCTCAGGAGAATTTTTTCTACTTCTTTTGACTCTTTGCTATTTTGTAGGGTAATGTTAAATTGACTACAACTGGATTTATATGCTTCATAGATTAACCATTCTTCTGTTGCAATCTTAAATTTTTTTCTAATTTGATCAAAAGATGCCATAGATCCTTGGATTAAAGTGTCTCTAATTCGTATCAGGCCCTTTTTTTTCCACTCGTTTAAAGTGCCTTCCATATTTCTATGTAACAGTGCTTTTAGTGGGGTCATTAAACTGCCCTCTGGTATTAAACCGTTTTTCTTATTAATTTGTTTCCAATTTTTTAAAATTTCTTTTACCACCCCTGATCCAGTCATAATATCCTTGTGGGGAAATTTCCCTTTATAAAACAAGGCTGATAAGTGCCATTCTGGAATTAATGCTTGTTCAATATGCCACCATGGGAGATAAGCAGCTGTTTCTAGCCATTTTAACGCGTGAACTATGCTATTGGCTTCTTGGTAAGGCAATAATAACGGGTAAGAAATTCCTCCATTTACAAAAGTTCTTCCCATGGTTATTTTTTTTATTCTTTTATGTTTGGATTGATGTATATAAAAATCAATCATTCCTTGGAGTTTCTTTAACCATATTTTAGGGATTTTGAAAGGAATACATCTCAAAAGGTAATTAACTCTTGGAAGAATCATCATTTTTACAACTGCAATTCTACCTGAGAATGAGAATCTGTTTTTTCTCCATTTTTCCATAATCTTCTGACATTTTACATATGTCTCTGTAATTCTTATCCACCATTTTTTGAGTTTTGCTCATAAACACTATTCCTAGATGTTTGAAAGAATTAGAATTCCAATTAAATGGGTATAAAGACTTCAAGTTGGATAGTAGCTTTTTTGAAAAATTGAAGTATAAAGTTTCTGATTTTTTGTAATTCATTTTATAATGCGAAATTTTACTGTATGTTTGGATTATTTTTGATAAATGATAAAGGGATTTTTCTGGGTAAGTAAGTGATAAAATAACGTCATCTGCATAAAGGCTAGTTTTGTACTCCCTCTCCTCCACCCTAATCCCAGAAATCTTGGGGCATGCTCTAATAGCTTCAGCCAGAGGTTCTATCATTAAAGCAAATAGGGAGGGAGAGAGAGGGCAACCCTGTCTAGTACCGTTTGATATTTCAATTGAGTCTGTGCTACTTCCCAACCCTGCTATTTGTGCCGATGGGGAACTATATAGTGCCCCAATTGCTTTAGACCCAAATTCTCCGAACCCGGATTTAGCTAGTGTTATTCTCATATACTCCCACCCTACTCTGTCAAATGCTTTCTCTGCGTCTAATGACAAGAATAGGGTGGGAGTACCTCGGGAATTCGTTATTTCCCCTAAGTTCATGATTTTTCTGATATTGTCCGAACCTTGTCTTCCTGCTATAAATCCCATTTGATCTGTTGTTATTAGTTTTCCTATCACCTGTTGAATTCTGAGGGCCAATATTTTTGCATATATTTTAATATCTGCATTTAATAGCGAAATAGGCCTATAGTTGGAGCAATATTGTGGGTCCAAATTGGGTTTAGGAATCATAATCAGTATCACTTTTAACATTTCTTTTGGAATACATCCTGTATTCTTAATTTCGTTAAAGGAGTTTGTCAAATAAGGGCTCAATAGTTGACCAAAAGTTTTATAAAAACAATTAGTGTATCCGTCTGGTCCTGGGGTAGTATAAGGTTTAAGAAGATTTATTACTTGAAGAACTTCCTGGGTATTAATTGGGTCATTTAATTTTAATCGCTCCACTTCTGATAATTTTGGTAATTGAATGCCATCTAAAAAAATTTGTATATCTTCTGTAATTGGTTTGCATAGATTAGTATCTTTTTCTAAGTTATATAGGTCCTGATAATATTTAAAAAAGGCCTGACTGATTTTTTTAGGGGAGGAAATATCCTTACCTTTCTCTTTCAACGTTGCTATTCTTTTTGTTTCCCTTCTTTTTTTAACTTGAGTAGCAAGTCATTTACTGTTTTTATTATTTTGGTGATAGTATGTCTGTTGAAAGCGCCACAGTGCTCTATATGATATTTGCTGGTTAATTTTATTAATTTTATTTTTAATTAATTTAATCTCTATTTTCACCTGTGGTTGTGCATCCAGCAAAAATTTAGATTCCAATTTATTCAATTCTATATATAATTTTTTTAGTGGTGTGCCTCTTTGTTTTATCCATTGTGATTTCAGTTTGATCATCAAACCTCTAGTGAATGCTTTTTGTGTGTTCCATAACGTACAATTTGAAGGAACGGTGTGTTTATTAACGTCAAAAAATTGTGATATTTCTTTATTTAAAAGTTCTGTATTTTTTCCGACTTTTAACAAAAAATCGTCCATTTTCCATTGTGGTCGATCTAATTTAAGGTTGTGAATTTCAACTGTTGCTATAATGTAGGCGTCATCTGATGTGACGATATTACTTATTTCTGTGTGAGAGACTTTCTCTATTATTTGAGAATTTGCTCAAATTAAATCAATGCGTGAATAAGTGTTATGTGGAGTTGAATAAAAGGAAAATTCTTTTTGATTTGGATGTTGCACTCGCCATGTATCAAATAAGTTATTATTAATAATCCATTTAGTAAATATTTGTGCTATTTTACCAACTCTTTTGAGATTTTTAACTTCCAATTTTTTAGACCTATCCAAAGTGGGGTTAGGGATCATATTAAAGTCCCCAGCAATGATAAGCGGGCCTTGTGCGTATTTCTTAATTAAGTTACTTATTTGGTGTAAAAATTTGCCCTGTGATTCGTTGGGAGCATAAATATTTATCAATGTTATTTTCTGTTTGTTAATTTGGCCGTTCCATAAGATGTACCGACCTTCCGGGTCTGCGATGGACAACGCTTCCACAATTTCTAAATCGTTAGAAAAAAACATTGATACTCCTCTTTTTTTTTTTCCGCACACTGAGTGCAGTGAGAAGTCAAAACGTCCTGCTACTGCGCCCCAACTATTACTTTGCTTCCAGTGTGTTTCCTGAATAAATATTAAGTCTGCCTTTTCTTTATTGCATTGTCTGAATATTGTTTTTCTTTTGCTAGGGGAAGTTAACCCTCTAACATTCCAACTTAAAACCTTTATACCCATATCTCTATGAACCACACCTTTGAGTGAACTGATACCATTTATCTATCGTCTTTTTGTTTTTGGGACCATGAGTTACTTTTTTGACATTCATACTTACATTCTTGCATACATTCATTCTATAAGAACAGAAGGTGCTGTAATACAGCCTTTCATCATTCCTGTTCCGCAGGGATTCAGCCATTATTTAGAAATGGATAGCGGTCTAATGTGGAGATGGCTATATGTTTTAGCTTCCTTTAATTCTTAATTGCGCTGTATATATCTTCTATATTTGTCTTCGTTATTCTAGATTGAAGAATAAAAAAAAAAAAGCTGGGGGATAGGAAAGGGCGAGGAGAAAGGGTTATGTAATATTGTAGTCTTTATGTATTATTCTTATGCACCTCACATTAGAATTAGTTACTATTCGTATTCTGAAATGCTAATTACAATTTATACTATTCTCAGTATTTCCAACTTTTGTCCTCATATTCTGCCTGTTGCTACCCCCTCTTCTCTTTCTCCTTTCCCCTCCTCCAGCTTCCCGAGGTCAAAAGCCTCAGACCCTGCCACACTGTGTTCTTATTACTAGTCCTGGCTTTTTGTACTGTTCTTATAGCTTTCTGATCTTTTCTCAAAAGACTCTCTTGAATGTTAAGCAGCCTTGAACACCTATCTTAATGTCCCTTTCTATCTCTCTGTACATGTTAATTTAATTTATTTCTTTTTCTGCCATTCTGTTGTTGATAGTTGCAGGTTCAACGTGGACTCCTTGGTTCCATCTGTTTTTAGTTTTAAGTTCTTTATGAATGTTTCTCCTTCTTCTAAGGAATTGATTTTCTGCCACACGGATCCTTGTAGTACTAGTAGTCCTACTGGGAAAGTCCATTTATATATAAACTCCAATTTCCTTAGTGTTTGTGTTATTGAATAGAATTCTTTCCTTTTGTTCATTGTGCCTTTTGATAAATCTGAGAAGATTTGTATCTTTTCATATGGAGATTCAAATGTTTTCTTCGTGTAGCTAGCTTTAACGATTTCTTCTTTTGTAGTTAAATGATGTAATTTGACAATCACGTCTCTAGGTTTTTTTTTTAGTAGATGATTTGGTAAAGGGATTCTCTGAACTGTGTCAAATTTCTGATCCAGTTTTGAGTAACTAGGGCAAACACTAGAGAACATTTCCTTGAGATATGTTGGGAGTTCTTCTTTTTTTATAGATTCATCAATTCCTCTTATTCTGAGGTTATTTTTCCGTGATTGATCTTCCATTTTGTTTATGTGCTCCTTCAGACTTTTAATTGTTCCACCAACATTTTGTGGTCCAGGATTAAATTGTCAAACTTAGTTTCCAGGTCCGAAGATCTTTTATTCACTTCTGTTATTAGTTTGGAATTTTCCATAATTTGCGTCTTAATCTCTGAAAAAAATTCTATTTGAAAGTCTTTTAGGATTTCCTTCATTTTCCCTATAGTTAGAAGGTTCTCCTCATGGGTCTCAGAGTCTTTGTTAGTTAATTTTACCGCTGGGAGATTTGAGCTTTGGTCTAGCCCTCCTTCTATGGCTTGTTTTTGCAACTGTTTTGTAATAGCCTTAGGGGAAAAGAAGGAGGATGAGTCTAAAGTGGGGCTTTTCCGCCCTTTTGCTTTAGTTTCCGTCGCCATTTTGTGATAAGTGTATGGGATAGTTGTTTCACTCTTATGTGTTTGTAACTTTATCACACTTGCTGTATACCCCAATGGGTCTATACTTTTCCTAACAATGTTAGGAGAATTTCCTTTTGCCGGTTTTAATGTGTGTCCAATAATTAGCGACCAGTTATTTAACCGTGAGCTACTAGGACCCACCTGACAAGTTCTTTGCAAGTAAAGACAGTGTTTAAAGCATTTGCCCTGTTTCAAAAGCAACTTTTCAAGAAATTTTACTTCTCTTTATAGGATATTTCACGTGTGTTCAGATATGTATTACTGCACCCTTTTATCATTTTTATTTATAGTCTTTTAAAAAAAAATGTATAAAGATGGCATATACCCCAGCATTTTTTATTTCTGTTGTCATAGTAACATCATTTTTCTTTTTCAGCAGTGTAAAAGGGATATAATATTTTACTTAGCTTTTGTTGTGCTTGAGTCCTTGTACTTGATGCTCTTTATGTAGCCTCCTCCTCCACTGCCTTCTCTGTGTATTTTAGCCGCTCCCGTGCTCTGTAGCCCCCAGCTTTTTCCTGCTTTACTGCTCCTTCAATATGGAGGGGGGCTTAAACGCCTCTCTTCACTAAGGAGCTCTCCATTGCAGGATGTGGCTTTCAGGGCTCTGGGTTCGGGCTGTGGAGGTGCTGCTACTGCTGTAGTGAGGGGCTAGGTCTGCGCTGTCCCCTTATTTTGGGGCTGCTTGCGGGGCTGTGCTGTGTTGTGCTGAGCTGCACTTTACACAGCAGCTGCCCCATCAGCGTTCCTGCTTGGCGCCATCTCCTCCCGCAAATCGCCGTTCTGGACGGCTACGCAGCCATTTCCGGTCACTCCCCCCCGCGAACAGCCATAGATTTCAATGGGCAGGCGAATTTCAAAACCCACAGGGACTCTTTCTGGGCACAATAGTGATGGGAAAGTTGTTTCAAGGGGACTAACACCTGGACTGTGGCATGCCGGAGGGGGATCCATGGCAAAACTCCCACGGAAAATTACATAGTTGAAGCAGAGTCTGGTTTTAAGCCATAAAGGGCATAAATCACCTAACATTCCTAAATTGTTTGGAATAACATGCTTTAAAACATCAGGTATGATGTTGTATCGATCAGGTAGTGTAAGGGTTACACTCGCTTCACAGTAACAGACCAATCTCCCCGTTTAATGCACCGCAAACAATCGCAAACAGTCCCTTTGCACAACCAGAAACTCCCCATTAGCACAAGGTTGGATACCAAGCTAGCCATGTCCCGTTCCTTGTCCTCACTGATGTCATTGAAGGTCTCTTCCTCCACCCAGCCACCAAGGGTCTCCGAAAGGTGACAACAAGCCCCCTGGGATGACTGCTGTATTTGGTCTTCCACCTCCTCAAAGCCACCTTCCTCCTCTGACTCCTCTTTTTCAGACTCCTCTCTCTGTGTTGCCTCTGTCTGCTTTATTATAAGGTGTGTACTGTTAAGTAGTACTATTCCTATCGGTTTAATCCCTTTTACGTCCACTATTAGGGGACGTGTATATGGCATTGATTTTTGGAACAGGGAGATGGAAAAAGATGCTTGGTCGATCCTCCTACTTCAAATTTGGGGCACTGCGCGTGCAATCTAAGGTGCCACCAGTTATGAGTGTCGCTGTGCACTGGCAAAAGTTGGCAGAGTAGATGCAATAGGCTTCATACACACGCCTGTAGTCAGGCAATTGCTATTCAATCTATTACAGTCAAAAAAGGGTTGTTTTATTTCACTGAGCACAATATAAGCTGTGAGCTTGACACAGGCAGACAACAGAAATTAGATTAAAGGGAAAAAGGGTTGTTTTTTTTCAATGTATGGTACACCAACTATGACTGGTGAAACACAGCAGAATATTAGCCTGTCCTTCAGATGGAAGGCTCTGGAAGGAAGTGTATGCTGCTTATTGGCTGGAATGTGTCTGCTGACTGTGAGGTGCAGGGTCAAAGTTTCCTCAATGATAAAGTATAGTCGGCGAACCGAAAAGCGCACGTGTTCGCCGTCCGCTGCAAACGCGAACATGCCAAAATCGCCACGAATAGTCCGCAGGCGAACTGTTCGCGACATCTCTAATCCTATCTATATAATAATACATCCCCAATCTATCTAAATAAATACCATAATCTAACATACATTTTATCTATATAATAATACATCCCCAATCTATCTAAATAAATACCACAATTTAATATGCAATACATCCTATACTATCTATATAAAACGCATACCCCTAGTTAACATACAATAAATGCTATCTATATATAAACTAATCTAATTCTAAGCTAAAATAAAATAATTAAGACTACTTACCTTTGCAGATGTCCATTGAGATCAGCCACCTACGGAAAAAAAAATAAAAAAATTAGTGCAACACGTTAACAGTACATAAATAAACATTCTATACATTCTAAATATTCTACTCACCTTTCCGGCATGTCCCGTCCTTATTCTTTTAAACCTCTTCTGAGGAGCGGCAGTTGTTAAAAACAACACAACATTAATACACATACATAAACACAAAAAAAACATAATCTACATAGTACTTACCTCCCCGCGATGTCTCCGGCCTCCTCCGAATCCTCTTCTGCCACGCCCTGTATAAAAAAAAAATAATAATATATATATATACTTACATCCGCACTCACGGACATCCCCGACGCTAATGAGGCTCCCGGAGACTTTTCAGGAAGAAAATAGGCAATAGTGCCTTCTGATTGGTGGAAAATGCTGTCTATCAAATTCACCCAATCCGGAGGTGCCATTGTGTGAACCAATCACAAAGGGATATACCCTAAAATCCCGCTCGGAATGGATAATGTACTTGTCAATCTTTATTTAAACCAATCACAAGGCGCAGATGCCTTCAGCCAATCACAATGGAATACACCCCCACAGGGTGATTGGTTGGAGCATCTGCGCATTCTGATTGGTTGCACTGACAATAGCCAAGCATAATGGAATACACCCCCATGTACTGATTGGTGAAGGATTTGCGCATTCTCATTGGCTATTGTTAATATCAATCAATATTACAGCCAATGGGAAGGTGCAGATGTCTTCACCAATTAGTACATGGGGGTATATTCCATTGTGATTGGCTGATGGCAATAAAGTCTTACTATTGGTTCAAATAAAGATTGACAGGTGTGTTATCCAATCAGCGTGGATTTTGGCGTTCACAATTGGGGTCTTCTCATTGGCTGAATTTGATAGACAGCCTTTTCAGCCAATCAGAAGCCGCCATTGCCAATTTTATTCTGGAACACTCTGTAGGAAGCTCCTTAGCGTCAGAGACATCCGCCAGGGTGGATGTGTGTCGTTTTTGTTTTGTTTTGTTTTTTACACGCGGATGCTTCCGGAGCAGAACACCAGGAGGCCGGAGACATCGCGGAAAGGTAAGTATAATGTAGATTGTGTTTATTTCACTTTGTTTTAGGTTTATGTATGTTTAGTAATGTAATGTTTTTTTTTAACAGGAGCAGCGCCGGAGAAGACGCAAAGATGGAGGACGTGACATGCTGGAACGGGACATGCTGGAAAGGTGAGTATAATATTTAGAATATTTAGAAAGTTTACAATGTTTACTTATTTCATGTAAACGTGTTGTATTAATTTTTTTAATCTTTTTTTACCGTAGGTTGGTGATCTGAAGAAACATCTCAAAGGTAAGTGGTCTTAATTATTTTATTGTAGCTTAGAATTAGGGTAGCTATATATAGATAGCATGTATTGTATATTAGATAGATAGGGGGATGTATTATTAGATAGTATTGTATATTAGATAGTGGGATGTATATTACATTACATAGTGGGATGTATATTACATAGTGGGGTGTATATTACATAGTGGGGTGTATTGTATTGTTTTCAATTGTATTGTATTGTGATTAATTGTATTGTATTGTATTTAATTGTATTGAATTGTATTGTATTATATGTATTTCCTTTTCAGTTGTGTAATTTTTTTTAAATGTAGTGGGGGGGTTGTAATGTATTTTTTTTATTTTCTCTAATGTTCCCTTTTTTTATTTTTTGTGACAGGTTTCTTTTTGTTCTGTAATGTACATTTTTTATTTTTGGTGATTTTAGTTTTTTTTTAATTTTATGTAATGTAGATTTCTGCTTTTTAATGAATTTAGTTAGTTCAGGCACACAGTACACTCACATTGTGTGACAAACAGCATTTCAACACTTTCTTGTATTGACCGTTTTTTTTTTGGCGGGCAAGTCGCTGGTATATATATATAGTGCATATATAGTGCATGTTTTAGTGACAAAATAAAATGCAGTGGCCGCTTATTGGGTGTTAATGTAAGTCACAGGCTTCAATAGCAGAAACAAATATAGTGATAGAAACATTATGAATATATATTTTTGAAATATAGTATATAGTATATGTCATCATTCATTATTTTTAACCTTTTAATTTCAGAAGATTCTGCTATTCATTTCAGCTTTTCAATAACAGAGCTGCACTTTTTCATCTATTGCAAATGTGTCAGATGATTCAGGAAACTACTGTAAGTTAGTGCAGATAAAGAACCAATAACTCTAAACCATTGTATATTTCCTTGTATACAAATTATCCTTTCTTGCATTCTACAACAGGCCATTTGCACCCAATGGGACACAGATGATGTTAAATAAGCTATGATTGAAAATTAAAGATAATAACAAGGAGATAACATCAACTGCATTTATAGAGTAAACTTACTAAACTTAAATATCTATTTTTTATTCTAAGCCAGCTTTTATGATCCACCCACTAAGGCTGTGATATTACTTATTTATACAGTATAGAAATCACAGTCACCATCAGTAAGGTAGATGTCTTAAGTTACATATGCATATTGAGATGATTACAAATGAATTATTGAAACTGTCACCACCCTCTTTTCTCATAAAACTGTGTTCGGTAGCAATTCCCTAACAGGTATGTAGGTATTTAGGTTAGGTTTACTACTATGTTATTATTAAATATTTTAGGAATGTCATATATATTAATTCACTTGACTTCTATGGATTTTCTCTGCTGACTGGACTGTTTGATGTAGATTTGTTTGTTTCAAAATATGCAATGTTTTAGCTTTATATCTAGGGATCACTTTATATTAATATGAATTGTATTAATATTCAAACTTGGAGATATTAGCATGCTATCTAAATGAGAATACTTTTATTTTTCACCATATGATCATATTCCTGTGATTATTAGCCCACAGTTATCATACCTTATTGATAATTTGCATAAAGGGAAACAAGTCCACTGCTGGCAAAATAAACTTTGGACCAATGTGTGTGTGTTTGTGCATTTATGTGTGTACCATTGTATAATGCATATGAAAGTGAGAATGCAGCAAGTCTATGAATGTCTGTATTCCACAGAGTATGATAGATTTAGAATCTCCATGCTGTCTCGTTGAACTCTCTCTTCAATCAGCTAGTTATCTTCAGATATGTCAAAATTTAGATACATGGTTATATCTTCTTAAGATACCTCACACTCCAAACCATATTAAATAACTACCGACTTGCCCATTAATAAATGACGGCAATTAAATATGTATGTTTTGAATTCTGTTTTGCAGGTAATATGAGTAGTTCACACTTGTAACCTTTTACTTATCTATAAAGAAGTACAATTGTTATATGAAACATGTTTTTTTTTTAACATGCAACTTGTAGGTGACCAACTAGTAAATCATGTTTTTAGTAGTGATATTTTAATGTAAGAACAGGTCAACATTGTATTAATGAGTATTGTAAACATGACATAATGTAACATGTAGATTAACAACTGGTAAACTAAATATGTATTGAATCCAGAGGAAGGCAAACAGTAAAAAAAAAAACATTGAAACTTAGCCAATTGTATCAAAGGGGGAAAAAATGAATTCCTTCCTGACCCCATTAACTGCAGACTGGATTACTCCCTGGATTAATATTTTCCATTGAATGATACATTTAAATTGTACAACAGAAGCTCCTCCTCCTCTTAACATGAACTTTGAAATATACGCAATGAAACAACTTTGCACACTTTTTTCCAAAAATAGTAACATTATAAACATTAACTTAATGAAGTAACATTTAAACTATAGTTGTTCTAAAATGCAAGCAAAGTGTTTTGTGGGGCTAATCATGCTAAAAGGCTACCTCCATAAAATGTGAATATCTTATTTTGTTGTTTGTTGATTTTTGATGGTTTACATTTTGTTGTTATTGTTGTAATTTGTGACAATGGCACACAGAGTTTCCTAGGTGAAATAGTGGTTCTCTAAAAAGAGAACGCCAGACATCAAAGTTGGTCTGCGGTGTGTAACCACTGTTCTCTATGGTTTTTGACATTTTATAGAGTTTCTTATGGAAATAGTGGTCCTCTAAAAAGAGCCTGAGTGACTTAAAAGTTCATCCTCGAAATCAAACCACTGTGCTCTATTTTTTTTTTTTTGTCTGAAATTGTCGTTAAGGTGAATTTTTTGTTTTTGTTCTTTGCCATGTCTTCTATAGTTATATTTTGTGGAATTAAAGTTATAGTACCTCATAGTAGACAATGATTTTTGTAAAAATTCAGCCATCATCTAATAAATCACCTTGACTTTGGCTGTTTTCAATGTAAACTTCTAGATTCTTGCATCTTGAGAAAGCTAGCCTGTGCAAATACTGGTTCTTCTAAAAAGATACCGATACCGATCTAAAAAGATACAGATTTGAAAGTTTGTCCTTGTGATTTATTAATGGTCATGGCAAATGCCATGATGATGGGAAATTGTCTCCTTTGAAGTACAAAAGGGAGGTTAATTTCACTTGGTGCTAAATCTATTCTTGGTATGAAAACTCTCTCTCCTTTATGGGTACCAGTTAGAATTTCAGCATGTATGAAATGGTCCTTTAATTCTTGAACAATTAATCTGGTCCCATTACATAGGCCTTTTTTGGGGTTCATATTTCGCAGTAACATGACAATTGCACCTTCGTTTAGCTGCAAAATATGTGGTGGCATTTCAGAGGGAGTTAATGAGTTAATGAATTCAGTTGAAAAGTTTGTCTGACTTTCTTTGTCATCACCAAGTACAGAATCAACACTGTGATAATTTTTTTGTGGTGCATTTTTTTTATTTTTATATTTCATTATTGAGGTGTAAATGCATCCTTAGTTTTAAAATGTTAGTATTACTTTTTTGCAAGCTCTGCATAGTTTTGCTCTGTTTTTCCTTCTCCAATTTTAATGAGCCAATCATTGAACTCATTTTCTACTTCTGATCTCATATTTTGTTTTAATTGAAGATGGGTAAGTAGTTTCCATAGTGTACTTGACTTTATACATGTTTTGACAATGTCAGTTCGATTTCCATGTACAACGACAGGTAATGTCTGTCTAAAATCTCCACCTAACAACATTACCTTTCCACCAAATTGCAAATCATTATCCATGACTTCACGTAGCAAATGGTCAATACATTGTAGGGCATGGCATGACATCATTGTAGCTTCATCTATTATAATTAATTTACTTTTTTTAAATGTTTTTGCTTGCAATGATGTTATTCGAATATACGACACTGATGTTTCCAAAATATGAACTGGCAGTTTAAATCCACTATGCACAATTCTTCCACCTTCTAACAAAATTGCGGCAATTCCAGTGGTTTCAAATGGCAGTGCTATTTGACCTTGTGCTCGAACAAAAAACATCAATAAATTATAGAGATACGTTTTTCCTGATCCGCCAGGTCCATCAATATAGAAATAACTCTCTTTGAGCATGTCATCATCTAGGGCATTTTTGATTGCATTACATGGTTGCAATTGTAATGTATTTAAAGTTGCAAGACTTTCTTCTGTTCTTTCTCTTTGAAGCTGAGTTTCATAGTCTTCAAAGTTTATGTCGACTATGAGACCTGGATCTGGCAGATTAAAACTTTCACAACTTAATCCATGAGTTAAACAGACCTCTTGGATTTCATTTAATGCTTTTAATTGTGCAATAGGCTCATTGTATCATTGCAAAAAAGCGACATAATCTATCAATCAACAATACTGTTCTACACATAGTTTATCTTGTTGATATTTGATAAAGTTTAAATTATTTGCCTCAACTTGCAAATATGAATCAATGATCCATTGTTGTGTCAATTTTCCGCCACATAAAATGGGATTTAATCCATCTCGAATGGCAGTTTGAGCCACTTTAAATTCAAGCATGGAAATATTATTTTTCACATGTACTTTTGAATTTGGGTAACTCTCAAGGGTTCATTTGGGTTGCTAACTGGCTTCCCCATGTGGAAAAAATATGGGATATGTCATTCGATCCAAATTCGTACTTAAGATACTTTATTAATGAAAGGTCGCTCATCCTTTCTGGGATATATTCTAATATCTCTCTGAAATTGTGGTTCTAAATCATCATTTTGAAAGACCAGTGCAACCTCATTTGCTGTTGGCAAGTTATAACAGCATTTATCAGTATGGCGATATCTTTTAAGCACCATATTGATTTTTAGGATTGGCAATTAATGTATTTCTGCAAGAATTTGTTGTTCCTTTTTTACTTCTGCCATTTTGTTATAGGCTTGAGAGTATGGGTTTTGAGACATAATTTTATCAAGCTCTATAAAAACAATGGGTAATCATTTTTTATTTTCTTGAAGCTGCATACGTTGTTCAACAGCTTCCATTGTATCTAGGATATATAGTTGAGCACATTGTCTTTGCTCCCCTTCCTTTGGATGTAAATGAGAAGTACGATGAATGGTAAATTTGTCCATGTACTTTAAAGCAGTAAGGGCAATGTCCTGGCACGTTAGCAGCTAATGTTGCACCCATTGATGCAAAGGATATGTCACTATTATAGGATCTTATGTTTGTTTTGAAATTTTGGTAGTTGGGGAAAGTAGTCATAATGCTTTTGTAAATATGTTGGGAATTGTTGTCATTGTGGAAGTCTTACCTTGCCTTTTTGACAGCAACTGGGTCTTTTCTGTTTGAAATGATAAGCCCCACAAAATTGACAGACAATATGCATATCACCACAATTATAAAGCTTTAGTGTTAAAGATTTAAGTAAAGGACAATTGTGAGAAGATATATCAATGTGGCTATGTAAATCATCATTCAAATTCTTATCTGATTGTTCAGGAACATTTTCTAAATGCAATTTTGGCAATTGAATAAAGATCTATATGAGCACTGAGTATATAATTTTTTTACAGAACTGTTTAGCTATTGAAAACCGTACCTTTGGATAGAAGCTCAATAACTAAAAAGTTCTGTAAAATAAATATGCTATGTGCTTATATAAAGCTCTATTCAATTGGCCGAATTGATATTGAATGAGACCCTTAATTAGGTTGCAGTGTATTTTGTGAAAGTGGCACATGAAGATGATAGTTCCTTCTATTTTGTATGTGTTTTATATGAATTTTTGTGCTCTACTGTTGTCATTACGTGTTTAGGGTATGGAGTTGGGCTTAAAGGTTTGTGCATGAAAAAGCGTATATATCTATAAATTGTGTATATGTTAACATAATTTTTTAAATCTATTTTGTTTGCAACACTGTTGGCATTAGGGGTTAGGGTAGGTTTTTTTGTTGTTGTTGTTACTCTCCTGTTTTGCATGCGGCAATGTTGTTATTAGGGGTTTCTGGTTATGGGGTTACGCTTATATTGTTAGTTAGGTTGCACTAAGATTCCACAAAGTCAGACAAAAAACAGGATAGGTGCTTCTATTTTATATGCGTATATAGCAGTATTTTATTTTTTGTTTAACTTTTAATACCGTACCTCTTTTCTTGAAATCTGTTGGTTGGAAATTGCTGTAGCGATGCAGAGTGTCTTCAGGCAGTGTCTGTTGAGAATGAAAGAGAGAGATGCAAATGTTGCAGTAAAATGTCAATCTTTTTTTTTTTGTACTAAGAGCATGTAAAACAGGATATATACTTTGATTTTGTATATATTCAGCGAGGTTTAGGTTATGGGGTTAAGCTTAGAGAGTGTTGCATATTTACCAGGATAGATGGTTGCATGTGTTAGGTTTTACGAACATTTGTTGTAGTATCGTGTTTTGTGTGCAGCACTGTTGGCATTAGAGGTTTAGGTTATGTGGTTTGGCTTATAGGTTAGGGCACAGAAAACGTGCTTTATTCTTCTATGCTGTATGTGTTAACAATGTTTGTTGTACTATCCTGTTTGGTGTACACCACTGTTGTCATTAGAGGTTTAGGTTCTGGCTTTGGGCTTATAGGTAATGGCACACACAACAGGATTTATTCTTCAATTTTGTATGAGTTAACAATATTTGTTGTACTATCCTGTTTTGTGTACACCACTGTTGTCATTAGAAGTTTAGGTTATGGGTTAGGCTTAGAGGTTGGTGCAGATGAAACAGGATTCATTCTTCCATTTTGTATGTCTTTTGAAACACTGTTGTACTATCCTGTTTTGTGTATTTAGTGACGCTGTTGGGCAGAGTCTGTTGAAAATGACAAAAAAGTGAAATGTTGAAATGCAGGCTAAATATATATGTGTCTATATTTTTTTGCTAAAAGCATAAATTATGTTTTAAAATATATATGAATAAAAGCTATGTTCTTGTTGAAAATTGTCCTTTTTTTTAAATTAAGATTATTTTAGGGCACATAGACATATATCTATGTTTGAAATGTTACTATACATGAATACAGTTGTTGTTGGCAATATTTTAAAGAATATATATTTTTAATTTTTTTATTTTGCATTTATTAATTAATTAATGTATTATAGCTTACCTATTTGGTGTAATTTGTAGATTTTAAACTTCTAAAGTGATAATGAAGTTACTTCATAAGTAACGCCACCAGTGGCGGATGGAGCGGTCCACTCCCCGGAAGCTGCTAGCATGACCCCTAGCATACCTCCAAAGAATAGGCTTAAAAGTCCTACCAAGTACGGGCAGGAGCGTTGACAAGGGGGAGTTGCCACTGAGCACGCTGGTTACACCGTGTGGAGCTACTGTCTCACCTGAGGGGGGCCCATTGACTTATAAATTATGAGGATGGCAATGTATGGTGCTTGCTGACCAGTCTCGGACACCTTCGTTTGAACCTGAACTGTGTTTTTTTTCCTACTGCATATCACAGTATTGTGCATTATTACCTCAATTCAGTATAATAAGATATGAGGCAATTATTAATTGCCTAGCACTGTAGAGTATTAGCAGTGGTACTTTGGGAACCAATATCTTTGTGCAATACATATGGCAATAAGCAACTCTTCTGATTGGTGTAACAATATTGGCAGTTATTTGGAAAACCTTAGCCCAATACATTAAGATCCATGCCAGATTGCTACATACCAGCACTGAGCAATAATACGCGGGACTCCTTTGAATTTTTCAGTATTGTGCCATAACACTTTTGGATCTCAACATTGTTTTTGGTGGTGACAGGATACAGCTTAACATTTTACAATAATCATTTGGGCCAGTTGGGATTATCTCAGATTAGCCCAATGATAACAGAGACGATTTGGGACATTTAGTTCTGTGTTTTTTCAGCTGGAGCCATCAGTAATAATCCAACATTGTGCAATAATATTAATAACAATTGGGAGTATTGTGTCACCCCACTTGGGACTTTTTGGAATATCTCAGATCCATCCTATGATATTTGTGCCTCCTTGGAATATTTCAGCCTTGTGTATTAGTATATGTTAATATCATCTGTTGGAACCACTTTTTTGTATATAAACGGTGTGACAACTCAGAATATTCTTGAATAGCGCTGCATTGCTTGAGACATTCTGATTGGCCGAGTTAAGGAGTAACAGAAATATGTGGAATATTGGCCTGGTATATTTAATAATAGCAATAATTTCTGCCATCATTTGGATGACCTTATCACCATCCAAGATTAATTCTGGTAATTTGTAAATTCTCGGCACTGTATATTACTGCCTACGACAAATCTGTATATTCCTACTTTGAGTAGTAATAACTGGGGCCTTAACTTCTGTGACACTCCATTACATTTTGCCACTGGGCAATAACAATATACTGCCCTCATTATATTTTCAGAGAAAGAGGTTTAGATGATAAATCAATCATCTATAAGGTAATTTAGTACAATAATACAGGAAGCAACACTTTATTAACTTGAGACGTAAAAAGGTTCACTATAAGAACGTGCAATAATATCAGGTGCTATTGTATATACTTCAGACCTGTGCAATAATACTGGAAGCAATATTTTTTTAACTTGAGATGTAAAATGGTTTATTCTAAGAACGTGCAATAATATCAGGTGTTACTGTATATACCTCAGAACTGTGCAATAATACTGGAAGCAATATTTTGTTAACTCGAGATGTAAAATGGTTCACTATAAGAACATGCAATAATACCAGGTGCTATTGTATATACCTCAGAACTGTGTAATAATACTGGAAGCAATATTTCATTAACTCGAGACGTAAACTAATACACTCTAAGAACGTGCAATGATATTAGGTGTTACTGTATTCACCTTAGAACTGTGCAATAATACTAGAAGTAACATTTTACATTTCTTTAGAAATACTTAAAATATTAACATGTACAATTAGGACTAGTAGGGATTGACAGTTGCTGTGATTCTGAACACTATAGCAAGGTGCAATATTACTGTGGACTACTGGGTGAACTCTAGCCTTATGCAATAACAACAGAGACAAGTTGAAAATTCTAAATGCTTTCCAAAATCCCGGAAATCAACAGTATTTTTCCATAGCATATAATCTTAGCAGGAATTGTTAAATACTGAGCTACGGCTCTTGAGTTAGTCTGGAATAAAAAGCATCATAATAACTCAGTAGCAAGTAACAATAATCTTTCCAATTGATAGGATCTGTAATTTGGACCAGTATATTTGTATGTGAAAAAATCAGAGACTATGTTATAATATCTGTTGCCACTTAATAATTCTTATTCTCAGTAATTCTATTCAAAGCACTTTAGAACATTTCATTATGGTATATTGATATGTTTGATTATTTGAAATAAGGTAATAGCTGGTAATAATATACGTGAGTATTAGATACAGCTCAGAGATAAGCAAAAAAATCATAGGAAACTGGGAATATTGTTGGATGGTTGCAACTATAATTTAGGGGTGGCAATTTTGGTTTACATGGTATTGATTTTTATTAAATTATAATATTTCAGGATCCGATATTCTGTAAAAACATATATGCTATAGTAAAATTTTGAACACCATAAATTATTATTAACTTTAATCTGTACAAAAATGTTAAGGTGCATAAATACCCGGGACATCTTAGAATAGTAAGTGCCTAGTAACGGCAAAAGAACCAGGACATAATAACAACATAGGGCTAAACCTGCTTTTATGTTCGCATATAAACAATCTATTCTAGCTCTTGAAAGCATTTTTAGGTCTATTCCGGTTCAATTTTCAATAAGTTTGATACTATGCTATAACAACAGATTGGATTATAAAACACTTTTTGGTTCATAATAGAAAGAGAAACTTGTAATAGTCTTCTTTTTTTTTAAAAGACTGACATACTCTGTTACAAAGTTGCCTAAATTTAATAAATAAAACTTTCACAAAGTTAGCTTAATGAAAAGGGAAAGTCATAGCATCAAAACAAAAACTAGAGAAAAGAAAAATGCAATGGCAAAAACTCCAGGTATATTTTTCTCCCCAGGAAACAAAAACAAAGAACTAGATAAAACTCAATTGGAAGATGAAGCCATAAGTAATTTAGACCATTCAACTAACCAGACTAGTTCAGAAGAGGTTACAGAATTTGAAGAAAGCCATATCTCAAATAAACCTGATGAAGAAAGACTTACAATTACCACGAAGAAAACAGTATTGGCAGAATTCAAAAATTCTTTACTTTAGGATCTAACAGCAAAGATTGCTAAAAACTCAAGTGCAATAAATGAATTAGGGGTTAAAATAGATACTTTAGAATCTAAATATAATGTGCTCGGAAGGGAACAATGAACAATTATTACAGAGACGTCAGAACTAAGAGCAGAAGTTCTAGATCTCAAAGCTAAAATTAATAAATTGGAAGATTAATTCCGCCGAAACAATACAAAGGTATATCCAAAAACATTACTCAGTCAGAATTAAAGCAATATATTCAAACATTTCTTGTGCTTTAAAAATTGATCAGTCACTTGAACAGATGGTAGATAGAGTTCATAGAATTCCGCTTTCTAAAAGAATAAATAGAGATCTCCTACAAAACTAATCATAACTCCCGATTCAAGGAGGATAGTGGCAAACTCTCCCTTAGAGGTCAAAAAACTTATGGAAGAATGGAATTGGAAATAGACTGAATTAAAATAATTGATTTTTTTTATTTGTTTTGCTTTTCTGGGGGGAGGAGAGGAAGGGAGAAAGATATAAACTTTCTAATTATGCCAATAGAAGGAACAATTTATACAACAAATTAGATAACCGGGGTTAGATAAATAACAAATATATAAAGGAGCTAATATAGAATAGCACAAAGTCCCAACTTTAATAACTAAAAATATAGAACACACTCACATTATAATACAATTGAAAATTCCCTTTAGATAAGGTTTGGATCAGGAGAAGAATTCAATAAAAAACTAATATAGAGGATTATTAAAGGAAAAAGAAATAAGAAAAAGAATCACGCTAAATAATATAAAGTTTAAGATGTAATATAATTACTTAATTGTGTATAACTGACCAAGATTTAAAATAATAAGAAATAGCACTTTAAGTAATATAAAACTTTCACAATAGGCTAGATTAAAATAAATATGTAAACACTAAGTTTAAAATCACTATAAGTATGAAAATAAAAAACTAAAGAAAGAGAAAATGGAAGAGAAAGGAAAAGGGAAGGAGAAAGGGAAAAGAAGAACTCTTTAGGGTTAACACTCCTTTGGGTTATTAGAAAAGTTATTGACTACATTTTCATCATATGAGCAGAGAGAAAGTAAGAGAAAATTAAAGACTTCTGCCCTTGAAGAGAAATACTTTTTTTTTTTACAGAGGTAATTAGAAAAAGGAGATATAGGCAATTTATAAACTACAAAGAGTGGTTAAAACAGCTAGGATTCTTTTTTTTTTCTCTCTTTATTTTTCTCGAAAGCAATTCTTTTGGCAAAGACTTAGATTTCTTCTATACATGGTATGACGGGTCCTAGGTTATCTAGGATTTTGCACCACTGAGGGAAGTCAAGGATTGATTGAACTTAGGAAAAGTTCACCACTTCCCTTCCCCCTTGAACCCCATCGTTTTTCTCTCCTTCTATCTATTTACATAGGTATTTTTCTATTTAATGGTTACTTTTTATTTCTTTTTTTTTTGTCTTTTTTTTTATCAGCCTTTTTAAAGGAGAGATGGGGACGGGTGGGGAGGGAGGGGTTTCAAACACGTCAGTAGTGGCCTGGGACCCTAAATGACATTAAGGGTATTAAGCCAAAATGTTCAAGGACAAAACACTCCGGGAAAAAGAGCGATATTTTTTTACACTTCCTATCAAAAAATCGTTGACATAGTTTGTCTCCAAGAGACGCATTGGCAGATGGAAAGAGGGATAGAGTATAATAACAAAAATGTTGTTTCGGTTAGTAATTCAAAATATGCCAAAAAAACAAGAGGTACAGCAATCTTCTTCAATAAAAAACTAACTTGGAAAGAAGACTTTTCTGCAACTGACCCAGAATGTCATTTTTCTTTCTGGACAGGTATAATCAACAATACTAAAATTACTATCTTAAACATTTATGCCCCTAATACAGGCCAGTGTAAATTTGTTAATAGAACCTTACATTTGTTGAAGAAATATTTCTCTGGCCTTTTGATATTCTGTGGCGACTTTAATAGTGTTCTCAATCCCTGTCTAGATCGAAAAATAAATATAAGATCAAAAGTTAATCAAAACACAACACAAAGGTTAGGCAATTTTAATAATATCATTTATAAATTTGGTTAATTTGACTCTTGAAGGTGTCTCAATCCCATGGAAAAAAACTTTACCTTTTACTCTTCTAGACATGCCTCTTACTCGAGAATAGATTATATATTTGTAAATGAATTGGCGCTCAAAAAACTTATCAAAGCCGAAATTGACCCAATAAATTACTCCGATCATGGTTTGATATTTGCCACCTTTAAAATAGGCACAACAGTTAACGCTGCTCCTGCTATTGAAGAGTTTTTTACTCTCAATAGAAAATCAGTAGTATCCAGTATAACTGTATGGCTGGCTCATAAGGCATATATATGGGGAATTTGTATAAAAATGCAGGCCCAAATGAAAAAAAATGGAACCCCTCTTAGGGAATTATATATTAAGTTAACTAAAGTGGATAGAGAAAATTAAAAAAAAAACTAGTTCATCAAATATGGGTCAGATTAAGAATCTACAAAAACAGGTCAAGATTATAGAGCAGAATAAAATAGATAATTCCATATGGGCTCTCCAAAAGCGTTTACATCACTTGGGCAATAAGGCAACTACATTTCTAGAAAGTAAATACAGAGCCAAATCCACTCAAAAAAGAATTTATCAAATTAGGTACAAAAGTGAAATAATTGCTAATCCCCTTAAAATAGCAGAAACATTTGCAGCATACTATTTGGACCTATATAATTTGGCAGATAAAGATGTAAACAAATCTAAAGGAACGGAAATCCAAAATTTGCCAAGAATCTCTCCCGAAAAGCTGGAAGAATTGAATAAATCAATTTCTGAAAAATAAATATTAGATGTTATCTCGAAATTAAAGCTATCTTCAGCACTGGGCCCCGATGGTTATGTTAACTTATATTACAAGATTTTTCATAAAGAAATTATATCTGACTTAACTAGTTCACTTAATGAAATAAAAAAAGACAGGTATCACCCCCCAAAAAATGCTTCAAACACATATTATAACTATACCTCAAAAAGATAAAGAATGTACGGATTGTAAAGACTTCCAGCCAATCTCTCTTATTAATACTGATATTAAAAGCTACGCTAAAGTGCTGGAAAATAGATTGAATAGGGTAATTCATGCCTTGGTAGACAAAGATCAGAACGGGTTCATACTAAGTAGACAAGGGACCAATAATGTTAGAAGACTAGTTAATCTATTAGCATATGCCAAATTAAATAAAAAGTCGTCTGTTTTCCAATCTTTAGACGCGGAAAGGGCCTTCGACAGAGTCGGATGGGACTACATGGACCTAGTCCTGGCCAAGTTTGGTCTTGGGGACTTTGCGTCCAGGGCCATTAAGGCCCTTTATATGACCCCCTCCGCCTTGGATTTAAGTCAGAGAGCTTTAATATATTCAATGGGACTAGACAGGGATGCCCCTTGTCCCCCCTCATATTTGCACTCTTAATGGAACCGCTAGCATGTGCCATCAGAGAATGCAAAGATATTCAAGGCATTAAAGTGGGAGATATCGAACATAAAGTAACAGTGTTTGCAGATGATGTCGTTCTTTCTTTAGAAGATCCAAAATGTTCTTAGTGTCCAAAATAACAAATTTAATGAGAAGCATACCCTACCATCTCACAAGTTTCCAAATTAAAACATTTGAAAATATTCTCGATAGGTTTATTCATAAAGGTAAAACAATGAGAGTCAAAACAGCAAATCTAATTAATACATTTTGAAAAGATGGTATGGCTTATCCCTTTATCCAGAAGTTTCAAGAATCAATAACCATAGCACATATTATTAGATGGAAAGACCAAGTGGAATCCAAGCACTGGTTCCAAATTGAAAAGGAAAGTATAATAATACAAAGTATAATATTTAAAAAATATAGATATCTCTGATTACACTAGATCCGAAACCATGGTAGAAGCTTTAAGAAATAGTTTAAAATACTGGGATAAGTTTTGAAAATTGAATTAAATTAAATTGAATTACATTTGAAATATGCCTTAATTCCATTCCCCAGTCCGATAACCCGACTGATCACGCTAAATTGAGAATTGGACATTCCTTTTTTGGAAATTCTAGTCAAAAATGGGGCAGTATATTTAAGAGACCTCTTTCAAAATGGTTCCTTTAGATCTTTTAATGAACTAATGATTAAATACAAGTTACACAATGTATTGTGGTTAGAATACTATCGAATGTGTAAACAGTTGAGGTCCCTGGGGTTTATCCTAGAAAACCACAGAAAGTTGACCGCCTGTGAGATATTAATTCTAGATGGCGATAAATCTCATTTAATGGCCAAATGCCATAATATTATCAAAAATAAGCAGACTCCAATCAAAACATCTAGTTTAAAACTTTGGGAAAAAGATATAAGAAAGGAGTGGTCTTATTTTAAGACCATTAATAGTTGGTACTATGTTCCACTAAAAGTTTTTCAGATTAATAAAGTTAATGAAGATAAATTTTGTTGGCAAAAATGCGGACAAAAAGGAACTCACTTACACATCTGGTAGGACTGCCCAATACTACAAATCTGGTGGTCAGAATGTTTTTTTTAAATTAAATCAACCTTTGGGGTAGATCTTCCCTTTAATGTGGAAATACCCCTACTTCACATCTTTCCCAAACAAGTTACCTTAGAAATAAAAGCTCTTTTGGTACAGATTGTCATGGCAGCTAAAACTTCCATTGCTTTAAATTGGATACAAGGAAAAGTTCCCACTTGGTCGGAAATACTGACAAAGATTAGTAAAATGCGTCTCTTAGAAAGTAATGTTGAGGAAATTGTGATTTTCCGACTCCCTCTTAAAAAGAGGACAATATGGGATCAAAAGTATAATGAATAGGGAGTCATTTTTTTCTGGAGTGTTCTTTTATAGCTTCCCCCTCCTCCCCCTCACCTCCCCTTTAGCCGGCTGATTTTTTCTTTTTCTCGAAATTGTGTGATTTAAATGCTTTATTTTTCTTTGTCTTTTTATGTTTATTATCATTGGAGCTTGTTATATTACATAACTTTTCCCTTCCCTTTTTTGATTAATCTATAGATTTATTATTAAATCATTTTGGGTTAAAAGGAGGAAAAGAAAAAAAAAGAGGAAAAGATAACTATACATATTGACTAATTTTATTATAAGGTTATAATTGCCATAGTTTACTAAGACTAAATTATAATATGAAGGTGTTTTGTATTCTCTATGTGCATCTTTAAAGGGAAAAATGATTTAATGTATTAATTTTTATTCTGCTTCATTGTTTACTTGTTTTTAAAATGCACCTATTGTCGTTTTGTAAAAAGCTATATTAAGCTTATGTTGTCAGAAACTTCTTTAAAAATAAAAAATTAAGAAAAAAAAAGAAAAGTAAAGAAAAGAAGTAACGCCACCAGTGAAATGTCCAGTCACGTTGTTTGTCACCTGAGGAGAAATGTAGAAATGTCTGGAAAGTGTGCAGTATTTATAGACTTTAAGCTGAAGTAGAAACCGTTAGAACGCAATACGCATGCGCTATTTGCGTTCCATCGGTCAATTATATTTCCAGGCGCCATTTTGCGCAAAGTAGTTGCTTGTTGCATGTAAAATGGTCGCGATTTTGTGTGTGGTACGTTTCGCATAATGTGTGTTACGTGCCTAATGAAGTGTTCTTGAGTGTTGGTTCAGTGTGCGTGTACGTCTTGTAATTTTACATCCTTAGCCTCGTTTTCATTTTTTTCAGCGGCCATTTTTTTCTCTTGCTTATGAGATTTTCCAGTGTCTAAACTTTTTAAATTGTACTGAAATTGAGGTGTAACCTGACTTCCAGACGTCCTGGGTGTCCCCCCTTGCTGTGGGTAAGATTTTTTTTTGTATTTTTGTGTTTATTTTGTGTTTTTTAAATGTTTTCCGATGTGTGTGGGTTGTCCATTAAGGTCGTATAAGTCCCACGGCTCGCATTTTTCATGTAAGTCCGTATTTAGTCACTGCATGTTTTTTAAGTCCCACTTCTTGTACGGCGCTGTAGAGCCTCCACCTCCACAAATGCGGCCCCTCGCTTCGCGGCCGACATGGGAGCCTCCACCTCCGCAAATGCAGCCCCTCACTTCGCGAGTGTACACGTTTGCGATGCAAAAGTCATACAGGGTCGTAGGGATGAGCGCCTATGGCGCTCATTTCCCCAGCACAAGGAGCACCTTTGTGAGGGCTGCAGTTGTGGCGGGCTCGCTATGCGAGCCCGCAAGTGTTAGTAAAATGGGGAGTTAAGAACATTTTTAATCAAACATTAACAATCTCTTGCAAGATGTTCTTCATAGATTAGAAAAATGTTTATCTTCCTCAACAAAACTTTACCTGAAATAATGAAAACATAGTAATCACATTTCTCAAGTTCAACTCATGCATTTCACTGTTTTCAAGAATGCTAAGAAAATGTAAGATAGAGCTTGGTCATTGTTTTCACAGTATAGATCAAAGTATATATCTGTATAATATTAATGCAATTCTGGCCTTTGTTGTTTTCCCTCCCTGCTATTAAAACATACCAAGCAGGAGTCCATTACATTTTAACTTTAGAATATCCAAAAACCCTCTATTAAGTCTAATCATGCTACAAAATTATTTATTAAAATGTTTTTCAAAGATCCAACTAAGAAAAACAAAACAAGACTTCCAATTACTAGAGATATTTTTAGACAAATATCTAATTTTTCTGAATACTTTGACAAGCTGTACCACCATGCTAGCAACATCAGATGTAAAAGAATAATAATATTAAACAACACAGGATTGTGGGTTAAGAACATTGTATAGTGAATTCTGTGAACAAAACAAAATAACAATTCAACAGGAATAGAAGAAAATACATTGTCTACAAAGATAGCAAAATCAAAAACAATTCTTTAAAGAAATACATTTAAGTTGTATTCTCTGTAAAGACCCCTATGGGTCTTAGTGGCTGACCTAGAAATCCAAAATACCTCTCTATATGTTATTATTATCCTTTATTTGTAATGCACCAACATATTTCATAGCACTATACAAGGGTTAGGTACAAGTCAAAAACAGTTTTAAACCCTTTTTGATTTTAAAATCAAATGTATATAGAGCTTTCTCTGAGGCACCTAACAAGATTGAATTCTTGGACTCTTACAGACTAAAGGGTAAGGATGAGGTACAGGGGCGATAGATGCATTGTGCATATTAACACTGGAGGTGATAAGAGAGGTCAGGTTCCAGTAGAACACCAAGACATTGGGCCTGGGAGGTGGGAGTCATGAGGGCATTGTCAACAGTAAGAGATGAGGAGTGGCACTTGTGGAAGAAGGTAAATTAGGAGCTCAGTCTTTGACATATTGATGTCTGGCGCTGAGAGGTAGATTTGAGTGTCACCTTCATATAGATAATACTGAAATCCAAAAGATTTTAATAGAGTACCTAGGAAGAATGTATAGATTGAAAAAAGGAGCAGGCCTAGGACTGAACTTTGTATGCCAACAGTTAGAGGGTAAGGTAAAGAAGAGGAATAAGAAAATAAGACACTAAGGCCCCCATTCAATTGAGCTTTCGGGAGATCCGGAGCCCCATAAGTGAGGTTGCAAGCTGCTTTGCTCTTCAATTTGTGCCTTTTTGTGGGCTTTCGAGTTACAGCTTGAAAAAATGGCGATAATAATTTATCTAATGGATGCAAATTTTGGAACCTATAGACAACCATCCTAAGTTTTGCAGATACACCTTTTATGCAGCTGAAAATATTATTTTTATTGCCACATACCAGTCTTTAAAAATTCAATCTTTATTAAATTCCGATTCAAACTTAGTTTTTAAAAACTGCAAAAATTTAAGAAATAATAATTTAACGCTCTTGTTTTTTTTAATCCTAGGGATTATTGACATCTCTAGATTGTTTTATTTTACATTTGTTTGGATTTTATTATTTTATTAATTTTTATTACTTATTTAATTATTCTTTGCTCAAATCACCGCTTATAGAATCTTTTACTATTTTTGTCTCCACATTTTTGACTTTTGATGTTGTTTTGAAATTGTCTTGTTTTTCGATTATTTGTATTTACTCTTTTGTTTTCCCTTTTATATTGAACTTCTTGTATCACTGATACTTGTTTCTTTACACTTAACAACTTTCAAGGGAGGGGTAACCACATTATCTCTCAATTACTGAACTGGTAGTTTACTCTTGTGTTTAATTATTACATTGTTTTAATACACTAAGTGCTTCTGTGTCTTTTTGTTATGGAAATTAATCCCTTTTCACATTATTGTGCTAAAGTGCTTTCACCACATATTGTAAAGTGCTTTTTTATCCAAAAATAAAACTATGTCTTCACATAAAGTGCTTCTACTTTCTTTGTGACTTGTTTTGTTTCCTTTATCCTATGATTTGTTCAATGCTTTTATATGTCTGTGCTTATATTTTAAAGTCACAATCTAGAGACATCAATAATCCCGAGGATTAAAAAACCAAGGGAGTTAAATTATTATTTCTTAAATCGTAGTAGTTTTAAAAAAAAATGTTTTAACAGGAATTTAATAAAGATTTAATTTATAAAGATTGGTATGTGGCAATAAAAATAATATTTTCAGCCTGCACAACATAGATTGGTTGTCTATGGGTTCCAAAATTTGCATCCATTAGACACATTATTATCTGTAAAACAGTAACAACACCAAGGCTTAGAATAAGCAAAGATAATTTTTGTGAGTATCAAAAGCACCTATATAGACTACAACAGTATTAGCATTCATTTTCATAATTCTGTATTTTGCGTTTTTTGGAGTCTGATCGCATATTGGACCCCCAAACCTAATTGATTGACATGCAACCTCCATTTTTTACTGCTTTAATAATGACATCTAATTTTCTACTGGCTGATTCGAAATGGGTGGTTACGGGCTTGCTGAATTGATCATGTTTCTGCCCTGAAATGCAGAAAATTCAGATGAGAAGAAGGAGGTCAGCTGTGTCAAAAGCAGCAGAGAGATCCACAAGGAATAGAATGGAGAAATAACCATTTGATTTGGAGGTGAGTAAATATATTCAATTTTGTTTTTAAATGGGCTAGCAAAATTTTCAGCCGTGAGACAGGAACATGCAGGAGGTGGTGGAGGGCAGAGAAGAGTCTTGAATGTGAATGTGGTGAACAAAGGTTTAGGGTTAGAGGACAAGTTTGATATCAATGATGAGAAGTAAAGCTGTTTGGCAAGATTATAGATATAGTCATAGGAGCATAAAATGTTCTCAATAGAGCTGAGAATCTGAGGGGTTTTTATTCTGTTTCGAGACATTACCTAAGAAATTCCTAATTGAAAAGTTCAAAATAAGGTCTATCTAGTGCTAACTATTGATTTTTTTATTCCATTTGATTAAGTGTAACCACAAGTAATTTTAGCATTGGCTGGATAGCTCTGTCATCATCATTTATTTCTACTGATTAAAGTAATCATGTGATTTGATTAGTGATTTGATAAGGACAATAGGCTTGAGTATAATTAGGGGCAGGACAAAGGAATTAGAGGCTTCTAAAAAAGATAGACTCCCAGAACACACATTTTCAGACGATCACTTTACCATAGGACACAACCGGGAGACTTCCTGTATTCATCTGACTACACACATTTTAGGACAGGAAACAGAGAAGGTTTGGGGTCTGACAGACATCTTGAAAGATACGCTTCAAAAAGAGTTAAAAATCCTGGTTATACAGCTGAAACTTCGGTAAAGTATTAATACAATTATTTTATAATTTTGTGATGTAATTTATATACTCAAGTATAAGCCAAGTTTTTCTTTAAGACTAAAAAGGGCCCCCTCGGCTTATATTCGAGTCACTCTCCGCCCGTGTCTCTGTAACCCCCCCTTGTGTCTCTCTACCCCCCGTGTCTGTCTACCCCCCTGTGTCTCTCTAACCCCCCTTGTGTCTCTCAACCCCCCTGAGTCTCTCTACCTCCCTGTGTCTCTCTAACCCCTCGTGTCTCTCTAACCCCTCCGTGTCTCTTTCCCTCCCCCCTCCTCATCCTCAACCCCCCCCCTCATACTACCCCTCTCCCCTCACTTACCTGCTCCGGCCTCCACTCCTTCCGGGTCTTGATGTGTGACGTCACATGCGTGCCACTTCATTAGCATATACCGGGTGCCGGCACCCGGTATATGCTAATGCCGTGACGTCACACGCACGCCATGTCATTAGCATATACCATGTGCGGTCACACAATATATGCTAATGCCGTGACGTCAAACGCGCGCCACGTCATTAGTATATACCGGGTGCCGGCACACTGTATATGCTTATGCCGTGACTTCACACGCGCGCCACGTCATTAGCATATACCGGGTGCGGGCACTCGGTATATGCTAATGCCGTGACGTCACACGCGCGCCACGTCATTAGCATATACCGGGTGCGGGCACACGGTATATGCTAATGCCGTGACGTCAAACGCGCGCCACGTCATTAGAATATGCCGGGTGCCGGCACACGGTATATGCTAATGCCGTGACGTCAAACGCGCACCACATCATTAGCATATACCGGGTGCCGGCACACGGTATATGCTAATGACGTGGTGCGCATGTGACATCACATGCGCGCCACATCAAGACCCGGAAGGAGCAGAGGCCGGAGCAGGTAAGTGAGGGGAGAGGGGGGAGTATTTAGAGGGGTAGTATGGGGGGGGTAGAATGAGGGGGGTTGAGGATGAAGAGGGAGGTTTAGGAGGGGGTTGAGGATGGGGGAGTTGAGGTTGAGGAGGGAGGTTGATCAGGGGTTTGAGGATGGGGGTTGAGGTTGAGGAGGGAGGTTGAGAAGGGGGTTGAGGATGAGGAGGGGGGCTGAGGATGAGGAGGGGGGCTGAGGATGAGGAGGGGGCCTGAGGATGAGGAGGGGGGCTGAGGATGAGGAGGGGGGTTGAGGAGGGAGGTTGAGGAGGGTGGGTGAGGAGGGAGATTGAGGAGGGAGGTTGAGGATGAGGAGGGGGGTTGAGGATTGGGGTTGAGGATGGGGGGTTGAGGTTGAGGAGGGGGTTGAGGATGGGGGGTTGAGGTTGAGGAGGGCGGTTGATGGTGGGGGGATGAGCATGTGGGGTTGAGGTTGAGGAGAGAGGTTGAGGAGGGGGTTGAGGATGAGGAGGGAGGTTGAGGAGGGGGTTGAGGATGAGGAGGGTGGTTGAGGTTGAGGAGGGAGGATTAGGAGGGGGGTTGAGGTTGAGGAGGGGGTTGAGGATGGGGGGTTGAGAAGGAGGGGGTTGAGGATGAGAGGGTTGAGTAGAGAGGTTGAGGATGAGGAGGGATTATGAGGAAGGAGGTTGAGGATGAGGAGGGGGGGAAGAGACACAGGGAAGGGAGAGGGAGGAAGAGACACAGGGAAGGGAGAGGGGAGAAGAGAAACGGGAGAGACACCGAAAGCACAAAAGGGACACAGGGGGCAGCACATTTCCCACCCTCAGCTTATACTCGAGTCACTCATTTACCCAGTATTTTGTGGTAAAATAGGTGCCTCGGCTTATACTCGGGTCGGCTTATACTCGAGTATATACGGTAGTTATTATTTTCTATCTACTTAATTTCTATTATTTTTTTAATTCATTTAAAAAGATATGAATTTATTTTAGGATTTGTGAATTTTAATGACGGAAATATTTTGCGATCCAAAGGATTTCTTTATATGTTGTGACTGATATAGATACATTGATTTTTTTTTCTTGTACCATTATTAGATTATACATGATAGATAATAAATGTGTATTGTATCTTATCATAAGACAATGTATATATAACATTTTGCATTATAATCTGTTTACTTTGGTATTGGTGATCTTTATTATTGGCTCATATTGTTTTTCTTATTTCTCAGATTTGCTTTTGGTTTTTACTATATATCTGCTATTGGTCTTTTATTTGAATATTTTGATTATACAGATTTCAATGCGCTATATCATTGAGATTTGATTTCATGCATTTATTTTTGGTAAAAATAATGTGATTTCTATGTTTTATAAAATCTAATGTGTTGCTAATTGTTTTTAACCTGGCTGTTTATTGATATCTATTAATTATTCTGATCACTTTTATAATTAGATTGTTTTGGTTTTGTTAACAATAGTTGTTATTTTTAAAAAGCAAATATGTGTCTATAAACTGATGTTGAACTAAAAAATAATTACCCATACATAACCTTGCTGTGGGTACTGGAATTTAAATAGAGTGAGCGAGCATAGATGAAAAAACAATATTATGCCTTGTTTAATAACAAACAAATATTGGAATCAAGGTTTACTAAACTATACACTACACACAGGATAGTACCTGGTTAATTTGACATTTTTGTTGAATTATTTATATCAAACTGCAACCCTACTTAAACATTCTTAAAAGCCTCATATGAACTTTCTGACTTCATTTTTTTCTCCACAGCTTGTTATAAGGTCAGACACCTCCTTATCAACTGCTGCAGTAGGGGAATTCGATCATGTCTGGGACACACATAAATCACTTTTGAGGTTTAACTACACCTAATTTTTAGAATCATAATGCTGAATTTTAAGAATTATCACATTTTCAACACTACTACTTCTGATATTTGTGGTACCACAAGTCACATCCTCCCATGGCAGTCTCATAACCTCACTTGGGTTTCAGTAACATTTGTACACACAGGACACTCAAATTTACTATCTGAAGCAACCAACTAGCCTGCTTTAAATCTCTTTATGGATGTCCTACCTAAAACTTAACATCTCAAAACAGAGCTGCTCTTCCTTACTGTCATCACCCCTGGAAGATTGTCTTGAAGTGATACTTAACTCTGCACTTAGCGTCAAGCCATACATTCTGTCAGTAGAAGAATCCTTCCAATCACCCAACTTTCTTACACAAGACACTGTAAAAATTATAATATATTTACTCAAATTGTCTCACCGTGACCACTGCAACTCAGTTCTGTAGCCTTCAGATCAACTATTTGTCCCCACTTCAATCCATCACAAATCCCTCCCAAAGTCACACCTAGTTTACACTCTACACCTCCACCACTGCACCTCTCAGTAAATGTTCCACTCTTTTTGTAAGGCTCTGATATATAATAAAATAGAAAAATTGAATCGTAACATAAAAAATGTTCAGGAGGTCCCAATTGGACTTTTGGGGATTATGGGCTGTGTTGGCCCTGAGGGGAACCAGGTACCTGAATCATGGACACTGTTATTTGTAACCCCAGATCTTGTGATTGCTAATATTTCAATAGACATGAGACTTGTTTAAGGACCATAACATGTTGTTTGTATGGGTAATGTTTAAAGAAATGATGTTTGTCCAGGATGTGCTCTTTGTTTGTGACATGCTTAATATTACTGGTCAAAGGATGTATTTCATAAATGAGCTAGCAGTAGTTATAAGTAATGCAACATAATTTAACAGTGTCTTTAGAATAACTGAAAATAGCTTGCTAATTGGACGTCCTCTCAGACAGATGTTTGAGTTTACAGGGGGGGGACAAAAGGACCTAGAGATTAGAGAGATGGTGGGAGGAAGTAAAGCTTTAGTCCTTAACTCTGTGTTAAATATACTGGGATATGGGGCCTCTATGTTGTGTATACCAGAGTCATTTACATCTGATAAGCACAGATTGTAAAATAGGATGCAAGGCTTGTTAGTCACCTTCTGGAATAGTTTAGTTAGGTACAGAGGAGCAGGAAAGGAAATTCCTAATATGGGGAGGGTGTCTAACCCCTCCCTAGAGCAAAATGTTTAGACTGGTTTGGGGATAATTACACTGTACCTGATCAATAAAGTATTTGATGCAGTTCACACATACATCAGCATTGTGCATGTTTTATTCTGGGTATGTAGTAATTCTATACAAGGGAATTATTGCAACAGACCCTGTAATAACAGGGCAATAACTGTGCTCCTAATTACTGGGAGTATTACTGCTGACCTGTTTTCCTTAGCTTTCTGCATACTGGTGGAGCTGGTATGCTGTGCTGGGTTCATTGCTGCTAAACAGGGATATTCCAAAGAACCATATCTCCTACAGGCTGAGATCGATCTAGAATCTTTCTGAACCCAACTGAAGCCATAGGATCATAACACATGGGTGTGCTGGGTTTCATGGATTGGAAAAGAGGGTACCCCAGGGTGTGGCTTATCATCTAACAGCACTGCATTGTCTCCCCTCCATCTGGCCAAGGAAATCCTTTTCCCTATTGGATGGGGAAGGAGGGGGCATCAGCGATGGCCAGGAGGAGGCGGGTGGCAAGTGAGTCATGGAGGCTATTTCCAAAATGTTGTGCCTGCTGGAATTTGAGGGCTATTGCAACCCCCAACACTCACACAAGTGAGATCAGTGAAGCTAGGAAGTATTACGAAGAGGGTCACTTTCAAGGCTACACAGGGAGATGTTGTCATGTTCAGGATGGCCCACAGGACTCTTAGGGACTGTTGAACTATTGGGGAGTGCCTGTATTAACATGGACTGGTTCTGCCCTGTTGGTATGAGGTGTTTAATTTTGCCTACAAAATCATGGGAGCTGTTTTGCTGTCAACCATCCTGTGGGGAGCCATGTTATACTTATGGTGTATGGATTCTACCCAGTTGAATTTGGTCTCTAAATGCTGCATTTTCCCCATGGAGTTTTATAAAACAGGTTATATGAGGGTTCCTAGGAAAGGAGGCCATGAATTGAGGGGTACCCAGTTGAGAGGTCTATAGTGGCTGCCTGTGTACAAGGGAAGGACCTAAGTAGACATCGTATCTATAGAAGAGATATTTTCATTAGTACCCCTACCGTGCAGCTTTCCTGGCAAGAGGAAGACAGATAAATGACACTAATGTGCTAATTATGTCTTTCAGGGCTAGAGGCAGGAAGGAAGATGGCAACTGGCCATACTCCTGTAGACTTACAGTCTCCTCACCACTGGAGGCAGTTAATAGCACACCTGCCACACTAGTGACATAATTTTCAGGCAGGTCCCATTGTTGAAAGCAGAAAGTGTGCAGATTGAATAAAGGGGACTGTTGGTAAGCGTTGTGACTTGGTGGTTAGGGGGTAAGAAAAATGCTTTCTGGGTACTGGTGGAGGTGATATGCTATGCAGGGTTTATTGCTTTTAGACAGGGATATTCCAAAGAACCCTGTGTCCTACTGAAGCTGTAGGATCAAAACAAAGCCCTCACTACACCTGCACCCCTCATATTTCTGCTGTCATCTCCAAGCACCAAATCCCATCCATTATTATTCCTAGGACCTGCTTTTTAACTTTTCACTAGTTATTTATTCCACCAAGCTACTCCTACTCTTTGAAACCCCTACTTTGTTATACTAAGCTATTCCCTATTTCAGAGTTTGTAAGCCTAATTTAAAAATGTACATATTCTCAGAAATTTTCACCTATATTCCTCATAATTACAATCGACACAGGACCCATATAACAACATTTTTGCAATTACATTGAAAGACATCTATCTCCTCCAACCTTCTATCAATTATTCATATCCCCCACCCCTTAGACTGTAAGCTCTCAGCAGAAGGGACCACAACTCTTTTTGTATAAACATATTTTTAACTGTATTGTTAAGTAAACATACTGAATATATTCAATATGTTTTCTACTTTTAGTAGTGCTGTGTAAAATGTTGGAGCTATAGATAACTATGAATACATTTTAATAATATGTGCGCTTGTGAAAAGAAGAGTAGAGATGCTTAATGTTATTTCCACTTCGTGAAAACTACATTATTGGTTTGTATCAGGACATCCATTGTGCTCTATCTAAAAATACTCATATTCCCTGCTAGAATTTGCTGGGAACCTAATGTGAACTACATGTTTTATGCAGAAAAAAAATATATATTTCTTACATTAAACAGCAAGCTGTGACTTGAGAGAGGACAGAAACCACAAGAATCATTGTCATGAAGTATGAACTTGTTTTTTGCTTTTTAAACTATGACAAACCTGGGTTAAGTGTTTGTTCTTGAATTCCAACTTGACATATTATTGTTGGACGCATCTGTTGCACTTGAGAAAATATCAATTCAAGTGGGATATAAAGCTTAGCTTTTATGTATCCTAACTAGAAAACAAAAGGGCAAGTTCTAAGGAGTCATTAGAGGTGTCAGTATCATCTTATGAAAGGGAAAATATATCAAACCTCACATGGTGGGCCTGTTTCAGTTTGAGAAACAATATGAGTTTGCAAACATGATAGTAAGAATCTCTGCAAATGTAATGAAGATAACAATGCCAATGTAACATTTACCTCAGAAGTCATGACATGTTTAGCTTTAATATAATTTTGGTATATATTGTTCTGCATTACTGTTTTGTTTACTTTATATGTTATACTTTTATAACCAGGTTAAAAAAATACATCAACTAGTTATGTTTCTTTATTTTGAACCCTTGATTTTGACAACTTGTTTCTAACAGAAATTAACAAATTAGAAGCACCCTATTTTTCTTTTATTGTGTAGATAGATTTTTATCAAATTAATATGCTCATAGTTTTAGTCAATAGCTTCAAGAATTATCTAAAATATTTCTGTATAGTTAGGCTTAAATCATTTTTTGGAGGCCGCCAAAATGCAGCACTGTAGGTGGAAGTAAATTGTCGGTATGCAGCCTACAGATTAGAGTTTTGTTTTGACTCTTAATTCAACACATACTAAAGAATAGTGACACTTATTATAGCTGCATGATGAAAATGGAAGAGCAAAAGCTGTTATAAATTAAGTAACCATGGTATGGAATGAACCACTTTAAAAATAGGGTTGATACACTTTAAGGAAGGGGTCAAAAATGGTCATTGCAGATGGAGAATTGATAGGAGAAGAGTAGAAGAAAATCCCTGGATTGTCCTCACTTTCATTCTGAGGGTGCATGGTATTCTGAGGGTGAAATATGTGCATGTTAGCTCATTTTTTCTCCAATCTGTGGACAGAAATGCGTCCCACTGATTCTTGTGGCTGCTCCAAACTATGTGATTGAGCCAGAAATGTATTGTGGGTTATATTACAGGATTGGTGTGCTGCATCAAGCTCCTACCAGTGCTCACCCATCCTCTAACTTTCTTACAAATTATATAACTATATATGGTTTATACACATGTACTTAAATAAATATACAAAGAAAAACTATAATGAAAATATCATAAACTGTTTTTTTTTGTTTTTCTGAAAGCAAAAACAATGTGAGATATGTCATTAGGTCATCTTTAAACACAGTTTGTGAATACATAAATACATTATGTTTCAAGTATTACTATTTATAAAAATTGCTCACTAAGAATTTGAGTGATATAAAAAATCTGATGTAGCCACACAGTAAAAAACATTGGACAAACTTGGACAAATATGTTCTAGCTGATCTGAAATAGAGAACTTCAAAGCAAGATTTCAGAAAAAAAGATGATGAGGAAATAATGATCTCATGGTAAAAAAAATTATTTAGCAATAATAAATAGATTCACTTTAGATATGAAGTTATAAATGTTGAATTGTATATCACACATAATAACCTTTTAATATATGCATTTATGTAGTGTAGGTGTAATGTGCATTAAAAATGTAAAACAATGTACAATTTGAACTGACCCAAAGTAAAACCTTTATGCCATAAGTGAGAATCAGAACAATGAATCACAGATTCCACCACCTGACATACTATACATTTTGCTATCACTTTTATGCAATACTGAAATAATATCAGGGGCGCAGTCATGGCAGGTGTTTTGCCAGTGCAGCTGGAGCAAAGCACCTGCCATGACCCCCTCAGCCTCTCCATTTGGGGGAAATCTTTGTTAACCTGGTAATTAATGACATTGTGAAGGTAAAAACACTTTAATATTTCTATACAAGAACAAAGGGCGCTGAGAGAAATATGTCATTAGCAGGACACCATAGTTAAACCCTCAGATAAAGGGGGGAATGTAGAGGATTATACAAAAGAAGCCCTGAAACAACTCAGTAACAAGGACTGTTACCAGAAACTTCAGGGGACCCCACAGAGGACTATATAAATATCACAAATTGATTGATAACACTAAAGGACACAACCTGATTAGCTGTAAGGTTGATAATCCTTGTGTGGCAACTTATTATCTGCTACCGAAAGGACACAAAACAGTTTGAAACTCCCAGGCCGACCTATAATTTCTGGTATTGGATGCCTATCTGAACAGGCAAGTAAATGTTTATATGCTCGCCTAAGACCATTCGTAACAAGCCTGCTCTCCTACACCAGGAACACAATGGAGTAGATTGAACGGCATCAGTGTACAAACATCCACACTGCTTATCACCCTACACATCCATCAAGCATGACAGTGTCTGTGCTGCAGTAAACTATTCCCTTAATATGTAACCAATTATTAGTGCTGCAAAGAAACTGTAAAGGTTTGTGCCTGAAAACAATCTCTTTGTGTTTAACGGGAAGTATTACCATCAGAAGAAGGGAACAGCCATGTTTGCCTCATGTGCCTTAACATGTGGTGGGAGTGGGAACATGTTTTTACAGACAACCTCAACAGGTACACACAGATAAGATCCAATAATGGAGGAGGTACATTGAGAATTTGCTAATATTATAGGATGGCACTGAACAAGAATTCTTGTAATTCCTGGAAATCCACAACCATAGTAATCTCAAACTGAGACTTGCACATCAGATGAGCTTTTAAACTAGATGTTTTTCCAATATATCTATACACAAAGATGGGAATGGTAACACCATGACTGTTCTCTATAGAAAGCTCACAGCCACCAAACTACATTACACTATGAAAGTGCTCATTTTCCTGCGACTAAAAGGACTATACCTATAGAAGAGTTCCTCTGGATTAGAAGGAACTGCTCAGATGTTGACACATATAAACTCCGCTCTAAAGACTTAAGACTTTATTATACTGATAAAGAAAATAAATCTGATGGTGAGATCAGATTAGTTAGAAACTTCAATCAACAATGGAAGGACACAGATGCAATCCTAAATAGATAAAGATATTACATCAAATGGACACCTAATTGAATTTTTAGGCACACACATTAAAACCAACTGGAGGAGGTCACACACATTGAGAGATATTTTAGTGAGAAGTCATTACTCAAAACCAAACATATAATGCTACCTGCCAGAACTTACGCTTGTGGACACTGTAAATGTTGCCCTTATATGACCAATGTTTACATGGTAGTGTATAGAACTGTCCAAACTCACAAACAAAGGGGTTTCCACAACTATAGTAGACAAGATGTAATGTACTGCCTAGAGTGCAAAAATACATATGTGGGGATGACTACCCACAAGCTCAGACAGAGAATGAAGGAGTACATAGGCAGTAAAAGACAAAAAAAAAAGATAATATGGATGGTAAAACACTCACAACTGTGGTAAAACATTTCTAAAATTATCATGATTCCAAACTAAATATAAAATGTTGGGTTCTTCAGAGACTCAAACTGAGTACCAGAAAGGGAAACCTGGTGAATGAACTATAAAAGGTAGAGAGCAGATGGCTTGTGTTACTTGACACAACAAAGCCTAGAGGTTTAAATGAAAATGCAAATTCCTATAGAAGATAATTAAACTTTCTTCACTCCAAATTCTCTTTTAAGATAATTTTCTACATATCTATGTACTTAACTGAATTCACATTTGAAACCACAAACTATGAAGTAATTATATATTTTTTGATCTATAAGATACTGTATGTTTAAGCATACAAATTGGATTCTGGAAGGTATGACCATGATTTTTGTACTTAACTTCTGTCACAATTGCATTTATATCCTTAAGTTCACAACTTAGATGATAAGAACAAGATGTATCTTTCCTGTAGAAAATGTAATACATTCATTTGGTCCATTTCTGTTAAATGATTACCTATAAGGGATAATAGTAACAATTCAATGTGATAAACCTAGAAGAATGGGTGGTACCTAACACATATAATAATTGTCAAACTACAATTTGTCGTCACGCTAAGCGAGGGACACAATTCGGGCTGCAAATGCAGACCCTTGCGAAGTGAGGGGGCGCTTTTGCAGAGGTGGAGGCTCCCACGTTGGCTGCAATGAGCCAAAGGTGGAGGCTCTATGGCGCCTCACAAGCAGTTGCAAACACCCATAGAAGCGGGACTTGGAAAAAAAACACAAAACACACAATGTCTAAATACGTACTTACACAAAAAAAATACGAGCCGCGGGACTTAGAACAGAATAATTACAGACTTACACTAAAACAATACTCAAAGATACGACTTTAAAGGCCGCACCGATCGTAGCTGAAAGCTTTAAAAAACAATAAATACACAGAAAAATGACATAAAAAGCTTACCCACAGCGGGGGGGGGGGGGGGGGCGGTTGGGGGATACACCCAGGACCTCCGCAAGTCAATTTACATCTCAATTTAAGTTTAAATTACTGAGTTTAGACACACGAAAATCCCCTAAGCGAGAGAAAAAATGGCCACTGAAATAAACGAAAATGAGGCTACACGACCCTAAAGCAGCAAAACACCACCAAGCACATACGGCTTTTCCAAAAAGTACGAGGTATAAGATACACTTTTAGCAAGGACGCTAAATCATCCACACCCGCGTACCACATCCACATTCGCCGCCATTTTAAAACACTAACTTACAGAACGCGGAAGTACACAGCTACACTAATGGCTTCCCCTCGCGCACGCAGCCGATTTACACTACACACTGCACACATTGCTGACACTTATACCTCAGATCCACAACAGTGCAAACCTACATTGTATGCTGCAGGAACATCAAAACAGATTTTCAGCTCTTCAGCACAATGCTTCCTGCATATATTACTTACAAATAGGTAAAGTATATTAATTTATTAATTATTTAATTAGCATACAAAAATACACATACACAAAAAAAAAAACACAAACACAAAAGCCATTCACTGCGCGCCTCACAATGAGCGCCAAAGCTGATCATAGCACACAAACTACACCAGGGGACAGCCTTGCAATAAGCGAAAAAAGCAGATCAGCGCCGACCTTACAATGACAGTAAAAGCGCCTCTAATAAAAAAAAAAAAACAACCAAGAGCCTCGCAATGAGCGCCAAAAATGAATGTCTGTGGCAAATAACATCACCTGCCTTACAATTTTATTGCCCCGTCATTTTTGACGGGCAAGTCGCTAGTACATAATAATTTGAATATATAGGTGACCTACGATAAGGTATGGACAAGTATATTCTATATAATTGTTGAGTGTTCATTTTCATCAGCTCATATAGTGATATCATATCTAATATTTGCAGTATTTGAGTGTTGCCCAATACGTAAATTTAAACCACAGAAAAAAACTGTTCTTAATAATGCCACATACAGTATTTTATTAGCTATCAGATTACGAGTGACCTTCCCACAATCACTACGGGCTAGCCAAAGACACAAATTTGGCCGTAGAACTCCATTGGTTTTAGCACAGCTCAAATATTATGAGCTCTAAATAATTAAAGTTACCCAAAATCAAAATTATATAAAATTTTACTAATATATTCTATTAGACCCATAGCTCTAGCTTGCAAAAAAGTCTAACCATAAACTGAAAAAAGTATCACTTTTCTGTCAAAAATATTACTAGTATTAATAGGACTCACAAGGGATTTTTCAATAAGCAATTATACACATAATATTGTACTTTAAAAGCATTGGAAGGCATGTAAACAGAATTATTTGCAAATCAGTCTCAAACCTACAAATATGCAATTGAAAATATTATTTTTAAATGTTATTTCTTAGTAATATCGATCCTGAGACTCAAGGGGTTAATACATATTCTGAAACCCACATTGACTAAAAAGAGATGCTCTAATACATTTTATAGAGTGCTAGATTGCTTGATTGCAAACCTGGAGCTTGATTTAATTGCAAGCCCACATCTCATGGGATCCAGGCCGTATGTCTTGCGGGTGTGCTGCGGGCTCCCATTCCCATTCATCTCCAATTCCGCTATTCAATTGATCAAGCCTGCAAGTTACTGGCCTAAAGACAACTCTGTAAACCATGCACTGGTTCGTAGCAGTTCAGGGCGGGAACATGATCAATTAAGCAAGACTGTAAACTCCCATTTTGAATCAGACAATAGAAAATGAGACCGTAATTATTACAGCAGTAAAAAATGGAGGTTACATGTCATTCAATTAGGTTTGGGGGTCCGATAAGTGATCAGACTTGCAAAACCGCAAAATATAGAATTATGAAAATGAATGCCAATACTATTCTAGTCCATATGGGTGGCCTGATTAATTAATTAAAAATGAATGCCAAACATAAAAAAACATTTTATTTACTGCCGATTTGCGAGCTTGAGACTGTTGCGCAATTAATTCTAATGTCTTTCATCACTTTTCCAGTTATTCACAGTGCAGTATTGATATTTTATTTGCATTTACAGTACCACGAACAGGTGTTTAACCCCCTTGCGGGTCCTTTTTAACTTGCGGCCTCACTTACGGGCTACAGTAACTTGCGATAGCTCAATTTAATCGGTCTCCTGATTGGCAAATATTACTATTGGACTCATTTACTATTTGCTGTGTCTAAGAAGTAAATTACAGGCTTGCTTAAATATTTTCAGGTCATATAATCACACCCCTTGAAATCCTATTTAAATAGGCAGGGTTTACAATTTTAGGCTTAAGGTGGTAAATTGCAAGCTTGAGTCAATAGAATACATCTAAAGATTTAGAGAAAAAACATGCAGCCAAAATGTGAGGCATTTTCAAGCTTCTTATAGAATTGGACTCTTAATTATTAGGATACAGAGATTTTTCATATATTTTTAATAAAATATTTTTTGCACTAAAATTGGTATGGCTCTTATTTAATTTTGTGAGCTCACCATTGAACTTACTTCCATTCTAGCTTTATTTAGATATATTTCTTATCATTATTCACTATCTATAACATTATTCACTATTTTTATCTTATTCAGACATGTTTTAGCTCTGAAATTATGTGAAAGGGATGTTTTATAATTTGGGGAATTATTGAGGTATAATCTTGTGATTGATACGTATGTGGAAATAAAGTAAGATAATTTTACATTCCCCCACTTACTAATTGAATGATTGGTGGACAGTGTCACCCTACTAGTTTTACTAACTGGTGAAGGACTGCATCCTCTATTGGATTGCTGCCTTGTCATAATGAAGTGGCTTGTGTACCTCAGTGAAGGTTTGAGCAATACCATGTAGAGTCACCCAAGATGGGAAGGTCATAGCAGAGGTATCTGACAAATTGCGGTTCACTGGAGAAGAAACTGGCAACCCCTTCCAGTATCTTTGCTATGAAAACCTTATGTATAGGCACAACCAAATACCAGATATACTTATTGTGATGCATCCATATGGTTACAGAGAGTAGGACACGACTGAATGACTGAAAAAAAATAACAAAAGAACTGCATTAATACAGTCCCAATATTTGTATAGGGGATCTTATCAAGAGAGTACTCTATAATTACCTCTATACCAAGGGTGACTTATAAGAATTTCTACTTATCTAATTAACTGGTACCGGTTACTTTTCCTCTGATATAAAAATTCACATATTGTGATATTTGGTTATTGTTGCCTGAGGCCAATCCTAGTTATTTTATGTTTTATTGTATACCATTTTGGTTTTAAAAATGTAATTTTAAATTAATTTAATACAAATTAAATTTTAAAGAAATCTACAAGAATTCCCTACTGGTTGTGCTCAAACGTTTGCATACCCTGGCCGAAATTGTGACATTTTTGCATTTATTTTGAAAATATGACTGATCATGCATAAAAATGTATTATATTGAAGTATAGTTATCATATGAAACCATTTATTATCACATAGTTGTTTGGCTCCTTTTAAATGATAAAAGAAATCACCCAAATGACCCTGATCAAAAGTTTACATTCCCTTGAATGTTTGGCCTTGTTACAGACACACAAGGTGACACACACAGGTTAATATGGCAATTAAAGGTTAATTTCTCACACCTGTGTTTTTTTAAATTGAAATTTGTGTCTGTGTATAAATAGTCAATGAGTTTGTTGGATGCACTGATCAGGCTAGATACTGAGCCATGGGGAGAAGAAAAGAACTGGCAAAAGAGCTGTGTAACAAGCTACTGTTCAATCACTTATTGAGAAGTGGAAAATTTGGGGATCCCTTGATACCAAGCCAAGGTAAGGTAGACCAAGAAAGATTTTAGCCACAACTGCCAGAAGAATTGTTCATAATGCAAAGAAAAAAAACCACAGTGTGGTTGTTTCAAGAAACACAATATGACAATACTTGAATAAAAATGAGCTGCACGATCGAGATACCAGAAGTAAGACTTTACTGCACCAATGCTACAAAAAAGCCTGTTTACAATATGCCCAACAACACCTTGACACGCCTCACAGATTCTGGCATGGGGAATCTTCTGAAAATTGATCACAAGATGAATGCAGCATGTTATCAGAAAATACTGGCAGACAATCTGCATTCTTCTGCATGAAGACTGCTCATGGGACACTCTTGGACTTTTCGGCATGACAATGACCCTAAGCACAAGGCCAAGTTGATCCTCCAGTGGTTACAGAAAAAGGAGAAGGTTATGGAGTGGCCATCACAGTCTCCTGACTAATATCATTGAGATATTCTGGAAAGATCTCAAACAAGACGACCAAAGATTTTGCATGACCTGGAGGCATTTTTCCAAGACGAATGGACAGCTATAACACCTGCAAGAATTAGGAGCCTCATACACAACTGATACAAAAGACTTCACACTGTCATTGAAGCTAAAGAAGGCAATACACAGTTTTAACTTTTAACTAAGGGTGTGTAAACTTTTGATCAGAGCAATTTGGTTAACTTCTGTTATCATTATGATTTAAAAAGAAGCCAAACATCTATGTGATAATAAATGGTTTTACATGATCACAATCATTTAATCATTTTTTGTTTTGCATGATCAGTCATATTTTCAGAATAAATGCCCACATTTCCCAATTTCTGCTAGGTATGCAACCTTTTGAGCACATCTATATATATATCCTGGTGTGTTTTTCTATTTTTCATTTTGTGTGGAATTTATGGGTGATTTCATATTACAGATTATTGACACTATACAGATTACCTCCTGAGAGATGAGTATCTGAGTATCCTCATTATATAGTTTTCTCAGTTTAGATAATCTGTATACAACACTTGACCTGAACAATACCCAGATTATTCTGTTTTTAACTGATTATATGTGTTTTTTTATTTGTATTTTAATAACAATAATAATAATGATAATAAAAAATACATTTTATTTTCTGTATTTTTGCTATTCAAGGGTAGATGGCTTAAATTTGGCTAGTAGCTGGTTACATTGAAGTGTGCTTTTTTATGCTACCACTTTTATGCTAGAGGCTAAATTAGCTTTAAACTAACACCAATACTTGTAGTACGCCATAGTGTGGCCATATACCAAATCTATTTGAAAGAGCTTTAAAATATATATTTAGAGTTTACAGTAAAATAATAAAGTGTTGTTCTAAAGAACTTGCATTAATTTAAACTAAGTGCTAAAAAATCCATAACTGCACTGTGATGTTAGTAATATTGTAAAATGTATTCAATCTAATAACATTCAATTAGCTACAAATACAGTATTTTTAATTTGTATTATTATTACACTTTATTTATAACATTTCTAGTGATGAACATTTTCAAGACAATACAGAGATAACCACACTAATACAATAAAATTAATTCAACTCCCTGATCCTGAAAGCTTACTTTTTATATTCCATATTACCCAGTACATGTGTAAAACGTACATACAGTAAGTGCTTACAATTTGATTGTATTAATTTATATCATCACCATTTTATGATTATATTTTTATTAGTCTGGTCAAAGTGGTACATTTAAACCATAAGCTTAAAGGCAATATAGATGTAGATGGACTGATAAATGTAAGTTTGATTATTGTTCATGTGAAAGCTTTCTGTATATAAAAGAAACTGCCTACTTGAAAGTAATATGTCAAGGTACTAGAATTCTAAATCAGTTACAGTGAACTCTTATCCTGGAAGGAAATTATATAAAATGCCCCAACCAAACATGCTAACTCACACCAAAAAGAATACTGTACTCATGCAAAAATTCTCAAGTAAAAGGTTACCTTATAAATTTGATTGCTTCAAAGTAAAAAGCTAAAAAATAGTTAACACAATATAAAAATGTTTGATTAGTAGAAAATGTTGTTTTTTGTGTCTTTTATTCATTAAAAAAATATTATCCAAACAAAACCAATAGAGGAAATTTACCTGGAAAATAGCCACATATAAAAATATCCCTACAAGATAGTTATATCTTCACATACATTTGTTAATGGCGATCACACTTTATTACACAATACCAGAAAAACAACATTTGAAAAACTATTTGTATATCAAACAGAAAACAGGGTAATAATTTACGTCTCTTAAGCTAGATTTTATGTAATGCATGTAATAGTGTATTTTTATTAAAATTAAGAAAAATTAAAGACAAAAGTCTGCAAAGTAATATGATTACGTCACTAAAGAACCAATGGCATTGGTCAACTAATATTAAAATAAAAAAAAAGCAATGACCTTAGTGCCCAAGTCACCAATATAAATATTTCAATAGACTGTATTTATATGTATTATTATTTCTTGAAATAAAATTGACATGATTTTAAAACAGAAACAATATAGGTTTGTGTCACTGTTGAGTTATTGTAGTTGATAGGTTCTACTTAGATTGACATAGTTTCAAATTATATCTGAAAATTTATCTCAGCTGATAAATTTTGCACACAGACCATAACATCCACTATGCCTGATTTCTAATGAGACCAACTACTCCAACTGGTTGATGTCCTTCAGTGTTTAATTGTAAGGCCTGCTACCTGAGGACCTATAACAACTAGGCAGGATTCTGAGGCAAGATGTCTAAGGCAAAGGAAAGGTAAGGAAGGTTGGGCCGGAAACAGTCAGCAAAGGCTCAGAGTCATGAAGGCAGATTGTTCATTAAAAGGGTGATCAGTCTGAAAAAGCATCAACTCTGGCTGACACTTATACTCTCTACCTTTCAGAGAAAACTAAGAAATCTCACATTAAGGGATGATCACATTCAAGGAGCTAGCTTAGGGAAAAATGTGTTGACTGTCTTCCAGCCTCAGAACACTGCTCTTTTTGGTATGTACCCACAGTTTGAAACATGTTACGTGTTTCTCTCCTGACTTGCACCTTGTTTAACTGCAGTGACACCCTTTTGTCTCTATCCCCCCAAAACACGTTTTATTGTATGCAATCCCAGGGCTCACAGTTATCTTTTTATGTGCATTTGCTGAGCTAATGTACAGTCTCAGTCTACCTTGGTACCACTCCGACCGTTATGAGATGTCATTCCATTTATTACTTAAGGATAATCTAGCATTCTGTTTATGGTTAGTCCATTCTTTCTGCTTGCACATAATTAATTATCAAGTAGTATAAATTTGAGGTACATGGCTTCTGAAAGCCTAAGCTTGTGCAACATGAATGCCATGCTCACTGTTTTAAAAGCAGCACCAGAGATAGATTGGAGATGAACTGGGTGGAAAAGGCAAATAAATCCTGACACATGAAAGAGACAATTTTGAATCTGGGATGACAATCACAGAATCACCAAACCATTACCACCACCCCTTTACACAGGAACAAGTCTGCCATCATCATCACATCCTCAATGATCTTTTCATCTTAGCTCAATTCTATGAGCTCCCAATCTCCCTAAAAACTCCATCTCCATCTCTGCCTTTCTGCAAAAACTTGAGAGCTATGGAACAGTGCCAGGCTAGATACAGCAATACATTTAAAGTAAGAACTAAATATCTCCTCCTCCAGAAGCTACAAAGCTACCAAGTTGGGCAATCCTCCATACTGCATTAGACAAAAAGCAAACACAGAGCAGCTTAGTGGTAGAATGAGCTGAATCCTACAATATAGTGAAGACATAGACGGTGAAGAATGCCAGTGGAGACATTAAACAGTTGCAGGTCAAATAAACAAAACATTTATTGGACTACAAATCAGCCCATAACCCCAAGTAAGAAGCCAAGAGGTTATACAGTAAATTCCTCCTACAGTACATATACAGACTCTGAAACATAATTTGGACTATTAAAAGTTAATAATTCAAACAAGACCACACAGTGGCTCATTACAAATAATCCAGCAAATGCTTTCCTTTCCTACAGCTGGAGATTCACAAAATGAGTCCAATTATTCATAAATTGAAGCCAACTTACGCAGAGGAGGACTCAGAGCAAGAATCAATATCCTCATAATAATACCACTTGTGGACAAAATAACAAGATACACAACGTAACAGTCCTGAATAGTCCATTGTCCATTTTGTATCTATTAAATATTATAATAAGCAAATTCGATTGCCCTTGTACTCTGAGGTATGTGAATTTGGTCTCTACTCATTAATAACAGTGACTGTTAAATATATTAATTATACATATTTTTTGCGACAATGGACTATTCAGGACTGTTATGTTACATTTGATTACTATTCAAACGCATATTGCTTTTTGGACACTGTGCATATATATTCATGTTGGATTACTATTGTACTGTCTTTGGGAGGTTCATTACCTTATCCAAATATTGAAGGTTTATTACCTCCTCAAACATATGTTAATTTTTTGACATATAGTATCACAATATCCCATTGTAATATTTATCAGATCATGTGGGATTTTTTTATATCATTTTTTACTAGCACAAATTAAAAGTTATATTTTAATAAAAGATTTGTATACTAGTCCATTCGTGAGTGCACTTCCCTAAGGGATGTTTTTCTTCTTTTTTTCTTTGACTGGATTATGAGTTATCTTTTCATCCACGTGCACAGGTATTATATATACAGTTGATACCAGAACATGGGATTATGTAATCTTGCCTAATTATTTTTGGAAACTCTACTTAATATTAATTCCACAAAGGGAAGTAGTATTCCATGCTCTTGAACCTGCTCAGTGCAGCAAGACTGGTTATACCAAACTGGTGGAACCAAGTTAAAGCCCCAAAACTTTCTGAATGTAAAGTTAACGTGAGTCACATTTTACTAATGAACAAACTCATAGCAAAGGCAAAGTCCTCCCACACAATTCTCTGGGACAGATGGAGACCTTAATTAAACTATTTGCAATCTCAATCTAGTAATTCATAGATTTAGTACAGACTTCATTTTGGATTCTTGAGCTTTAACCATGGGCATACTATCTCAAAAGTAGATGTAGAGTAGTCACCCAAATATTTGACCAAATATACAGTGATTGAGTAAGCTACACAATTAAAAGGAATGTGTGAGAATTGCAGTAAATAATGCATAACAGTGTGTAATATCTCAAAATAAATGTATATAGAGTAATACAAAAGCAAAATTGAAGAACCCATCAGCCATAATCTAGGGAGTTCCCTGAAATCAAATATGTTTGTGTTTCCAACATAATGCTCTGTTTTCCAAAATATTAGTACAATTTGAGAATGCGTTTCAGCAGTTGTTCTTCAGGTCATTACAAGAAAAACACACTCTCACAAATCTAATTTTAATTGGATAATGATCAACCTTATGGTATAAAGTCATGGGAGAGGGATATAGGTAGATTGATATCTCCCTCTAATTGTGAAAAGCTTTAAACAACACCAATAAAATCCTTAAAAATACTGCCCAAAGGAAACTTACTTTAAAATAATGAATAAATGGTACGTGGTACCTGCAAAATTATATCAGATTACTCATAAGACTGAGGACAAATTATGTTGGAGAGGATGCGGACATAGCGGCAATCATTTCCACATATAATGGCACTGTCCTGGCATTAAACCACTTTGGTTAAAGTGTTTAGAATATGTTTCGGAGGTACTAGGAAGGTCAGTTACACCAGCTGCCTACAGTGGAATATTGCATATATTTTTAGACAAATTCACCAAAGTTGAAATAGCTTTTCACGATTGTCAAATAGTGCATTTTTTCAAAATGGAAACAAAAAAAAATCCCAGTATGGATGGATATATTATTCAAGGTAGATCGCTGTAGGCAATTGGAAAGACAGTTTATGTCAACCGGATTAACATCACAAACTAAACGTAAATGGGTTATTTGGGACAGGTTACAAAAAAATTAAATATAATTATTTTCCATACCCCGAGCTGTATATGGACTTTTTCTCCTCCCTAAATATAATATAATATCTAATTTTCCCCAGCTTCATCTAATTGTGCGGATGTGGTATGAATGAATGTTGATGTTTTAAAAGCGTAACTGTTTTACTGTAAGATTGGAATATTGTTAAGACCACATATGTTATGCTATTATGGATGTTGTATTATGTATGTCTTATATTATAATAAAAATGTATATATATAAAAAAAATGTAATTCTCCCTTCTTCTGTTATAAGGTAATGGGCACATTTGGCCCAATTATAACCCATCTCCCATTCCTATCTATTTTTAACCCTGGCTAGTCCAGAATCCAATCAGACATAGGAACTGAAGCTCATATGCATATGCTGCCACCCCTCACCCAAGTTCTCTTTATTTTCTGCCCTCTGGAATGATTGTTCTGTATGGAACAAAACTACTAAAATTCATGACTCATAATTTTAAAACATGTTTTTTCTTATCTGACATTGTGTTCCATGATGGTGACCTTCAGAAACACCCCACAATGATGTGATATTTCTTATCTTCTTCTACTTTTGAGAGTTTCCCTATGTCCCTTCTCTATCCTTTTCCTCTTTTGAAGGCAAGGAGTCTCTGCTATGTAACTCCAATCTCTCTCTGGCCATCATCTTTTAACATGCAGCCTTACCATACCCCACAGTCTCTCCCTGCCTCTATGACCCTTCAGAAACCATTTTGATATCCTCTAAACCTCTGTAACATCACCACAGTCTTCAGCCCAATTATTGCTACTGACTGCTACAACTGTTACAACCCTTGACAAGTTTTCTACCACCACCAATCATTATGTTCCAAGTGCTTACCTAATAACTGCGTAGGGGCCCAAAAAATCTGGGTGGAATATTTCAATTATACTCCCAGGATAGGGAGCAGGGGTGGATCTACCATCGTTGGACAATGCACTGGTGTCCTGCTCTGGTGTTCCCTAAAAAATCCTGTGCTCAGTCAGATTTCCTGCACTATAACTTCATGCTGCATACTTTTACACCTCAGACCTGAACCTACCCATACTCACTGCAACTCTGTCACCAAATATAAAAGCATCTATTTTCCCCTTTCAATTGCCACTTCAACCCTTAAGCATCTCCTTCTCTCTCCAACTTTACAGCCTAACACCTTGCCAACCAAGAAGCTCAGTCAGACACAAAACCTCTCACACATATCTCTCACAAAACTACTTAACACACACATTACTTCTGTTCTACCCCCTCCTCACAGATACAGTCAGCTTATTGACCCCAGTCACAGAGGATCAAGTGCTGAAAACTTTTGCCTTGTCCCCAACCTACAATTGACATTGCAATTAGGTAACAAATTCACCTGCTCACAGCAATATCAAAGAGGCATTTCTCCTTAGTAATACATCTTGATTTCTCTATTGTGTTTGTCTCAGGTAATGCCCCATTCTTCCTGTAAACTCATTGTTTGAATCATATCTTTCTAATTACAATTGTGTACCTACTCTTCTCCACTACCATTGTCATTTGGGATACTTCAAGCCTCTGTCCTGGGTCCCTTGTATTTTTGATCTATACTTAGTTTCTTGTAAGACTAATTAGCTAATTAGCTCCTTTGGGTTTCAGTATCATCTCTATGCTGATGATATCCAAATCTACCCCCTTCCTCCTACCCCTGTCACAGCATGTCTTTCTAATATCTCCTCCTAGATGGCCTTCCACGATCTAAAAAATAACATCTCAAAACAATTGTAATTACTGCTTCCTCCTCCGGTTCTAAACCTTAAATTTTAAAAATTCTTAGATTATGTTCAAGAATGTTAATTCATTGAAGTAATGATACCTACTATAAAGTGTACAAAGTAATGAATGTCCATAAAAACAATAAAGAGGCATAAGAGATAATATTGTGTAATCTTGTCTAATACAGCAAGGACACTATTTGTACATTTTATTTTTAATTGTTGCTCTTTTAAATTTGATTTTTTTCTTTTTTTTTTTTTTAAAGTTATGTTTTAAATATAGCAATGGTATTCTATATTCTTGCTAAATACTGAATTTCCAGAGAATGGGTCTGGATAGCTATATGGAGAGTCTTTTCTATAGGTAATTACTTACAAAGCCCTCAGCAACCCCCGCCTCCTTATATCCTAACTTTTGTCTCCCATGACACTCCAAAGCAACATCTCTGCCTCTCATCCCCTATCAATATATCCAAACAAGCTTACCTACAAGACTTCTCAAGTCACTCACTCTTTGGAATACTCTTCCTCGCTTCATTAAACTCTCCATTATTATTACCGCCTTGATTTTAAAATTGCTCAAGACGAGGGACCTCGTCCTCCTGCACCAATGCACATGTATAAATGTTTTGTCTTGTCATCTTTTTTACTGACTTCATATGTACTATATTTTTCTGTGTATAATTCGCCCCCAGGTATAAGATGACCCCTATTTTTGGAACACAAAATTAATAAAAAAAATTATATGGAAATGTGTATTCTATAACTTCTTATTGTGCCACACATATATTTAAGTGCACTTTCTGTCATGATTTTCACTGATTTCCATTCCAGCTCAATATCCCTGTGACCACATCATTTATTACTCAGACGAGCTGTGCATTGCATTTTTCCGGTTTAACACAGTAATAAGTGATGTGGTCACAGGGATATTGAGCTGGAATGGAAATCAGTGAAAATCATGACAGAAAGTGCACTTAAATAAATGTTTATTAGATTAAGAAGTAATAGAATACATATTTCTTTGGACACAAGCACTGTTTCCAATACATGTGATCTTTTCTCCTGCCTTACAATTGCCACAGCGGCATCTAGCGGCCACTTGCAGTAATGCTGCAGTGCTGTATTCAGTGTATAAGATGACCCCTCTATTTTAAACTTCAATATTTTGCACAGTAAAATACGGTATGTCAAATTTCACCCGAGTGTTTATTGCACCCTAGAGCTATGCAGTCTATTGTTATTCTACAAATAAAATACGATAATAAATATAATAGATTTTTAGCAGCTAATACAATCAAGCACTAAGATGAAGGGTGTTTTTTTTCTGTATTTTATTAATATTTGTATTTTATTAATATACACTTGAGAAAATATGTGGTTGCACTTAATGGTAAATTGATGTAGCTATATATTTTACATTACACATTTTGGTAGAATTTTTTAAATGTGTATGTTTATAATGAGATATGTATTTTCATCTCCATGCTGACTATGAAGTATGCCCTTCAGTCCAACACCTGACATTTAACACTTGAGTGGATTCAAGTCTAGAGTAATCCTCCATTCAGCATATTCTGAGTATTATTTCCCAGTTGCATTAAGCAAAAAAAGGAAATATCTTCTATATTCTGGATGGATTTTTTTTTCCATTAATTTGGTTAAAAATATTATTCAGTTAAAAGGGAATAAAACAAATAAGGCAAAAATATAGATTGGGAAATCCCTAATATTGTAGAACAAATAAGTTAACTAGGACAGGACTAGGAGTTTATTTTATTTTTAATAATGCAGCAATGTGTCCTTGTAATGTTCTTTAAAATGTAATCAATAGAAAGATGACACATTTTGGGAAAGTCTCCAGATTATCAAGTCCAATTTTTAGATTATTTATTTTCTTTCATTAAAGAATACAGTCTTTTCATTAAAAATAGTCATATCACTTACTCAAGAGTTTTTCGCTGTTTTTTTTTTGCTGTGATTTACAAAGTGTCTAAGGCTGACAGATTTTCTCCAGTGTAATGAGTGCATACAGTTTTCATTGACCCTGAGATAAGACTTAGAAATATATATATAAGTTCTAAAGCATGAAAAGAAAAATCAATAAGATAGCTTAAAGGCCATACACTATTGATGTTCACATTCTCTTTAGTTTATGATACAGTATTATCATTGTTTTCTCCCGAGGTTTAGTTTGAGAATTAAAGAGCATCACATCTTTGAATAGTTTCTCAATTTCTGTTGTGGGTGAATTTCCTCCAAATAATGTTTTTATCTTTAAATGAAAGCAAACCTGTCATGTGAAATACATAATTAATAATTTTGTTGTGTGTTGATTTCATATACCCAGAGGCAGTTTGTTTTTATCTGCCTATTTTAACAAAGCTCTGCCAAATTTATAAATCTCACGCTTCTACAATAACTGTATGTGAGTTTACTTCTTGAGCGTCATGCACATTCTTATTTCAATCAAAGCCCTCGGGATGCAGTGAGAAAGCAAATCTTGCACATCAATCAATGCATCACTGTATAAATAGGCAGGTGTCTAACAAAATAAAAGTAAAAAGTTTTTCATTTTATTAGATTAGATTAGAACATGTTTTTGAGCCTAAATACATGTTTCATCATAAAGAATCGTCTGTTCCGTTTGGTTGTCCTTCCCCTTCAAATCTTACATACTATAGGATCTATTGTTCAAACATTTGAAAAGTTACAATTGTTAATTATTTAATTTATAAATTTTTTAAATAAATGTATGTTTCATACATGCATGAACTCCATATTAACGTTTCACTTTAGGTAGCTATTCTTATGTTTATAATTTCCTTAAAAGATTTAATGACTGCTGATGTACTTTGACATTTAACTCCTATATGGGGCCGTTCTGTCCCCTTAAGTTCTTTTCCTATCAATTCTTCTAAAAAACAAAGCTCTCTAACAGCAGAAAAACAACATTGGGTCTAGACCCTTTTTTACCATACAGTTCAGTCTTTGATAAGAACAAAATATTTACCTTAATGAATTGATTTATGAAACAGGTCTCGTGCAAAAGTGCAATAATCACTGACCTGCAATCTACAGATTAAATTAGCAAATCTGATTAGGTACTTATACTTTCCAGGGCTGTCAGTAAGTCATCTCTCAGCATCCAGTCAGAGGGCTGACCGCAGGGCATAGGGAGCAAAGATGTCGGGAGCGATATTTTCGTTGGCGCGCATGCGTCAGGGTTTGGTGTACACCTGAAAGTCGTGCTACCCAGCAATTTATATGTTATGGTAATATGGGTACACTATCTTTCATTTCCTTCTAAACATTCATGTATTAACTTAAAATTCATCCTTTTCAGCAGAAAACAGAGATTCAGCCACTTGCATTGCATTACACTACTGACCCATTACATTACAACTTCTTTCTTTTTCCTCAATATACACAAGACATTTTTCCAAGCAGTCAAACTTTTCAAACTGCATTGAATTTCCACATGGGCATGCTATGGATATATTTGCTGAGACTCTGCAAGGGTAGGTTTATACCTAAATTGTTACAGAAGGGGTGACTACTTATCATTAGTTTTTCGTATGCTTTAGATGAAAGAAAGTAAACGCTCACAAACAAGTTAAGATTTGTAAAGCTTTATTTACCTGAGGTTATTGTTAAGACGCAGCTTGCTCACTGTGCTGTAAGGAGTCCAGCTGCACCTCAGTGACAGGGCCTACAGAGGCCGAAACGCGTCTGGAGTTTGCTGTTTCTCCTGTTCAGGGTATTTTGGGGCTGGGTCACTCTTTTAAGTGAAACCAGACTGATATACTACAAGATATTTCTCCCTTTGAAGGGCACACGTGAGCTAAAAGAGGTTGCTCTCTAAGTAGGTAACCAGACCTATAGACCAAACCTACAAAGGTATTGCTCGCTCTCAGATGAGCACCTCTACTTTTTCTGTTCAGATGTAGCTTATAACAAAGTTCAGTGATACAGCATACTTCAGTATCCATCTGCTGAAGAGGCCCATGAGTATGCACAACTTTATCAGCATGGGATGGAAACTGATGGTCACAGCAACAGTTCGCTGTTGCATGGTGATCTTCTGCTCAAATTTGGGTGTTGACCCTTTATATATATATATATATATATATATATATATTTGTCACTTGCTGGGTTCAATTATTTACTGGAAAATATATGCTTTTGGGGGTTTGCCCACCAGTGCTGGGGACTTTAGGGTTAATGTATATATTGTCATTTTAACACCTGCTGATCATGGAATTCTCCAAACAATTACTTGCTTAATTGCTGTCATAGCAATTTCCCCTGTAGCCTTTACCATTGCTGCTATTGTTTATAAGAAGCTTCCATTTTAGCTCAAATACAAAAGCTACTTAGCAATTTACATCATCAACTCAGTCTACATGTTCATATAGGTATCCAGGTGTAGCCAAAGGCATTGCAATATAATCACCATTACTATCCTCATCAAACAATTGGTCACTGTTAACACCAGATGCAGATATATGCTTTATCAATAGTGATGTCCCGAACAGTTCGCCGGAGAACTATTCACGGTGATTTTCGCATGTTCGCGTCCGCCACGAACGGCGAACACATGCAATTTTCGGTTCTGACACTATACTTTATCATTGAGGAAACTTTGAACATCATTTATTTTATTTTATCATTTTTTGTGTGTAATCTATGCCTGCCTGCCAGCGTGTGTGTATGACAGGCTAACACCTAACAGCTTATATTGTGCTTATTTTCACTACTCATACCTGGTGGTGTAACATACATTAAAAACAACCATTTTTTTCCTGTAATCTAATTTCAGTTGCCTGCCTGTGTCAGGCTCACAGCTTATATTATGCTCAGTGACATAAAACATTTTTTTTTTGACTGTAATAGATTGAATAGTAATTGCCTGCCTACAGGCGTGGGTGTGAAGCCTATTGCATCTACTCTGCCAACTTTTGCCATTGCACAGTGATACGTCATATCTGGTGCAACCGTAGTGTACAGTGACATAAAACAACACTTTTTTTACTGTAATCGATTGAATATCAGTTGCCGACCTACAGGCGTGTGTGTGAGGCCTACAGCGCCTACTCTGCCAACTTTTGCCAGGGCACAGTGACACTCATATCTGGTGGCACCTTAGATTGCACGCACAGTGCCCCAAATTTGATGTAGGAGGTCCGACCAAGCATCTTTTTCCATCTCCCTGTTCCAAAAATCAATGCCATATACACGTCCCCTAATAGTGGACGTAACAGGGATTAAACCGATAGGAATAGTACTACTTAACAGTACACACCTTATAATAACACAGACAGAGGCAACGCAGAGAGAGGAGTCTGAAGAAGAGGAGTCAGAAGAGGAAGGTGGCTTTGAGGAGGTGGAAGACCAAACACAGCAGGCGTCCCAGGGGGCTTGTTGTCACCTTTCGGGGACCCTTGCTGGCTGGGTGGAGGAAGAGACCTCCAATGACATCAGTGAGGACAAGGAACGGGACATGTCTAGCTTCGTATCCAACCTTGTGCAAATGGGGAGTTTGCGGTTGTGCAAAGCGACTGTTTGCGGTGCATTAAACGGGGAGATTGGTCTGTTACTGTGAAGCGGGTGTAACCCTTACTCTACCTGATCGATACAACATCATACCTGATGTTTTAAAGCATGTTATTCCAAACAATTTAGGAATGTTAGGTGATTTATGCCCTTTATGGCTTAAAACCAGACTCTGCATCAACTATTATTATATTTATATTTATATTATAGTTTTATAAATGTTAGGTGGGACATGAGTTAGTTAAAGGGAGGTAGATTTTTTTTAAAATCATCAGTAATAGAAATAGATAATTAGATATTACAGTTTGAATTAAAAAATGTGGTACACAGCTATGTTTTTTATTTTTTATTTTGCTGGTGTACTTAGATAACCTGGAAACCAGAAATAAACATTTAGCGTTCATTTAATTTGTTTCTTTTTAGAGTTCTACATTAAATCTATTTGTGTGCAGAATAGATGATGAACCATTCTAGCTTTGTTTCTATACCTCTTTGGAAAAAATGTGCACGAAACCTGTTGTATGTTCCCATGCCCCATACTGTATGTCCATTCAAGATTGTTTTTTAGGTACAGACAAACATGTCAAGAAACAATAAAATATGAAGTGTATATCCCGTCACTAAGTTCAATATTTAAGTTTCACCTTGTGAAGCATGCAAGTTCTAAGGGCCAAGGGAACTAGAGCCTTGCTGTTTTTATTTGTCTTATCCAGGATAGGATGGAGGGAATCTTTAAACCTTTTTCCTTTGTTTGCAAGCATTTAGGTTTTGTCAAAATACCTCAGTATTCTACTTCTTCTATTTTATATATTTCTTTCTCTTATTTCATAGCAGACTGGGAGTCTAAAATATAGTGGAGCACCAACATTAAAATATTTATTTGCCATAAAAAGAGAAACCATAAAACCAGTTAAGTATTGGCAAATTAAAGTGAAAATATGTCAAAGGAAATGAGACACAGTCACTAGACCATTGTCATATCAATATAACAATGTGGTTGATTTAACCAATTATATGTAAATTAATAAATCCATCTACAGAAATTGCAGTTCAGATAAATACAGAAACACTGTTTCCATATTTAAATGTTTTGTTAGATAAAAAAAAAGCTAACCATAAACTTATCCACACCAGCTTGATGTAGCCCTGAATCAGATCACTTGCTCCTTGCCTGGGTTATGAGTTAATCACCAAAATAATTTTTACTGTGACTGGTATTAAGCAGGCTGAATTTTGGGGGAAATGAGACCAATATTAATATATCCTATAATGTATCCTAATGTTATTTTTTTTTTTTTTAAAGCAATGAGATTCCCTAATAGTACAGCCAGTTACAAATATAACTAACTACGGGAGCACGTCTTTAGCACAAGCGCTACATGTGCCCCGACATTTGAGCCAACCACAGATGTGCACTGGCATAACAGCGCGCACACCCAATAGCGCGCTCCGATAGGTTGGCGCACATTTGCCAGAGGTTGTGAGATGACCCGGGCACCTCTGCCACTTATTTGTGCTATAGAAGATGACACACAAACTTTGCAAATGCTATAAGAGTGTGTGCCAGCTGCTGACTGAGATAGACCCAGAGATCTCCAGGAAGGACTGACAGGTAATGTCTTACAATTTTAAAGTACTGCAGGCTGGTTTATGTGAACCAGGTGGGCACTGTTTTAGAGGGGTGTAAGGTATACAAATATAAGGTACCTGTCAGTCCTCTCCAGAGATCTCTGGGTCTGTCTCAGTCAACAGCTGGCACACACTCTCATAGCACCTGCAAAGTTTGTAGCATTGTGAAGGCCAGCTTGTGGCACAGTTAGAAGTGGCAACACAATGTGAGGTGACATAGAGGATCCAAGCCCCTAAGGAGCTCTTATCTGCTACTGCTGTATGTGCATTTCCTCTGGCTCTGAACTCATGGACAAAATATGTTGCTTTGTGCGCTCAGCCCAACCACATCCTCTGTGTGTCATCTTCTATAGCACAAATGAGTGGCAGAGCTGCCCAGGCTATCTCACAACCTCTGTCAAATGCGCGCCGACCTACTGGAGCGTGCTATTGGGTGTGCGCGTTGTTATGCCAGCGCACATTTGTGGTTGGCTCAAAAGTAAGCCCGCTGACATCGAGGCGCATGTAGCGCTCTCACTAAAGACGACGTGCCACTAACTATGGCTTTCATGAGTCAGAACCTGATGAAAGAATCTTGTGGAAAGTATTAGCCCCAACCACCTTTGATAACTCTTGTATTCAAATATATTGTTGGCCACTCCTCCTTTCTCTACCTCAGACTCTAACTTTTCTATGTTTGTTTGTAGTTCTCCAACTACAGCCTCCCAGATGGTCACATCTGCATCTCTGCAAATGAAACATGCCAATAGCACACCCACATTTGATTACTGCTGCTTTGCATAGCAGACCACTGCATATTTTGTGTATCTGCTTCAATTCCCAACATTGGTGCATGACAGCTATTGAACACAGCTACAAATTATCTTCTCATGTGTATTTTCCTGTCTTCGAGCTCTCTTTAATCTACTCATCTATACTTCTCTGATCTTGCTCTTACTCAGTAGAACCTACAAAGTATTCTTGATCAGACGCTTACCTCACTATTGTCTAGTAACTTTCCCCACTTCTTGTTATAAATTACTTTCTTTAGCTTGTAATCTCAAAAGCCTTCAATTTTGTTTTATATAAAGGTAAGTGCAGGGACCTCAGCTCCTTTTGTATCACATGTTTACAACTGTATTGTCATAATGTCATTTAATAACTGTATCCCTGTAATCAGTGCTACAAGATACGTTGGGGCTTTATAAATAAAGAATAATGATACGTGTATTTTCTTCTTTATATGTAATACTTTTTCCAGGCTAATTACATTAAAACATTTTTAGTTTATCATATAATTTTCATAAGTAATTTTCAGATAGACTCAATTGTTTTCCTTTAATTTATATTAGAAGTAAATATTTGAAACAGTGTTTGAAATAGTGTGTATTGGAACTTACAGATAATAACTTTAAGTTATGTTAATATATTTCATTTGAAGTTAAATTTCAAGTTTTAAATGGATATGAAAAGAACATTGTACAAGTGTATAGTCACTGTTATATCCACAGTTAGAGAATTAAGTACTGTTCAAAGTCATACACTTTTACATACAATATTCAAATTCATATTTGACAATGCTAACATTGGATGTCTGCTTTATCTCTGCTTTTTTATATGATTTTTCGAGTGTGTTCATTCAATCATTGTCCATCATGTATCTCCCTTACCCTTATGTCTCATGTTTCCAAACACATCACTTAGATTGTAAGATTATTTTGAGTGGGAACCTGAAAATTAATTGCATCTAATCATCTACCATTTTATAGTACAGTATTGTTTGACAACTAAAGATTAATAATAAAAATACCATGTGGTACGTTCATGGTTCTTTGAAAATAACTTCATTGTTACATAGTATATGCATTATATCAAGTGAGCTATTATTTTTAATCACACACATACCTCAGCTGCATGTAGTACATGAGTAATAGAGAATGCATAAAATATTACCAATCGATCTTATCTGTGTTTTCATTACACATAGCTTTACATTATTATTATTAGCCTTATTTGTAATGCGCCAACACATTAGTCAGCCCTATACATGATTTAAGTACCAGGCAAAAACTGTTTAACAAAATGCAATTTAATAGAGGGCCTTGTTTTTGAACTTAGAATCTAGCATACACATTGCTTACAAGATTGAGAATTTGAAAACTTACATTCTAAAGGGATTGTTTGTGGTTCAGGTGGGTGATAGGTGCATTGTGCATATTAAGGAAGAAGGTGATACGCTTCTTTAAACAGATGCATTATATATTGTATATATTGTATATTGTGTAAATTGTGTAAATTTTATATATTGTACACATGCATATATATTGTGTCATGAACAATAATTACTTCCATTTATACAGCATGTGTACACTTCATTGAAAAAGCAAGGATATGGAATGAAAAAATGTAATGATGAAACCTTTAGCATTCAGTTCAGTAGAAATTACCTTTATAGCAAGGATAACTGATTAAGAGCCTTAATTCAATTGAGAAATTGTAAGTTGCAGTAGCCCCGTAAGGGAGGACGTAAGTTAATTTGCTATTCAATTGGTGTTTTTTTGAGAACCACAAGCAGGACAAGTGTTACCGGCTTGAAATCCTTGGGGTTGTTAAAACAGCCCATCGAAGCCTTTGAGCTTTCACGTCTGCAAGAGTTCCGATCGCTAAAAACGCAAATCGATATTCAAGCCCGTAAACGGCAAATGTCGGTCCAAATCTTATAGGTTCCAAATAGGACCCGCAAAATGTTTACAGACTACTTTGTAACACTGCAAAACACAATACAAACACACCAATGCACTTTAAAATATGGGCAAAGCAATGAAAGGCATTAGAATTCATTGCACAATAATTCTTAATTAACAAATAGCTTCAAAACAAATTTTTATTTTTTTCATATGTTGTAATGGTCATGCATATGCCAATATGAAAAGTCATGCTGCAAGATGCTGAAAGTTATTAAAGACACACTACCTGATTAAATTGCAAAACATATGCATGAACATGGCTGCCATATTAACATTTTCTCACTCACAGAGGCTCTAATGTGGACCCTAAAAATACAAAGATCATCTTATATACATCTCACTCATCACATCTACATTGAGAAAACAAATAGTGGCCAAATTACACCCCCACATCACATATATCAAGTACCAGGGGAACATTGTAGATTTGTTTGTTCAGTCCCTCAGTTGTGTCCGACTCTCTGTGACCCTATGGATTGCAACAGGCTTACTTATGTCTCTGTCTGTGTGTATCAACAAGGTTAGCAAGTAACACATACTGGGATGGGTTGCCGGTTCCTTCTCCAGTGAACTGTGATTTGTCTGACATCTCTGCTTTTACCAAACACCTACAGTGGCCCTAAATTGTATAGCTCACAGCTTCATTGAGGTACACAAGCCCCTTCACTGACAATCAGTTAGTAATCCAGAAGGGGACCAGGGGCACATACACCACACTAATCTACTCTAACTCCATCAGGAAGAACCACAAGAACACAAGGAGACTGTGCAGAGGACCAACAGCCAACTCACCTTCATCAGGGATAATCACCACTTCGTCATCCTGGAAAGTTCCACGCCATTACTGGTGGCCATGTACCAAGATGTATACCCATTATCATTTGGTGACATCCCAGTAAGTGTTTTGCTATCAAGCAATTCACATTATCACCTGTCATATTGTTATCAGGCCTTCAGGGGAATGTTGATAATCCACAATTTAACAAATTGGACTTTGCATGTGTATTAACCCTTTATAATGATACTAGCGACATGCCCGTCAAAACTGACGGGGCAATAACATTTTAAGGCTGGGAAAGCTGCTTGCCACACAATGTAAGTCTCTGACACTGTTAAATTTTTTTGTTATCTACAAAGAAGTACAACAATTATAATAAAAAATGTTTTTAACTTTCAACTTGTATTTCACCAACAGGTAAACCATCATTTTTGAACAATATTAACTATTTTAATTTTCATGTATGCAAGAATAATATAACAATGGCTGAAGTTTTGATAAATACGTATTTTAAACCATTACATAATACTTTGTAACATGCAACTTATTTTTGAAACAATGGTGAACCATTTTTTTTTACAATTAAAATTTGCACAATTTAAGATATGATAGAGAAAGATTTCCTGAATTTCCATTAATGCTTTTAATAGCGCAATGGTCTTATTGTAACGTTTCAAAAAGTCTTCACACATATGTAATTTAAATGTGTCCCACAAAGCTAATGCATCAGGTACATTGCAAAATATGCAAATGAAAGCAAATTGTTCTCTAATTTGCTTTGGCATTTGACATAGTGCTGCTTCTTCTAGACATCAATCCCATTCCGTATCATCTGCTAGGAAGTTTTGATGTCTTGCAGCTAGTTGGAAAGTATCATAAACGATGTAATTCACTGTGCGTAAATGTTCATACCTTTGTGCAACAGGAACATGTAAAAGAAGTAATCTTAAGATGAAACGTTCAATGTCTCTTGGACTAACGGTATAAATTTGTGGGATAATTTTATGATTATCTTTTTTTCGTTGTCCTGGCAATTTAATTGAAACCAAGCAGTAAGTGTTGTTGTTCTATGTTCACTTTGTGATAAAGCATTTATTTCATTCCCTGCAGTGAAGCAAACAAATTGACTTTGTGGCAAATGGGCATCTAATCGATACACAGCATTTGACTGATCATGCATCTCATATTTGAGAAAACGTAAAATTGCTTCTGGAGCACTTTCATAGCGAGCATCTTAATAAGATGAAAGTTCATCATGTAAAACTGGATTGGCTTGTTCTTTTTGTGCACCTTGCACAACAACATTTGCTGCATCATATCCTTTGTATATATATTTATACACTTATTTGATGGATTTGATAGAAGTACAAGCTTCAACATTTCTGTGTGGATAATAGCTGTTTGTCCTCTTCTTTTATACAAATGGTATCAATCACAATTAGCATAAGTCTGCATTTGAAACTGTTTTGGGAACTCTTTTGTGCATTTTTTATTTTCCATACATGGTGAATTTGGATTGATATCTCCACATGGACCATGAATCATTCTATGAGATACAATCTCATAAAGTTTTGAATATTTTTCTGGATGTGGCAGATCAGCAGTAATTACTGAAACCACTCTCTCTGCCGTATTAAATTTTTTTGAATGGTTTGCCAAATTTAGTCACAATAGCCATAGCATCATTGTATCTTTCTTGCATATTGCGAGGAGATCCTTGGAAAGAGGATGGCAAAATCATTGCTCTTCCAGCTGGAATGTCTCTGTTTGCAGCCAATTCAGTAACATAATCTATCAATCCACAATATTGTTCCACTCAAAGCTTGTTTTGTAGAAATTTGACAAATTTTAGATTTTTTACTTCGAGGAATCAATAAACCATTGTTGTGTGAGTTTTCCCCCACATAAAATAGGATTAAAATGATCACGAATAGCAGTTTGTGCCACTTTATATTTCAGTATAGAAATATTGTTTCTAACATGAACTTTACTATTGGGATAACTTTGCAATTGTAATTTTGGTTGCCATCCTGGCTCACCATTTGGAAAGAAAATGGGATATGTCATAAGATCCAAATTACAACTTAATATATTTATATTTATAAAAGGTTGGTCTTCATTGTGTGGATATATTCTAATATCCCACTCAAATGGTGGTTCACCATCATCATTTTTAAAGACCATGGAAACCTCATTTGCTGTTGGTAAATTATTCCATCTTTGATCAGTATGGCAACCTCTTTTGAGAACCCTATTTACTCTTGGCATTGGCAATTGATTTATTTGCACATGTGCCTGTTGTTCTTTTTCAACCTCTGCTAATTATTTGTATGCTTGACTATATGGGTTGTTGCCCACAATGTTATCAAGCTGTTCAAAGACTATGGGTAAGCATTGTTTATTTTTAGGAAGCATCATTCGTTGTTTAACAGCTTCCATTGTATCAAGGACGTTTAACAGTAAATTTTCTTTGCTCTCCTGCTTCTGGGTGTAAATGTGATGTCCAGTGGTAAATTTGTCCTTGTACCTTAAAACAGTAAGGTGCATGTCCTGGGACATTTTCTGCTAATGTTGCACCTATTGTAGCAAATGAAATTGCACGGTTATAAGACCTAATGTTTTTTTGTTTTCTAATTTGGACATTTTGGATAACTCATTATACTTTCTAAATATTCTGGAAATGTGTGTCTTTCTGGAAGTCTTTCCTTTCTAACAGCAACTAATAAACTGTCCATCAGTTGGTCTTTCCTTCAGAAAATGATAGGCCCCACATAACTGAAAAACCACATTCATTAATCCATAATAATGAGTGTTTACTGTTAGTGTTGTAAATAAAGCACTACCGTGAGCTTCCTCAACATAGATATCACTACAACTTTCTATATTTACATTGGTGTCATGTGTATGAACATTGGTGTCATGAGGCAATATTGGGTCATTAGGCAATGTTTTACAGACTTTTTTTGTTTACTTTTTCTTTTCTTTGAAGCTCCACCCCTTGATTTTGTGCTTTCTTAGTAATTTTTCTTTTATTTAGAAGTCTCTGTCGGTCTTCTTCTCTTAAGCACTGCGAAGTCTCAGGGGTTCATTCTTGTCTTCTGCATTGTCCACCATTGTAATCTGTAAGGTGTAAGATCTTTAATTTTTTTTTTATTGTACATATTGTTTTTACCTGTCATCAATGCAAAACCTAAATAGCAGTAATGAATCAGTAAAATTACTTGAAATGCATTTGTAATGTTTTCATTAAATGAATTAATCAATCAATGGGTTATTTTTAATTTGCATACATGAAAAACAAAAGAGCGAAGCATATATATATATTGATAAATAAATTCAGTCTAAAATATGTAATTTTTTTGTTTTTATAATAAATTATGAAGTAATTAATAAATGAATATTCATTAATGAAATAATTTAAAACTGTCATCAATGCAATACATAAACAGGTAATCTTGTGTTCCTAAAGAAGGGCAAACAGAAAGAGCTGTGAGCAAACTATAGATTGGCCTGAAAAAGGATTTGTAATGTTTTGATTAAATTAATTAATCAATAAATCAAGTTATGAGGTGTACTTGTCATTCATTAAGACATAAATGGCTAAGCATATATGTATTCATAATGTTTTTTTTTTTTTTGCTTTAAACTATTGATTAATAATTCATTAAAACAAAAAAATAAGTTAATTAATTAATCAATAGCTGTCATCAATGCAAAAAAAAAACTGCATTAATCCTGTTTTCCTAAAGAATGTCATCATTAAATCATATACCTGTCAAGTTGATCCTGTAGCTGATCAAATCCTGTAGAGCTCACTCTCTGTCTTCAGGCAGGTGGAGATGAGGAATCTGTAAAATGACATATAAAGCATTTTTTATGTTTTGATTCAATTAATTCATTAATCATTTAAAGTATCCTGTTTTATTGGCATACATGCAAAATATAAAGGCCTAATCATCAAGTAAATGCATTAAAAAATATTAAAAAGTGTCATAACATAATAAACTGATTAAAATATTTAAGTGCATATAGGGTCCTATCCCTGTTAGACAATGAGCAGGAACAGAGATATATAAGTGCATTAGAAAATGTACCTAATTTTTGGGCAAGTTTAAAATGTTTATTTTGCTTCTTTTTCTCTAATTATTAATATAGTTAATCAATGAATGTACGTTAATGATCAATACTCTAGATATCTTAATGCAATATGAAATCTATACATTGTAAAATAGACAAAAATGTTTTTATAATGATTACTAATTACTAATTAATTCACCCATAGACATTAATTAATTAATCAATAACAGTGATCAATGTAAAACAAAAAGCCTTAATCCTTTTCGCCTAAAAAAGAGCATCATTAAATTAAATACCTGTAAAGGTGATCTTATTGCAGATGAAATGCTGCAAACGTCACTCTGTGTATTCAGTCAGCTGCAGAGATGATCCAACTGTAAAATGAAATGAGAAGCATGTTTAATGTTTGAATGCAATGAATTCATTAATCATTAAGAGTATGATGTTTAATTGGCATATATGCAAAAACGTAAAGGTATAAGCAGGGATATATTCATAAATAAATGCACTATAAAATATTAAATGTAGCAGATGTCATAATATAATAAACTGATTTCAATATTTAACTGCTTTGAGGATCATATCCCTTCCAGGCAATAAGCAGCAACACAGATACTGTATATAAGTGCACTGTATAATGTAAATATTTTTTGTGCCAGTTTAAACAAGTTTTTTTTTATTATTACTATTTAATATTTACTAAATTAATGAACATTCATAATGAATTAATCAAAGAATAAATATATTAGAAAGAGCTAAACATTAATATATTCATAAAGTAAACACAGTCAAAAATATGCCTATTTTTTCTTCATAATTATTAGTAATTAATAATTAATAAATTAATGAACATTAATAATGAATTAATTAATGAATACATTTATTAGAAAGAGCTAAGCATTAAAATATTCATACAGTAAAGGCAGTCACAAATATATATTTTTTTTGTTCACAATGATTATTAATTAGTAATTAATAAATTAATGAATTTTAATAATGAATTAATCAATGAATAAATGTATTAGAAAGAGCTAAGCATTAATATATTCATGAAGTAAAGGCAGTCTAAACACACTTTTTTAAATTCTAAATAATATTTTTTTTTTATAATATTTTTCTATTAATTAAGTAATTAATAAATGAAAATACTTTACCTATCACATATATAGTTGTCAGCAATACGGGTTGTTGCTAAAGCTTGCGGGCTTGAGTAGCGAGCCCACCGCAACTGCAGCCCTCGCAGTTGCTGGCAAGGAGCACCAAAGACGCTCCTTGCCCTGATGGAGATGAGCCACAGACGCTCATCCCTATGACCCCCTACGACTTTCAGACCGCAAATGCGGACCCTCGCGAGGGGCCGCATTTGTGGAGGTGGAGGCTCTACGGTGCCTCACAATCCCTTACAAACGACCACACAAGCGGGAGTAAAAAAAAAAAAAAAAAGAAGCAATGACTAACTACGGATTTATACAAACAAATACGAGCCGCGGGACTTAGAAAAAAAAATTGCGGACTTACACAAAAACAATTACCACCCGCAAAATACGACCTTAATGGACAACCCACGCACACTGGCAAACATTAAAAAACACAAAGATACACACAAAAAAAACTTACCCACACCAAGGGGGGACACCCAGGACCTCTGCAACACTCGAAAATCCCCTAAGCAAGAAAAAATGGCAGCTGGGAAAACGAAAACGTGGCTACACGACCCCTAAAGCAGCTAAATACCACAAAGCAAATACAGCTTTTACAAAAACCCGTATGACCTACAACATACACCATTAGCAAGGATGCTTCATCATACAAACCTGCCTACCACATACACATTCGCCGCCATTTTACAGCACTAACTTACAGAATGCGAAAGGACCCAACTACACTAACAGCTTCCCCTCACGCACACAGCCTATTTACACTACACACTTCACACATTGCTGACACTTACACCTCAGCTCCACAACAGTGCAAACCTTAATTGTATGCTGCAGGAAGATCAAAACAGATTGTCAGCTCTTGAGCACAATGCTTCCTGCATATATTACTTACAAATAGGTAAAGTATAATAATTTATTACTTATTTAATTTGCAAAAAAAAAAAACACTATCGCAATAAACGCAAAAGCCATTCACTGCGCGCCTCACAACGAGCACCAACGCTGCTCATAGCACACAAACTACACTAGGGGACAGCCTTGCAGATCAGCAATGACCTTACAATGACAGCAAAAGCGCCAATGATAAAAAAATATACAACAACCAAGAGGCTCGCAATGAGCGCTAAAGGCGCTCAGCGCGAGGCTTGCAATGAGTGCCGAAGGATTTCAGACCACCAAAAAAATTTGTGTCTGTGGCAAACAGCATTACCTGCAATTGTGCCTTATATATCGGCTGCGTGCACGAGACAGAACCTTGGGTTTAGGCGGGAAAGCCGCCATTTCAGAATCGTAATGTGTAGATTTGCAACTTAGTGTTGTAAAATGGTGGTGATATTCTATGTGTTACATGCCTGGCAAGCATTTACTGTGCTTCATAACAGTGTATTTTTATACCTCATACGTACCTAGCAAAGTCGTACGTGCCTGGCGGTGTTTTGCGCGTTTTGGTGTAGTGTAGCATTGTTTTCATTTTTTTCGGATGGCATTTTTTCTCTCGCTTTGTCGATCTTTGATTGCCGGGACTCAGTAAATTCAGCTTAAATTTGGTGCAACCTCACTCCCAGACGGCTGGCTGTCCACCCGTGCTGTGTGTAAGTTTTTTTTTTTTTTTTTTAGTTTTTTGTGTCTTTCGATTTGTGCGGTCCAGCTGTTCTTCACTTCGTATTCTTCCGACCTCATATATTTCTCTAAGTTCCGCGCCTCACAATTTTTTTCGCAAGTCCCTCAACTGCTTGCAGCCTAAGGCAATCCCACATTTACTAACTGCTTGGAGGCGAAGTCCCGCATTTTTCAATGCCTCAACGGCTCGCCTCGCTTTGAGAGGCTCGCAGGAGCTCCTTCGGGGCTAAATTTTGCATGCTTCAATGCTCTGTGATTTAATGCCTCAACTCCTCGCCTCCCTATGCGAGGCTTGCAGCCGATGAGCGCCTTCTGTGCTCATCGGCTAAGTCCTCCGAGCTCGGAAGATTGCTGTGCTTCAACGACGATTCACAGTTTGACAATTATTATATGTGATATGATATATATTATTATATGATACCTTATAATGATAATATTATTATTGTTGTTATTATATGTATTAATATATTGCATAGTAACGAGGGCTCATTAGTTTACAGATATAGGAATGTGACAAAAATGTGACGTATGTGGATGTCGCAAAACACTGATCATTGAAAACACACTGACACAGTGAGAATGGTATAACAAAGCTTAATTTCATACACAGAGCACAATCAGAAATGCACAAGACTGTGCATTAATATCATCGGTGTGGTGTGGGCGGATCCTGCAAGGGTAAGAGGCTAGTTTTTGGGAAAAAGGGCATACCGAATGTCATAGTATAGAAAAAACATGATGCATAGCACCTACCAGGGTCACGTGTGGTCACTACACCACTGCAACACTAATCTGATAAAAAAAAAGGATAATCAAAAGTCACTACATTTAATTGAAGAAACCATTAATGTGCATAACACTTACAATTTGTCTGTGTCTGCTCAATGAAACAGATGATTAAACCTCTGGACTGTGTAATCCAATCAATCTTCACACAAACAGTGTGTTCCCAAAACAAACATCTGAAAAAAGTGGTCAAAAAAAGAAAGGTGGAGGAGGATAAAAAACATGCATGTACAGTACAGTGCTAAATACTGTAATTATAACAATACTAGCGTATTGCCCGTCAAAAAATGACGGCAATGAGATGTGTATGTTTGGAAAGTTGTTTAGTTATTAATATACATATGGAATTGTAAGGTAGCGAATGCTGTTTTGTGTGTACTACTGAAATATAGAATTCAAATTAATAAATGAATATACTTTACCTATTTTTATGCATTGTGTTGAAGAGCTGGCAATCTGTGTTGATGTTGCTGTAGCATTAGTGGTGTGGAGGTGCTGTGTAAGCGTGATGAACGTGTGCAGTGTAATAGTGTGCGTGTGCGAGCCGAAACCATTAACGTAGCTGTGTACTTCCGCATTATCCTAAAATAGCGGATAATGTGTGGTATGCGTCTTAGCGGATTATCCGTACGTGTTTTCCGTGGTTATAGTGCTGTAGCCTCGTTTTCGTTTTGTCCGGCGGCCATTTTTTCTGAGGCGCTCATTGCCAAAGTACTACAGTTTAACGGCTTGCCTCGCTGTGCGAGGCTCGCCGGGCGCGGATCGCCTGCGGCGCTCATCACTAAGCCCGCTAAAGTACTACGGTTTAACAGTAAATATGGTAAAAGGGTAAAATGACGGTCAATAAAAATTAAATGTTGTGAAATTTGTTTGCAACACAAAATGACATTTGTCCCTTTTATTTTTTCTTAAAATAAATACACATTTTTTTTTTTTTACTTTTTTTTTTTTGAACTTTCAACTTATATTTCATCAAATGCGTTGTTTTAGGCGTGAAATCCGATGTTGCGCGAGACAAAGGCGTTAAATCTGTGTTAATGCATAAATCTGTAATTGCGTTTCGTAAAATGTGCTCGCTATTGTCTTTTTACTCATTGAGAGGTTAATCCGCATCCTTTGTTTTGTTGTTTTTCGAGCACATATGTCTGTGGCTGTGTTTTACGCAGTTCGTAGTAGTATAGCCTCGTTTTCATTTTTTTCGGCGGCCATTTTTTTCTCGCTTAGCCGATTTTCGATCTTTGTAACTCGGCTAAATCGATGTCAATTGGAGTTCCAACTCACTCCCAGACTTCCTGCCTGGTTCCCCATGCTGTAAGTGACCTTTTTTTTATTTTTTAGTGTATATTTAAAATGCCAGCGCTATTTCACCTTGTGCTCGTCCAAAACTCATCAATAAATTATATAGATAAGTTTTTTCCTGATCCACCAGGTACATCTAGATAGAAATAACGCTCTTTCACCATGTCGTCATCTAGTGCATTTTTGATCGCATTAAATGCTTGCAATTGTAATGTATTTAAAGCAAGTCTCTCTTCTGTTCTTTCTCTTTGTAGTTGAATGTCATAGTTTTCAAAGTTGACATCGTCTATAAACCCTGGATCTGGCAGATTAAAACTTGCACAACTTAATCCATGAGTTAAAATAGAAATTGACATAGTGCTGCTTCTTCTAGACATCTTTCCCATTCTGTATCATTAGCTAGGAAGTTTCTATGGTGCGCAGCTAAATGAAATGATTCATATACTATATCATTAACAGTTCTTAGGACTTACAGTGTAAATTCTTGGGATTATTTTATTTCCACGCCTTTTTCTTTTTCGCCATAATCCTTTAACGAATACATAATGGTATGGAATGTCAATGTATAAGAATTCTCTTGCCTCTAAGTCATTAGAATTTAATTGGAACCATGCAGTTAGTGTAGTGTGGCGCTGCTCACTTTGTGCTAAAGCATTTGTTTCATTGCCAGCATGGAAATACACTAAATGTCTTTGTGGCAAATGTATAGCTAATCAATATTCTGCATGTGATCGATCGTGCATTTAAAATTTTAGTAGACGCCACATAGCTTCTGGCACACTGAGGTAGCAAGCATCTACACGAGAGGCAAGTTCATCATGTACTAGCTCACTGGGTTCGTTATTTTATGTACTTTTGACAACTACAGTACGTGCATCATAGCCTTGGTAAATATATTTCTAGGCATATTTTATGGATTTTATGGAAGTGCCGGCTTCAACATTAATGTGTGCATTATACTTCATAAGTAAATGTGGATTGTATGGTACGACATATCTGTTGTCAACCTTTTTGCCGCGGATAATGGCAGTTTGGCCTTCTCTTCTTCTATATAATGGATAGCCATCACAATTAACATAAGTTTTATCTCGATAATATTTGGGGAATTCTTTAGTGCTTTTCTTATTTTCCATACATGGTGACTGTGGATTAAGATCTCCACATGGTCCGTGAATCATACGATGAGTTACAATCTCATATAGTCTACCATGTATTCCTGGACATGGTAGTTCAGCAATAATGTCAGATTCTACTTTCTCACCAGTATCTAACTTATGTTTTTCATGAAGGATTATAAGAATATGTGCAGTCCTCTTTTTTGAAATTCAAAGGTATAAACATGAGCCAGACATTTGCCATATAACTGAGTTATGGTTATGTCATTCATTTAATTTTATTTTAAATACTCTGGCTACTAAATCTGGTCTGTCGGAAGCAGTTTGGCCAATTAGTAAATTTTGTGTAATCTCTGGACATTGTGGATTACATGTAAATGTAAGAAATAAATCAGGTTTTACAAATTTGGTGACAATAGCCATGGCATCATTGTATTTTTCTCTCATATTGAGAGGAGATCCCTGGAAAGAAGATGGTAAAATGATGGCTTTCCCAGCTGTTATGTCTCTGCTTGTAGCAACCTCTGTGACATAATCCATTAATCCACAATACTGTTCTACACACAGTTTATCTTGTTGATATTTAATGAATTTTAAATTATTGGCCCAACTTGCAAATAGGAATCAATAATCCATTGTTGTGTTAGTTTTCCCCCACATAAAATTAGATTGAATCCATTTCGAATGGCTATTTGAGGGACTTTAAATTCAAGCATGGAAATATTATTTCGCACTCTGACTTTAGAATTTGGGTAACTTGGAAGGGTTAATTTTAATTGCCAACCTGCTTCTCCGTGTGGAAAAAATATTGGATATGTCATTGGATCTAAATTTGTACTTAAGATACTTATATTAATGAAAGGTTGCTCCTAATTTCTGGGATATATTCTAATGTCTCTTTGAAATGGTGGTTCTCCTTCATCTCTTCTAAGCACCATATTGACCTTTGGGATTGGCAATTGATGTATTTCTGCATGAAGTTGTTGTTCCTTTTCTACTTCTGCTATTTATTTTATAAGCTTGAGTGTAGGGGTTATTGGCCATAATTTTATCTAGCTCTATAAAAACACTGGGTAAGCATTTTTTATTTTCTTGAAGCTGCATACATTGGTCAACAGCTTCCATTGTATCTAGGACATATAGTTGAGCACATTTTCTTGGCTCTCCTTCCTCTGGATGTACTCTATTGTATGATCTTATGTTTGTTTGGAAATTCTTGTAGTTGGGAAAAGCAGGTTCAGTCATAATGCTTTGTAAATATGGTGGGAATTGTTGTCTTTCTGGAAGTTTGACCTTGCCTTTTTGACAGCAACTAATAAACTGTCCATCTTTGGGTCTTTCCTGTTTGAAATGATAAGCCTCACAAAACTGAAAGAGAATATTCATATCACCACAACTATGAAGCTCTACAGCTAAAGACTTAAGTAAAGGACAATTTGAAGAAGATACGTCAATGTGAGTCTGTAAGTCATCAGTAGAAATGTTATGTGATTGATTGTTCAGCAACAGGTTCTAAATGCTTTTGTTTTTTGTTGCTTTCTTAAGGGTTGTTTTTATGTTTTCAGCTGCTAGTCTTTTGCTTGCAAGTAGTTTGCGTTCTTTTCTCTGCAAATTTCCTTCTGCTCCGGCATATGCTGCTTTGCCCATGTTTTTTGTCATCTCTATTTTGGCGTCTTTTCTTTTCCTGTGTCTTGTCAGTATCCGTCATCTTAATCTATAAATAAAAATAATGTATTATTAATTTGGTTAGTGATTGGAATTATTTTAGTAAGTCAATTTACTCTGATTTTGTTGGTATGCTGTTTTATGTGCAACAGTGTTGTTATTATAGATTTAGGTTGTGTGTTTTAGGTTGTAGGTTACTGTAGGAGAAAGTGTGTTGATAGTTGGAAATTGTTATGTGTTACTATTATAGATGTCGCGAACATTTCGCCCGCGGACTATTCGCGGCGATTTTGGCATGTTCGCGTTCGCATCAGACGGCGAACACATGCGCTTTTGGGTTTCTCCCCCTATTCTTTATCATTGAGGAAACTTTGACCCTGCACCTCACAGTCAGCAGACACATTCCAGCCAATCAGCAGCATACACTCCCTTCCAGGGCCTTCCATCTGAAGAACAGCATACATTTTAGAATCATTCTGAAGCTGCATTCGTTGTGAGAGGATATATAGTGTAGCTGCTGGAGATTTAATAGGGAAATTGATAGCCAGGCTGTGTATTTAGCTTCCACTACAATTAATCTAATTTCAGTTGCCTGCCTGTGTCAGGCTCACAGCTTATATTGTGCTCAGTGAAATAAAACAACACTTTTTTGACTGTAATAGATTGAATATCAGTTGCCTGCCTACAGGCATGTGTGTGAAGCCTATTGCATCTACTCTGCCAACTTTTGCCAGTGCACAGTGATACGTCATATCTGGTGCAACTGTAGTGTACAGTGACATAAAACAACACTTTTTTGACTGTAATAGATTGCATATCAGTTGCCTGCCTACAGGCATGTGTGTGAGGCCTATTACATCTACTCTGCCAACTTTTGCCAGTGCACAGTGACCCTCATATCTGGTGTCACCTTAGATTGCACGCGCAGTGCCCCAAATTTGAAGTAGGAGGTCCGACCAGGCATCTTTTTCCATCTCCCTGTTTCAAAAATCAATGCCATATACACGTCCCCTAATAGTGGACGTAACAGGGATTAAACGGATAGGAATAGTACTACTTAACAGTACACACCTTATAATAACGCAGACCGAGGCAACGCAGAGAGAGGAATCTGAAGAAGAGGAGTCAGAGGAGGAAGGTGGCTTTGAGGAGGTGGAAGACCAAACACAGCAGGCGTCCCAGGGGGCTTGTTGTCACCTTTCGGGGACCCTTGCTGGCTGGGTGGAGGAAGAGACCTTCAATGACATCAGTGAGGACAAGGAACGGGACATGGCTAGCTTTGTATCCAACCTTGTGCAAATGGGGAGTTTGCCGTTGTGCAAAGGGACTGTTTGCGCTTTTTTGCGGTGCATTAAACGGGGAGATTGGTCTGTTACTTTGAAGCGGGTGTAACCCTTACACTACCTGATCGATACAACATCATACCTGATGTTTTAAAGCATGTTATTCCAAACAATTTAGGAATGCTAGGGGATTTATTCCCTTTATGGCTTAAAACCAGACACTGCATCAACTACGTAATTTTCCGTGGGAGTTTTTGCCATGGATCCCCCTCCGGCATGCCACAGTCCAGGTGTTAGTCCCCTTGATACAACTTTCCCATCACTATTGTGGCCAGCAAGAGTCCCTGCAAGTTTTGAAATTCGCCTGCCCATTGAAGTCTATGGCGGTTTGCCGGGTTCGCCCGTTCGCGAACATTTGATTGAAGTTCGCGTCCGATGTTCACGAACCGAACATTTTATGTTTGCGACATCACTAGTTACAACTATTTTTTGTGATATTATTTTTTTGTGACTGTTATTTTGTAGATTTCATCTTTATAGGTTTGGCTTATGGGCATATTATGCTAAATGGACTATTTGCTTAAAGTTAGTAAGTGTTATTATTCTTTTTTGGATTTTTGTTTTCCTGTAGGCAATTGTTCTCAGTGTAGTATTAGGTTGTACTGTTGGGCTTGTAGGGTGTTGTCACTAAAAGAGACTTGTTAGTTGCATTTTGGAGGAGTTAATAAGATTTGTTGTAGTATCCTAATTTGTGATTCTGCTTAGCTTGTGGGTTTAATGTTGTAGGTTAGTGGCGATAGAAGAGTATTTTTTCTTGAATTAGTTATGTGTTGGAAGTATTTGTTGTAGTATCCTGTTTTGTGTGCAGTACGTTTGTTCTAATAGATTTAAGTTACGGCTTGGTGTTATAGGTTGTTGGCGCTGAAAGAGGATTTCTTGGTAAATGTGTAAGTAATATTTGTTCAAGGATCGTCCTTTATCTGTGTCATTATTGTTAGTGTTTTCTTATTATTTTGTTATCTTTTTATTTTTGACCTTGGTATTCAGCAAACATGGTTTTATTGTTTCTCTTTTTGTACTTGTTGTACTATACCATGTTATTGGAAGTCTTAGTTGTCTGTTGTTGGCACTGTATCCGGTGCTGCAAATCTTCGTGCGACAGTCTCCATGCAGTGTCTGTTCTAAAAGATAAAGATAAATGTTATTTGAGCAAAATATTGAGTTGAACAACAGCATGTTATTTTTTGGAAACAAATGTATTTGCATTGTTGTTTTCTTTTTTGTCTGTAAAATAGTGCATATTTTAAAGTGTGTGCGAAAGGGTTGAGCACTGGCAATTATTTAGTAGTATCCTGTTTTGTGTAGGCCACAGTTGTAATTATGTTCTTAGTTTAGTCTTGTAGGTTTCTGCAGACAAAAGAGGCTTCTTCTTTTGGAATTGTGCATGTGTAGTAAATGTTTGTTATATTATACTGTTTTGTGTCCCTCAGTTTTGGGATGAGTGATTTCCTTTATGGGTTAGGGTTTCAGTTTGTTGCAGACTAAACAGGAATGGTTGCATTTTTGGTGAGTTAGCAAGATTTGTTATACTTTCCTGGTTTGTGTGCACCAGTTTTCGGATGTTAGATTTGGGTTATGCTTTAGGGTTACAGGTTCTTGCAGACTAAATCTAAATACTTGTTCTATTTTGTATATGTTTGCAGTATTTGTTATACTATCCTGTTTTGTGTCCTGGATTTGGTTTATGGTTTTGGCTCATGCTCTCCCACTTCAGAGATCACTTTGGGGCTACACAGGAATTGCCCACAGGCCTCATGCCACCCCTTGGCCACCTCTACACTCTAAATATTCCATATCTCTTTCCCCTTCCTGACAAAAACGAGAAACAACCCACAGCTATTTTTTATTGATGTATTCATATATTATCTATTTTCTTTATTTTTTTTTCTTTGATTGTTTTAATGTGATACATGCCATGTCCTGTCTGTTGTGTTTCTTAATGATTATTATTTTCAAAGTTAACAGTTCATGTAAATTGCTTCAATTTTTAAAGTGTTCTAAAAATAACAAAACAAGCAAATAATCTACACATGCATTGCTTTTTATTGTTATGTAATTTTCCATTTTCAATTATTATTTAGTCCCTATGCATGTCTAACGCCAGTAATGCATTATGCAGGTACTGTATCTGAAATGTGAGGATTGTTTACTTGTATGTACAACATTAAGATTAGATTAGAGAGCCCCTAAGGCTGTCTGCATTTTATGTTCTTATAAATTATGTGTTCTCCGTTGTCACAAAATAGCTGTCAGTATGCAAATTATAATTTCCATTTACATTACAGTACATTTTTGCTTTTATGGATAGAAGTGGAATGTTTTCCCCCTCGTAGTCTGGGACAAACAGAATTGCAAAATTCCATAGAATGCAAAAACTGATGTAGCCTTAAGTGCACAGAAAATAATTTGAGATAAAAATGTACTTCTATATTGCATAATATAAAACTTGGCTATAATGTATGTTTTATTATATAAAGTGCACTGGTTAGGTAAAAATATTATAATGGAATAATGGGAGATAAAAGATGTCTAGTGTTTGTTACAGGAGACAAGAATTGTTAGGTTGTAAGCAAAAGAGCATGTAGACATTGCAGTGTATAAAAAGGTGTATTTGATAAAACTGGTGCTGTTAAGAAAAAATAAAAAATAAATATGGCGGTAATACATTTGAAGTCCAATTGGAAAACAAGCTTTACAACTTTATAGAAATATTTAAAAAATCAGACTTAAAGGAAAAGAATCGCTAAATAAAGTCAGTGCTACAAGGGGTAGCGTTAGCGTTAGGCGGGGAATACCTGTAAACTGAAGTTTTACCCTTCTCAACTTAATCAATTGTGATCGTTTGCTCCTTGGAAGTGATGACAGGCAAGTGGAGTGTGAGTTCTTGTCAGAAGTGAAGGAGTTAACACTTCTGAAAGAACTCCTAATTGGAGCAACTCCCCTTTAAAAGACTGGAAAGCAGGCATGGAAAGGTGGAGGAGGGGCTGACTAGGCCCTAGGCAGCAGTGCTGCTGAGAGGAACAAGCACAGAGTGGAAGGTGTTCTGCTGTGGAAATACAGTGAAGTTGTGAACTACCCTGTCAAGGATCACCAAGTGACTGTTACTGGGAGAACGGGGACTACAGCAAGTTGTATGAGCTGGAAGATTGACTTCAGACTCAGGAGGAGAAGTCACAAGGAAGCCAAGTAAGTGAAGGGAATAAGTGAGGATTCCCAGGCAGAGTTTTGCCTTAAAGGCCTAGGCACGGTTGTTGCTGAAGTATTATGCCCCAGGGAAGAAGTGAAGATAAAGAGAAGTGAATACAAGTGAGTTTGTGTATGCAAGGGTCCCTGGGGTGAAGCATACGGGAGAGACGGGTGGGCCCTATGCTTCACCCGCAACCGTGTCCCAGAGAAGAGAGCTGTGTCCCCGAAAGGAGCGCTGTGTCCCAGAGAGGAGCGCTGTGTCCCAGAGAGGAGCGCTGTGTCCCAGAGAGGAGCGCTGTGTCCGAGAGAGGAGCGCTGTGTCCGAGAGAGGAGCGCTGAGTCCGAGAGAGGAGCGCTGAGTCAAAGAGAGGAGCGCTGTGTCCGAGAGAGGAGCGCTGTGTCCGAGAGTGGAGCGCTGTGTCCGAGAGTGGAGCGCTGTGTCCGAGAGTGGAGCGCTGTGTCCGAGAGTGGAGCGCTGTGTCCGAGAGAGGAGCGCTGTGTCCGAGAGAGGAGCGCTGTGTCCGAGAGAGGAGCGCTGTGTCCCCGAGAGGAGAGCTGTGTCCCACAGAGCGAGGAGCTAGAGAGGAGAGCTGTGTCCCACAGAGCGGAGCTGTGACCCAGAGTGGAGCGGGGTCCCAGAGGTTGCTGAAGAGGGTGACCTAATCTCGCTGGGACCCTCACCTGTAAAGAGACTGTTTATTTCCTGGCCACAAGGTGGCACTACCCAAGTAAAGGACTGTTTTCAAGCTGACCACCAGGTGGCAGACTACCCAAGATAAAGGACTGTCTACAACCTGGCCACAAGGTGGCATTCTCCCACCTCGCGGAGAAGTTATTGTTTTTTTTAAGCAGAGCTACGGCTACCGCTGTTATTTCTTTCCTGTAAATAAACCAATTTGCTGCACTTCCAAGCCGTATCAGCCCTCATTTCCAGAAACCACCGCTATACGCGGCCATCCTGATCACACCATATATTGGCAAAGAAAAACAGTAGGAGAAAAGCATTGCAGTGTTTTAGAGACTGAAATAAAAATATTATCACTTTCCAAAGTTCCTATCCTACATTCAGTCTGATAAAAGATAGAATTAAGGTTTGGCTACATAGCTCCCGTGGCAAATCTTGCAAATCAAAAGTTCATGTAAACCCTAACATAGCTAAAATATGGTGCCCATATAAAATCCTTATGTGTAAACCCTATTGAGTGATGGCTAAGTGTGATTTGTACGCTACTCTACATGTGTTTCAACTGAATGTGAGATTATGTGATTCCCATAAGGAATCTAGTCAAATGCGAAATATTCTTGGAAAGCTCTAGCAGTAAGATTAAACCCAGCATGTTTAGCACCAGCTAAACTCCTACTGAGAGCTGTTACGTGAATTTACAGTCTGACTTTGTTGTTTTGTGAATTTACAGTCCTCAATACAATTAAAGCTATAGATTTCCATGCTGCAATTGCAGGGAAGTGCTTGAAATTAAATAAGAATCAATGTGGTGGGGTTAATGACCCCTCTGCCTATGCCTTCTCAAACCCTCATCTATAATATGAGCATGGGTGTGTCTCGCAACCCACTATGGACTCCCATGGCATATAAAATCCCTTACCATAGGAGTCTCTATAGATCTCCATGGTATTTAAAGTCGATACCTTACGATATGAATCCTTAAGGACATACATGGTACACTAACCTAATAAAATAGGGATCTACAGTATATAGACCCCTATAGTGTCCTAACCACTATCATAGGGGTCTTTATGCCCCCTCATGTATCCTTCCTCCCTATAGGAGTCTCTATCACTTACCCCTCTAATCTAGCTATCCTAAACAAAGGACAAAAAGAAGTGCAAAGAAAACAAATATACAGAAATTGAAAAAACAATGACAGAAAATAAAATTATGAATACTATTAAAGAATAACAATAATAATAATAATTTTAATAAAGTGCAAATAAATATATACAGAAAACATTCAATCAAACCTGTAGGACAAAATGGGTTAATTAATACTTTACCCTCCTAGGATGATCTGTCCAACAACAATCATCAACTCCATAGTCCTCACTCTTCAGCTCTTGATAAGAGGGCACCTCTAATGTTGATTGAGAAAAGGTTGTTTCACTCATTATTGACTCTCCAGGAAATGAGTATCGTCTAATTTGATTGAAGACTCTTGCTCCATTTTTCAGCCACTACAAAAATATCCTGGCACAATAAAAAAAAGAAAGAAAAAAATTAAGAGAGCTTCACCTCTGGTTAGCTCTTGTGCTGAGTAATGGCTTTTTAAAGCATCCTTACATTAAATACAATTTATCAAGGCTTCTGATTTACTGAAATACAATCATATACTAAGCATGGAAATCTCCTAAATCTAATTTGTGAACTGAAATAGTTTACTATTTTAACTAATCAGAGAGATCTATTATTTCCCCCTATTCCAAGGACCCCTATGGTAATCACCTATTTTAGATACCATGGGGGTCCATTGTGATCTCTATGGTATTATCAAAGGCTCATTTAACAGTTTCCATTGGATAGCTTTTTAATGTGTGAAAAAAGATTTTTTTTTTCTGTAGATCAATATCTCTCAATGCTTTGGTTTCATTTAATTATCCCTCTGGTATTCTGGTACTTTTTACTTTTGAAATACCACATGACCAAAACCAATGAAAGATCAAAGACAAGATCCTCTTATGAAAAAAAGCAGGACACATTTAACCAAAGGGATTCAAAAACATACTCAGAACATTTAGCCTAACTCAGTAACACTTCATGTAACACGACCTGCGACACATAGCACATACAAAAGAGATTCCATTTTCTATGGAAGAAGTAACTACATTGCGCAAAATGGAGGCTGGAACGCAACTTGAAGTCTGGAACGCATATAGCGCATGCGAATTGCGTTATAACGGTTTCTACTTCAGCTCACACTATATAAATACTGCAAACTTTCTGGAATGTTCTCCATTTCTCCTCAGGTGATGAACAATGTGACTGTACATTTCACTGCTTGCGTTACTTCTGAAGCAACTTCATTATCATTTTAGAAGTTTAAAATCTGCAAATCACAACAAATAGGTAAGCTATAATGAATGAATTAATTAATAAATGAATAATTACAAATATATATATATATATATATATATATATATTTATATATATATAGTTTCAAATATTGCAATAACATTATTTATGTACAGTAACATTGAAAATATATAAAAACATTTACAATAAATTAATAAAGTAATCATTTACAACTAAAAAATACTTGAGTTTAAAATATTGGCAAAAACAACAATATTACTGTACAGAAGAAATTAGAAGATATTATTCATGCATACTAAGATTTAAAAAACAGATAAATGTTTAAGTGTGGTAAAATGGTGTAAATTTAACAATCAGATAAAAGGACAAATTTGAAAAGGAAAATAGCTTTTATTAAGACATATTTGAAAACATAATGTATGCTTTTAGCAAAAAAATACATTATTAATATATATAGTGGGTTTCAACATTTCCATTTTTTTATAATTTTCAACAGACTGTTTATATATGTTTATACCATAGAATTTAAAAAAAAGAGGCCTTCCACATGCACATCTGCTTATACTCCTTCAAGAGAAATATAAATTGGATACTGGTGATAAAGTGGATTCAGTGATTGTTACTGAACTACCAGATCCAGACATACATGGTAGACTATATGAGATTGTAACTCATTGCATGATTCATGGACCATGAATTAATCCACAATCACAATGTATGGGAAAAAAAAATCACTAAACAATTTCCAAAAGATTATAGAGACAAAACGTATGCTAATTGTGATGGTTATCCATTATATAGAAGAAGAGAAGGCCAAAATGCCATAATTCGGGGAAAAAAGTTGATAACAGATATGTGGTGCCATACAATCCACATTTGCTCATGAAGTATAATGCACACATTAATGTGGAAGCTTGCACTTCTATAAAATCCATTAAATATGTCTACAAATATATTTACAAAGGCTATTATGCAGCTACTGTAGTGGTAAAAAGTGCAGAAAATGCAGAACAAACTGAGTTATTACATGATGAACTTGAATCTCATGTAGATGCTCGCTATGTAAGTGCGCCAGAAGCAATGTGGCGTCTTTTCAAATTTGAAATGCATGATCGATCACATGCAGTATAGCCACTGTTCTCTTTTGCTTTTCATTTGCCCCAAAAACACTTTGTTTATTTCAATGTTGGAAATGAAAGAAATGCTTTGGCACAAAGTGAGCATCAACAAACTACACTAACTGCATTGTTTTAATTACATTCTACTGATTTGGAGGCAAGAGAATTTTTGTACATTGGCATTCCATATCATTAGGTTTTTCATTAGGTTTTTGTAAATGGATTATGCTGGAAAATTAAAATCCATGGAAATAAAATGATAACTAGAATTTACAGTGTAAGTCCAAGAGACCTTAAACATGTCTGCTTATGTTTACTCCTTTTAAATGTTCCTGGAGCACAAAGTTTTCATTTAGCTGTGCGACACACAAACTTCCTGGCTGATGATACAGAATAGTTAAAGATGTCTAGAAGAAGCAGCTCTTTGTCAAATGTCATGGCAGATGAGAGAACAATTTGCATTCATTTGCATCTTCTCAAATGCTCCAATTGCATTAACTTTGTGGGACAAATTTAAAACAAATAGGTCTGAAGACTTTTTGCAATGATAAAATGAGTCTATTGCAGAATTAAAATCATTAATTGAATTCAAGAGGTCTTTCTCTTTCATGGATTAAATTGTGCAAATTTTAATCTGACAGATCCAGGAATGATAGATGAAATAAACTTTGAAGACTATGATACTCAGCTTCAAAACGAAATAACACAAGAAAAACTTGCAACTTTAAATACATTACAATTGCAAGGATTTAACACCATAAAAAGTGCACTAGAGGATGACTTGCTCAAAGAACGTTATTTCTGTCTAGATGGTCCGGGTGGATAAGGAAAAACGTATCTATATAATTTATTGATGAGTTTCGTTCATGCACAAGGTCAAATAGCACTGCCATTTGCAACAACTGGAATTTTCCACACTTTTGTTAGAAGGTGGAAGAACTGCGCATAGTTCATTTAAACTGCCAGTTCCCATTTTGGAAACATCAGTGTCGGATATTCGAATGACATCTTTACAAGCAAAAACATGAAGAAAAGTAAATTAATTATAATCAATGAAGCTACAATTATGTCATGCCATGCGCTACAATGTATTGACTGTTTGTCATGGATAATGATTTGCCTTTTGGTGGAAAGGTGATGTTGTTAGGTGGAGATTTTAGGGAAACATCACCTGTTATTGTCCATAGAAATATCACAGACATTGTAAAAACATGTATCAAGTCAAGTACACGATGGAAACTCTTTTCTCACCTCAAATTAGAACAAAATATGAGATCAGAAGGACAAAATTATTTTAATGAGTGGCTCATCAAAATAGGAGAAGGAAAAACAGAACAAATTCATAATTTACCAGATGATACCGTGGAAATTCCATTGCAAATAATTTGGAAACTGAACATTATAATGACTATATTCCAAAATACAATAACTAACGACAATTATGCAGAGCTTGCAACCAAAGTAATATTAACATCCAAAACTAAAGATGCTTTGCTTCTGAATATTGAAATATTAAAATTAATAGATGCACCACAAAAAAATTATCACAGTGCTGATTGTGTACTTGGTGATGACAAAGAAACTCTTTTCAACTGAATTTATTAATTCATTAACTCCATATTTTGCAGCTAAAAAAAGGTGCAATTGCCATGTTACTGTGAAATATGAACGCAAAAAAAGGACTATGTAATGGGATCAGATTAATTGTTCAAGAATTAAAATACTATTTCATAAATGCAGAAATTCTAAATGGTACCCATAAAGGTGAAAGAGTTTTCATACAAAAAATAGATTTAGCACCAAGCAAAAGTAGCTTGCCTTTTGTACTTCAGATCATTAATAAGTCACAAGGACAAACTTTTAAATCCGTTGGAATCTTTTTAGAAGAACCAGTATTTGCCCATGGCCAACTGTATGTTGCATTTTCAAGATGCAAGAATCCAGAGGAAATTAAAGTTTATATTGAAAACAACCAAAGTCAGGGTGATGTATTACATGATGGCTGAATTTTTACAAAAAACATGGTCTAATATGAAATACTGTAAATTAAATTAGAAAAACAAATCTACAAATCACCCAATTATAAAAGCAACAGTGCTCTTATATCTATGACAAATTCAGAAAAAATACCACAACAAATATAGAGAACAGTGATTATATTTTGAGGATGCAATTGGAAGTCACTTTTTAGAGGACCACTATTTTGCTAAGGAAACTCTATAAAATGGCAAAAAATATAGAGAACAGTGGTTATACCCCGCGGACGAACTTTGATGTCTGGCGGTCTCATTTTAGAGCACCACTATTTAACTTAGGAAACACTTTGTGCCATTTTCAAGAACTACAAGAATCCAAAAAATAAAAAAACAACAATAAACAGTGGTTATATTCCATAGACAAAATTAAAAGTCTTCTGGGCTCTTTTTAAAAGAACCACTTTGACATACAAAACAAAAAAAAAATGGAATGTCTTGGAAGTTACTTCTGCCAGGATTGGCCCCACAAAACAGTTACTTTGCATTTTGTGACATTTACTATTTCAATTTTAATTTGTGTTTGTAATGTTAAAATTCTGTTTTCAAAGGACTGAACATTTTTTGCATTGTATATAATGGTTGTATGTAAGGGTTCATGTTAGTAGGAGGATGATAATTTGTTCTAACATTTAAATCTTTAATTACATAGAAAGTATTGATCCAGGGAGCAATCCGATCAACAGTTCATGGGGTCAGGAAGTAATTCATTGTTTTGCCCACTTTGAAACGTTTCACTGTTGTTTTTTTGGTTTGTCTTCCTCTGGATTCAATATTCAACATCACTATATTTTTAAATAATTTAATTTAAAATGTTATTACATTACATTAATGTTTGCATTGTTAACATTCTATTTTACAAGGTTTGAAAAGTTGTTTTATTGGATGTTATTAAGGGTTTATGTCAGTGGCAACATAAGCATTTGTTCAAAATTTAAATGTATAATTAAATAGACAGGATTCATCCAGGGAGTAATCCAATCACCAGTTACTGGGATCAGGAAGGAATTAATTTGTTTCCCCCTTTGATACAATTGGCTTAGTTTCAATGGTGGTTTTTACTGTTTGCCTTCCACTGGATTCAATACTTTTGTGCTTTACCAGTAGTTCAACTACAAGTTGCATGTTAAGAAGCATTCTTTAATGGTTTAAAATACTCATTCATACAAAGTTGACCTATTGTTATGTTACTCATGCATAGATCACAATTAAAAATGTTAGTATTGTTAAAAATAATTAGTTGACCACTGTTTCCAATATAAGTTGCATATTACAAAGCTTTATGTAATGGTTCACAATATGTATTCATACAAATTGCATGCATTGTTATATTATTACTGCATACATGACAATTAAAAAGGTTAATATGATTTAAAAGTTGTTGAAATACAAGTTGAATGTTAAAAAAATAAAAAAAATATTACAATTGTTGTACTTCTTTGTAGATAACTAAAAATGTTAAGAGTGTCAGAGACTCACATTATGTGGCAAACAGCATTCCCAACTTTAAAATTGTATTGTCCATCATTTTTTGTCGGGCAAGTCGCCAGTATATATATAAAGTAGAGCTTGATGAACATTAATTGTTTTAATCGCAATTAAAAAAGCACTTCATATATTAAATTATTATAGGACTTTCAATCACAAAATCAATTGCTGTCTATAAAACAGTGTCTCAGTCACCGGGACCCTGTGTATTTTTTTTTTTTTTTGCTGCCTATTAATTGCATAGGTTTAATTTGCAAAACCTGAGCAGTTCAGTGTACAATTTCTCACAGAAAGGCTTTTTTAAGTAACTTGTCCTCTGCAGTTTTGAACTTGAATTTTCCATCAAAAGGAAAGTGACATTTCTCCATGGGGAACATCCTGGATTATTTGCTTTTTCTTCTTATGCTTTTGTGATGTTAGCAGAGATTGTAGGAGCATAAGAAACTTGCAAAATAACACACCCCTCAAATTAAAATTATAATCTTGATAAAAAATTGTAATTGAGTTAATAGTAAAAAATTCATAGTAATTAATTCCCTAATTAATACTCAGCCCTAGTATAAAGCTTATTTCCTTTTTATACTGTTTTAGGGATTGGTCACATTAACCATATTAAAGTATGAGGAATACGGTGCTGTTAGCTGCACTTCAATTAAATTGCAGCACACTAGATTTACAGCTCCAAAACATAGTAGGCTAACAAAATTGCTACCATTGTTCATTACCTTGACCATTCTTGTGGATAAACCACTGTGCAATAGGTTCAGTAGATTCTAAATTGATTGATTATGGACTCGTTTAGATGTGTGTTATGGCATTATGGTCCTCTAATAACCTAGTGTGAGACAACATAGGCACAGATGCTTTTTAAAGTTTAGGATATTTCCTACCACTTATTTAAAACAATATTTTATAAATTAAGCAGGCAGGGGGTAATAAGGGGTTAGCAAGTGTAACTGGAGTGTTTGACTACTACTGTAGTACTACAGAAGGAATTTGTCTGTCTGGTTTATAGCAGTAGATTGGAAGACCATATTTAAATTTGGTGGAGATAAAGAGCTATTCCATTCAAACTTGTCGCAAACCGGAGCCGCAAGCCTGGTAAACACTTTTCGAACATTCAAGCTATTTGGTGGCTGAAATAGATGTCCCACATTTATGATCCAAACCCGTAATCACAGAGTGCGACACAGGCCTAACAGCCAATAGAATACGGGTAACCAAAATTAAGGCTGCAGGAAGGGGTTTTAAAGGGCGTGTAAACCGTAAATCATTGATTGGGTTGTAGCTGGTCAAGTGAACACACAGTTCTAGGCGTTGGTGGGTTTGTGAGAATTGGTGAGAGAGAGAGCTTTGTAAAAAAAAAATTATATTTTGACCTCTAACCCTTATTTTGCACACACATAATTACTGATATCACATAACTCGAAAACATAGATTAATATGTATTAATATGCTATACATAGCAGTAGGCCACAGCATATCTGCAACCCCCATACCCCCACCTATCCCCCTCATACAATTACTATACTACACTTAATACATTCTTGTTTTACCACATATATATTATATTTATTTAGCCTTATATTTATTTCATAAATTATAGGAGGGTAGAGGAGGGGAGGAGGAAAGTGAGGAGAGAGAGAGGAGAGGAGGAGAGAGAGAGGAACACCGGAGATGGAGAGTGAGGAGAGGGAGGAGAGGACGAGAGATAGTGGTATGGTGAGAGTAAGAACAAGGTCAGGGAGGTGGGTAGAGGTGGAGGAGAGAAGGATGGAGGGAGGGATGTGCCCCCCAGATATAGGCGAAAAAGAAGTAGGGATAGAGGGCCAGGGGCCAGATTCTAGGGAGGAGGTAGTGGTGATAAGGGACTGGCCCCAGGGAGAGAACAGGGAGGCTAGGAACCCTAGACATAGTTGGATGGGCAAGAGGCTGTGGCAAAGTACAGGGCCCCCCAATTATAGCCCAGAGGAGCTAGACATCCTTCTCAGGGAAATCCGCTATAGAATCATACATGTTGGGAGAGATTTGAGGCCTAGCCAGTAGGGAAGAGGCCTGGAGTCAGATATATTCCGCTGTTGCAGCATTAGGGGTTGCAAATAGGGATGTAAAGTCTGTCAAACACGGATATGATGTCAGCCGGCTGAAGGTGAAGTGGAAGATGGCAGGGGAGGCAAGGGCCAATATCACATACTATAGATGGGAGCAGACCCTGAAGGAGTGGATTGAGCCAGTGCAGTAGTGGGCCTACCAGGACAGGTGGACATGGGTGTGTCAAGAACCATGCAAAATGAGTATCATATCATACCACACACATTGGTGTATAAAGTGTGTGAGGGGCCGGGAGCAACAAATACCACACGTATATCATGATGTTTGTTTATATGTATGTTTAATTAAGCTTTTTCTCTGGCTGGTGTATACAATGAGCTGTATCCCCCTAGAATTATTCTGGCTCCTACACCCCTGCCCACACACATAACTGATGTACAATATCACTGTAAGCCCTATGTTATGACTGAAGATATATGGGGCATCAATAACCATGTAAATCCTGGTAGCAAACATATCATTTTCATAATTTGTATGAAATGTCTGGCCAATAACCGCAGTTAAAACTGATCCTAAATACAATTTTCTATGAGATCAAGATTGATTTGGTGTGCGCACTGCGGCATATGTGCATATAGACTCTGTAGGACTGCATGTGCAGGGCATATACTGACCTAACCTGGACCATGTCCTAACCTGGCTGCATACTAACAACCATTGCTGGGAACATGTCACAGATTGGTCAGTCTCTCACACTTCCCAGCAGATCCAGCAGAGCACGTGTCTGATGCACATGCAGATGGCACACCGCACCTGCAGTACACATATTCATATGAGCCATGATCCACAATGTTCATTATGCAGGTGGTGGTTCATCTGTGTAACACAAGCAAAACAGTCAAACACAGATGACCATTATGTCGAGGATATGGAAACACATAGTTTTCAAACCACTCAAATGCATCATCCAGCCATGCACAGCTGTTCCAGCCCCTTCCACCTGGCATATCCTGAAGCCAACGAACAACCACACAAAACCTGACGATGTTGTCCTTTGCCCCAGCCATCATGACAGCTCTCCCAACATGGGCTCCCCCACAATGGGCTCCCCGAACATGGCCTAACACACCAGCCCTCCTGCCGATACCTCAGGACCTGCTGCTGACACCTCAGGCACTCCTGTTGACACCTCAGGCCCCAATGCCGTCACCTCAGGCCCTGCTGCCATCACCTCAGGCCCTGCTGCCATCACCTCGGGCCCTGATGACATTACCTCAGGCACTCCTGCCATCACCTCAGGCCCTGCTGTCATCACCTCAAGCCCTGCTGCCGTCACCTTTCGGCCCTGCTGCAGACACCTCCGGCCCCAATGTCATCACCTTCAGCCCCAATACCATCACCTTCGGCCCCAATGTCATCAACATCAGCCCCAATACCGTCACCCCTGACATTGAGGGAAATCCTTGCCCATTTCACTAGGGAGAACATAAAAACAGACAGATAGGCTCAGATAGCTCACAAGGCAGTTTTGGGTCACACTCACCCTCCTGGCAAGCAAGAGATCAATCTATTCTGAGGAGAGGAGACACAACCGAAGGATGGAGCGATATGAAGAACAGGCCATTCAAGAAAGAAGGCAACTCATTCAATTAGCCGAACGCTAGCTAGTACCTCTCCAGCCTTCAGTTTCAAAGCTGCAACCAGAAACGGTGGCCTCCTTATCTCAGACCTCACCACCATCTCAACCTGATCCCCAGCCACCCAACATAGTGGTACCCCATGTTTAAACACCACAGAGACGTGGAAGAGGGAGACGGTGCAGGGCACGGAAGGTGGGAGCCCAGTGCAGCGTAAGAGCAGATCTAAGGACCATCCACAAAGTCCTCCTCTTGATCACTCCTCACTGAATACTGATTGGTATAGATGTTGACATACTATTGGCTGGCTACAGAGTATACATGTCTGGTTATGTTTAACATTACAACAATTGCTAAAAAGAAAAGAATTTGGTGGCTCTAGGTGTAACTTTTTATAATGAACTATTCATAGGGTGCCACTAAGGGTAAAAATCATATATTGGATAGCTTATAGAGACAGAAAGTACCCTTTCATAGTGCACACCTACTAATCCCAATTTTGTATTGTGTAGACTTAAATATTGAATAAAACTTAACTTTTAATAACTTCTTTTAATAAACTTTTAAATATTTAGACGCAGCAAAAGAGAACAGGACTTGTATAGATATTCTTCACTAGGACAGATTAATTGTAAGGTGCATTATTGTATTTAGTGCCATCAGAGAATGCCAGTATGGCAATAGAAGAAACTGAAAAGTGTAAGTGATTTAATACATAAATAAGTGCCAGTGCTTTATTATTAAATCTGAGTACTCAGTTTGATTTGATGTCTTGATTAATTTAATCAACAATTTAATAAAAGTGCCAGTGCTATCATACATGACTAATAGATTCAAAAGTGTCTGTGCTGTAATTGATAAAACTGAAGGTCTTAGTGTAGAGCCAGTTCAGTGTCTGACTCTATTAAAGTGCTGTTATTACTTAGTTAGTTTGTCCAGAGTCACTATATAGTATCAATTATATTTTTATAGGAAATTCCTAGTGCTGGATAAATCATGGATTTCTTCTTAGAAGTGAGTCTTTATAATTAATATATTTGATATAACATTATATCCCTGAGATATAACACAGCTCAATTTTCTTAAAGATCTCAATTTCCCAATGTTATTGTTCCTATGTTTGCTCCTATGTTTACTTGTCCTTGATACCTGTACAGTTTAAGTTAACTCTTATCATTAGAGGCTGTTCTTAGTGCTAGCTGGCTCAGGGTATGATTGCTAAATAACTCTCTTAGTGATTTCTATAGCATTGTGTCCATGAAATCCAGTCTAGCATGTTTGTAATGGAGAACGCGGTTAGGATACCTCGCGATGACGTCACTAACCCGCGTCTCACGTTGCTGCGTCTAACCCGACGCACGTTTCTCAATTTTCTCAGGGGTTAACGCCATGACTACTGGAAGGCCTTTTATAGTCTCCAGTTGTCATGGAAATCGTGTCTATAGTTAAAATCAACTAATTATGTGGTTAAAAATGCTCTATAAGTCTTGCACTATTATTACTATAAAGTTGCCACTGTTATATATATTTTGATGACTTCTCTTATTATATTTAGTTGAATTGGTGAGGTTTATATTAGATTCATTGACATTGAATTCAATATATGTAATAGACATTTGTTACAGGATATTCAATTTTTCCTCTAAACACCTTCATATTATTACATGCTGTTGTCTTTTAAAAAAAAAAAAAATAATGTTATCACTATCATTTTTAGCTAATCACTCTTATACCTTTATAAGTTATGCTATTTTATACATTAATTTCATAGCAAAACATGACAGCTATTCTTTATTTGCATATGCCTATATACAAGGTCACATATATTTTTTAGGGAATTTCTTCCTTCTTAGTATCTTATATTTTGATATCTGGATAGTTTAAGGCCTCATTTGGAAGTCAATTGGTTAACTTAGTTTTTTTTATATATAGAACAATTAATGATGTATTTATATGTTAAATGTAGGGTGAAAAAGTAAAGCCATCATTAAGGCAATCTGTTTTTTTGGTTTTCAATAGATAAATCCATTTTGCTTCCATCTTTAATAATTCATTATCTATATTGCCCCTTCTGATGTTTTTTTCAATGTGGTCTATAGCCATAAAAGAGAGTACTTTGACTTCTCCTTTATGTTTCGTATTGACATGTACTGCCACCGGTGTATCATATTCTCTATTGATACTATAGATGTGTTCTGGAACTCTTCTTCTGACATTTCTGTAGGTTTTACCTATGTATCTCATTTCACATTTGCAAGATATAAGGTAAATGCCTCTTTCAGTTTTACAAGTTATCAGATAATTTACAGAATATATCTGTGTTTTATCCTTTGACGTAAATATCTTAGCTGGTTTTATATATTGGCAGGCCTTGCAAGAGCTCAGAAGAAGAGTTCTAGAACACATCTATGATATATAATGTTATATCAAATATGGTATATTAACTATAAAGATTCACTTCTAAGAAGAAATCCATGATTTATCCAGCACTAGGAATTTCCTATAAAAATATAATTGATACTATATAGTGAGCTAATTTCAGCCTAAGTCCTGCGTGATCGATGCTTTGCTTCGCTTTGCGATGTTCGCAGTTGCGGCCTTACTTGCTACAACTGGACTCACAAAGCGAGACCGACATCGCAAACGTTACCCACACTGACAACTTTATATGTGATCAGTAATTTTGTTATCAAACTAAGTACACGTGTATACATTGAACCATTATTGTCCTATTGCATCTTACATCTCGGGTGTTGGCTGGATACTGCAGCCCGTCGTGACGTCATCCAGATAAGACAGAAATCGACCGGCGTGCAAGATTGTCGGCTCTTCAGCACAATGCTTCCTGCATATATTACTTACAAATAGGTAAAGTGTATTAATGTATTAATTTATTAATTATTTAATTAGCATACAAAACTACATATACACAAAAAAAAAACACTATCGCAATAAACACAAAAGCCATTCACCACGCGCCTCACAAAGAGCGTCAACGCTGCTCATTGCACACAAACTACACCAGAGGACAGCCTTGCAAAAAGCAGATTAGCGCCGACCTTACAATGACAGCAAAAGCGCCTCTGATAAAAAAAAGTACAACAAACAAGAGCCTAGCAATGAGCGCCGAGGGATGCAAGACCACCAAAAAAATGTCTGTATCAAACAGCATTACCTGACTTACAATTTTATTGCCCCGTCATTTTTGACGGGCAAGTCGCTAGAGTGAAAACTCAGGAATGCTAGTTCCTATGGTATCTACTACCAAATGTCTAATTTATATATGAACATATGTAAGGAAAAATAATTATTATGATAAAATGGGTTACTTTATTTAAACTAGGGTAACAACGGCGTAGTTAAAAACACATATAAAAAATCCAGGATTGGAAAAAAGTTAAAAATAGAGGCTAAATGTGTGAGATAAATTAACCACTTGGGTAATGTGTTGTTTTTACTCTTTAATAGAGGGGTAATTTTATCTCTTTCTGTTGCTTGTGTGTCAGGATATAGATGGTAAAACCTGGTGTGAGGTCCTCCTGATGTAGTCCTTAAAGGAATATATCACAATTCCTACTAACCTTTAAGCAATGTAGAGGGAAAAAATGATCACAGAAATAAAAGCAGGAAGATTTCACTGGGTAGTACCCCCAGCACTATCTATATAGCTGTGATCTCTTATAATGACTGAGTGGGTAAAGTGCTATATCTATGGAAGGTGTGATAGCTTTTATCTTTGTCTGAGTTTTTACCAGTATATGGTTAATAAACTCTTTCTTGATTTGGAATACTGATAGCTCACCTATTTGATAGGTGTTTGTGTTCTAGATCTTATCTCTTATAAAGGTCCCTACTGGGAAATTGCAGCCATCATATAAGTTCCCTATGGGCTCTCACAAGTCAGACTACCTTAATATAGGCAAAATGCCTGTTAATACAGAGTCTGTGCTCTAACAGTAATAAATCACTCCATATCAGCACTTATACGACCTTTCTCTCATTTGGATAAGGACAGGGAGGGTAACCATATACACTACACACATGCACTCAGAAATAAAAACGCCAGCGTGCCCTGAACGTAGGGACAGGCTGCGTCATCAAAAGTCGCTAGTTGAAACATAATTGTCATCTACAGTACTAGACATATTAGTGTAGAAGTAGAAAAGTTCACAAATTATCAAGACTCTTATATAGGGTTAAAGATTGACACACCACACTAGTTTAGTACTAACATGTGAAATTTTTAGTTATAACCAAAAATTACACACTATCAAAAATTTATAAAAAAATATATAATATCTATATACTCAAAAGTGATAATTTTAACTAATTAATTATAAGAGAAATAATAATTCTATTACAATTCCACACATAAAAAATTGATCATTATTAATTTTTCACTAGCGACCTGACCTGCCCATCAAAAATGACAGCACTAACATTTTAAGAGCAAAATGACAAAAACGAGGCCCGAAGGACGTAAAAGTATCCCGAAGGATGTAAAAAATAGCCCTAAGCAGTAACACTTACCGAAAGCCAGTAACACTTAACCCAAGCCACTAAAACTTAACCCAAGGCAGTAACACAACTCAAGACAGAAACACTCAGGCTTATAAACTACCCAGGTGGAGAGGCTTGTGATGAGCGCCAAATGTTCAGCATTCCCAGCCTTAACATTTTATTGCCATCATTTTTGACGGGCAAGTAGCTAGTATATAATATTTATGAAGTCCAAACAGTAATAATTTCATTCAAATTATCCCAAGTCTAAAAATCTCTGTTTTCTATATTAATTTATGTGGATCTGTTTATATTTTATAACATATGAAGTATGTAATACATTGAGTAGAGGATATATTGATGGGTAGATTTTTTTGGGGGTATGTTCATTGGTAACATTATCTCTGTATGTATTTTAAGAATTTATGAAGGATTGTATTTGAGTATATACTCACACCATCTACTGTATGTCCACAATTATTATCTGTGAGGTTGAAATCTATATATATGACTAGCTCATCACGAGGCCTGCAAGTTAGAGAGGGGAAAGCCTCGCATTGTGTGTCCAACAGCAATGCCAGGCTTAACATTTCTGGTGCTCATTGCGAGCATCTCCCCCCCTTCTACTTTACAGGGCTCGCTATGACTGCCTTCGGTGCTTATCGTGAACCCTGCAATGAGCAGCTTCGCCGTTCATTGCAGGCGTCATCCAACCTGTCCAAGCCTCTCTGCCCCTCTCACCCCTGTGCCTCTTTCCCCCTCTCCCTCCCCTGTGTCTTTCCCCCACCACTCCCTTCCCGGTGTCTCTTTCCACCCTCCTTCCCCTTCCTCCCCTGTGTCTTTCTCCTCCCTCTCCCTGCTCTGTGTTGGACCATTTGCTGACTTGATTAATTTCCCCAAGCCCAAAATGGTATTCCGATTTGCGGCTGTGAAAAAAAGTGACGTCTTTACGGTCGCCAATTTTTTTCTTGTTTAGCCGTTTTCAGACCTCAAAAAAACGCCAATTGAAGAACAAATTATCCTCCAACCTTACTTACAGTCTCTATGTCTCTCCCCTTGTGCTGTCTGTGACATTGTCAGTTAATTTTGAAATCAATTGGCATCTTTTGGGGGCCGCGGAACGTCTTCCGAGTTACGGGCTTGATAGAAATAGCGGCCGTTAAAGCCGTCATTTTTTCAAAGTCTTATTTGGAGGATCTGAGGTATGTGTCTCTCAAATACAGATCTTTGAGTAGTATTTTTATAATATCAAATTGGATTCTATAGCAACTAATCAAATATATTATGTCTCTGAGTAAAGAATATATATCATCCCTTAGAATAAGGATTACTAACCAACTGAATATATATAATTCTTATAGGGAAATATTTTTTGGCCTCTTAGGATGGACATTGTTTTATGTATGTGAAGATATTCTCTAATCTAGGAACTAACAAAATTAAAGGTAATAAGAGTATAATCATATCTAATTAATCAGGAAAATATATGTATATGGGAGTAAATATTATATATGTAGATTTTCTTCTTATCATGCTTGCTATTTCCAACAGCAATAGATACTGGGCTATAAACTAGGGGTTTCACCCAAAACAGATAGTAAGTATGAAAAATGAATAATGATCCATTTTTTATGTGTGGGATTGTAATATAATTATTCTTTCACATATAATTAATTAGTTAAAATGATCACTTAAGCACTTTTGAGTATATAGAATATTATATATTTTTTTATAAATTTGTGGTAGTGTGTAAATTTTGGTTATAACTAATAATTTCAAATGTTAGTATTACACTAGTGTGGTGTGTCAATCTTTTACTCTATATAATAGTCTTGATAATTTGTGCACTTTTCTATATTATTATGTCTAGTAGATGATAATTATGTTTCAATATGTTATACTATAGTGGTATGAGTTTAATATAATATATGAAGACAAGTTTTGTATTCTTATGGGCACTAGCACTAATATTATAAATCTAATAATTCCTATACATTTAATTTTGGATTTTACTCCGAGTGTAGTGATAGTACATTTAGATTAAGGTGCTTATAGAACAAAGATAATTAAGGTAATATGGTAATCCACTAGGGTAACATAACTTTAATCCAAGGATTGTAATAATAATCCAATCATATTTTGTGCGATAAAGCTATTTACTACATAAAATGTGAATAATACCTCTGAGGTAGTTAGCACAAGCTATAATTTAGATTGACAATTTGTGGTTAGTAACACTTATGGTGTACACTAAAAGTTCATTATAATTGATAATGTAATGGATGGAGACATATAAAAGCATTTACTGTGTATACTCGAGTATAAGCCGAACCGAATATAAGCCGAGGCACCTATTTTACCACAAAATACTGGGTAAAATGAGTGACTCGAATATAAGCCGAGGGTGGGAAATGTGCTGCCCCCTGTGTCCCTCTTGTGCCTTTTGTGTCCCCCTCTCTCTCCTGTGTCTCTTCTCCCCTCTCCCTTCCCTGTGTCTCTTCCCCCTCTCCCTTCCCTGTGTCTCTTCCCCCCTCTACCTTCCCTGTGTCTTTTCCCCCCTATCCCTTCCCTGTGTCTCTTCCCTCTCCTCATTCTAAACCCCACTCCTCATCCTCAACCTCACTCCTCATCATCCCTCCTCATCCTCAACCTCCCTCCTCAACCCCCTCATCCTCAACCCCCTCCTTAACCCATCCTCATCCTCAACCCCCCATCCTCAACCCCCTCCTCAACCTCAACCCCCCTCCTCATCCTCAACCCCCTCCTCAACCTCCCTCCTCACCCTCAACCCCCCTCCTCATCCTCAAACCCCTCCTCAATCTCCCTCCTCATCCTCAACATCCCTACTTATCCTCAGCCCCCCTCCTCATACTCAACCGCCTCCTCATCCTCAATCCCCTCCTCATCCTCAACCCCTCCTCAACCTCAACCCCCCATCCTCAACCCCCTCCTCAACCTCAACCCCCCCATCCTCAACCCCCTCCTCAAACCCCTCCTCATCCTCAACCCCCCACACCCCCACCACCCCATCCTCAACCCCCTCCTCAACCTCAACCCCCCATCCTCAACCCCCTCCTCAACCTCAACCCCCCCATCCTCAACCCCCCTCCTCATCTTCCCTCCTCATCTTCCCTCCTCATCCTCAACCTCCCTCCTCAACCTCAACCTCCCTCCTCAATCTCCCTCCTCAACCTCCCTCCTCATCCTCAGGCCCCCTCCTCATCCTCAGGCCCCCTCCTCATCCTCACCCCCCTCTTCATCCTCAACCCCCTCCTCGACCTCCCTCCTCAACCTAAACCCCCCCTCCTCAACCTTCCTCCTCAACCTCAAACCCCTCCTTAACCTCCCTCCTCAACCTCCCTCTTCATCTTCAAACCCCCCTCATACTAAACCCCCCTCCTCATTCTAACTCCCCCTCATACTACCCCTCTAAATACCCCCCACTCTCCCCTCACTTACCTGCTCCGGCGCTCCTTTCCGGGTCTTGATTGGCGCCTATGTGTCATCACGGCATTAGCATATACCGGGTGCCGGCACCCGGTATATGCTAATGATGTGACGTCACATGCGCGCCACGTCAAGACCCGGAAGGAGCAGGGGCCAGAGCAGGTAAGTGAAGGGGGGGGGGGTATTTAGAGGGGTAGTTATGGGGGGGTTAGAATGATGGGGGGGTTGAGGATGAGGAGGGGGGAGGGAAAGAGACACGGGGGGGTTAGAGAGACACAGAGGGTTAGAGAGACACGGGGGGTAGAGAGACACGGGTGGTAGAGCTACACAAGGGGGGGTAGAGAGATACGGGGGGTTTAGAGAGACATGGGGGTGAAGAGTGACTCAAGTATAAGCCAAGGGGGCCCTCTTTAGCCTTAATAAAAGGACTGCAAAACTCAGCTTATACTCGAGTATATACGGTAATATATAAAAAAATATTTTCCAAATAATGAAAACTTGATACTCACACAATAAAGCATTTCATATTCTTTATTCACAATATCAAAATAAGCTTAATCAATTTATTCACTATATAATGATAATTGTAATTAATTTGTTCACATTATAATGATACGTTTAATTCATTTCATCTATTATATGTTTTTTTTTCTTTTATATTGCTATCCTATAGTTGTTTGGAGCAAAACTGTAGCAAGAGTATAATATTCAAATAATATAAAGTAGGAATATTTAACAATAAGGATAATTTCTGTCTAAAACTAAGATGCTTAATTAAATTATTAAATAAACACACATATTGGAAATACAAGATAACTCTCTTCAGTATACATTGCAATACTCTCCTTTTAGGATGGTGGTGGATTGCATTAAGTATAAGAAAAACTTGGATACATAATAAATATTGCTGTCTCTTTTCATCCAAACAGCACAGGGAGGATCATTGTTTCCTTATTAGAGATCTGCTGTAAAAGAAAGAACAAAGAAATGGTTAATTTGACAATGATACTTTCCTGCATAAAAGGCACCTCCTTCCTGATTAAATTACGTCCCAAGAAGAAGCTTTCATGTGAACCTCGCATGTCAGCCGATTTCTGTCTCATCTGGATGACGGCACATGATGTGCTGCAAGCAAGACGACACTCGAGATGTAAGACGGAATAGGACAATAATGGTTCAATTCATACATGTGCACTTAGACTGATAACTAAATTACTGATCACATATATAGTTCTAAGCAGCGCAACCTTGCCAAAATCAGTTGGTAACGCAACTTTAAAACTGAGGGCTCGCAAAGCCAAAGGCACTCCTTGCGCTGGTGGAGATGAGCGCCATTGGCACTCATCCTTATGACCCCGTACTACTTAGGCAGGGAGTGGCAATGGCGCTCACTATGCTGGTGGAGATGAGCGCCATTATGACTTAGGCAGGGAGCGCCGACGGCCTATGACCCTGTACAACTTAGGCAGGGAGCGCCGAAGGGATGGAGAGGGGGAAAGAGACACAGGGGAGGGAGTGGGGGGAAAAGACACAAGTGAGGGAGAGGGGGAAAGAGACACAGGGGAGTGGAAAAGAGACACAGATTAGGGAGAGGGGGGAAAGAGACACAGGGGAGGGGGAAAGAAAAACCAGGGGAGGGAGAGGGGGAAAGAGACACAGGGGAGGGGGAAAGAGACAGCGGAGGGGGGAAGAGAAATAGGGGTGGGAGAGGGTGGAAGAGACAAAGGGGGAAGAGGCACAGGAGGTAAAGAGACAGAGAGGAGTGAGAGGATGGGGAAGAGACAAGGGGGAGTGAGAGGAGGGGGAAGAGTTAGGGGAGTGAGAGGACGGTGAAAAGACACAGGGGAGGGAGAGGAAGGGGGTAGATACACAGTGGAGGGGAGAAAGACAAAGGGGAGGGAAATGGTGGGGAGAGACATGAGGGAGGGGGAAGAGACACAAGGGGTGCAAGGGGGGAAGAGACACAGGGTAGGGAAAGGGGTGGAAAGCAATACCAGGGGCAGGAAAGAGACACAGGGAGGGAGAAAGAGATGCATGGGAGGGAGATGGGGGAAGAGAAACAGGGGAGGGAGAAAGAGACATAGGGGGGGGAGAAGAGACATAGGGGATGGGGAAAGAGACACATGGGAGGGAGGTGGGGAAGAGACACAAAGGAGGGGGAACAGGCACAGGGGAGGGAGAGGGGGAAGAGAAATGAGGGAGGGGAAAGAGAGACAGCGGGGGACAGGGGGAAAGAGACATAGGAGGGAAAGAGACACCGGGGGGAGAGAAGGGGTGAAGATACACAGGGGAGTGACAGGACAGGGGGTGAGAGGAGGGGGAGGAGGCACAGTCAGGGAGAGTAGGGGGAAAGATACACAGGGGAGGGGGAAAGACACACGGGAGGGAAATGAGGGAAGAAAAACGAGGGAGGGGAGAAAATAGACACAGGAGGGCAGGAGGAAAGAGACACAGGGGGTAAAAACACATGGGGGAAATGGAGGCACAAGGGAAGGAGAGGAGGGGGGACATGAGAGATAAGGGGGAGAGACTTGCAGTAGACAGGGGGAGAGCAAGTCGCTAGTTTGTTTATATTTTATAACATATAAAGTATGTAATACATTGAGTATACATTGAGTAGAGGATATATTGATTAGTAAATATATGTCTTGGGGTATGTTCATTGGTAACATTATCTCTGTATGTATTGATAATTGAACTTTAGCTCTTTAAGCATATGTGAAGGATGGTATCATTATTAGTAGTGTAGATAGTTTTTCTTGGGAAGGTAGACTAGAGGGCAAGTGATGGGTCCAAGTCCCAACTCCATCACATATCAGCATAGGGACTTATAATATACTCAATATATCAGTTGCCTCACCTATATTTCAAATATTGATGCATTTTTGGGGGGATTACAATCCATCAATACATATTTATGACAGTATATTGTACCTATTCTGATCTTATTACTGATTGATGTTATTAGATATTATTTTCTTTGTATGTATATTACTGATTGTCCAATGCACATATCCACATGCAGAGTGATTATTTTTTTAATTGTATATGTTTAATTCAGCGTTTTTTTTGTGTTTTTATTTTTTTCATAATATTATTAAAAGTTATAATTTACAGTTTTTGCCTCTATGTTTATTATTTAGGACAATTTCTCTATTGAGTGTGTTTAACCCTTCTAGTTCTTAGGTGTCTCTCTCTTGTTATGGAATTTATTAGTATCATGATTCATGATTTCTAGCATCTGTTTAATATAGCAGATGGACCATATGGTTGCTGTATGCGCATTAATAGTTATTTCTATAAAATGGAGTGTTATATGGTGTTCCTATGTCACATCTGAATATATTTACTGTGGTGTCCTGACCACATGTGACCTTAGTGGATGCTATGCTTTATCCTTTTTATGTTGTCTAACAGTTAACCCTTTAGGTGTCCTTTGATGTCCCACAGCCTCTTGCCCCTGCGGTATCCACCCACACCATTGCTGATTGTGCTCTGTGTATGAAATAAAGCTTTGTTATACCATTCTCACTGTATCAGTGTGTTTTCAATGGTTTGGGTTATGGGACATCCATATACATCCAATTTGTGTCATATTCCTATATCTGTAAATAAATGAGCCCTTGTTACAATGCAATAGATTAATACATATAATACTACTAATAATAATAAGATCGTAAGATATCATATAATCACATATTAAAATTGTCAAACTGCGAGACATTGTCACGCTTTGCGTGGTGTGTATGGCTTAGCTGAGCCTTGTGAAGCAACTTGCAGCACTTAGGCGATGAGTGCCTTTGGCGCTCATCGCCTGCGAGACAATTAAACACCCTATGTCTCTCTTCCCCTCCTCCTCTCCTTACCATTGTCTCTCTTTCCCTCCTCCTCTCCTTACCCTGTGTCTCTCTTCCCCTCCTCCTCTCTTTACCCTGTGTCTCTCTTCCCCTCTTCCTCTCCTTACCCTGTGTCTCTCTTCCCCTCCTCCTCTCCTTACCCTGTGTCTCTCTTTCCCTACTTACCCTGAATCTCTCTTCCCCTCCTCCTCTTCCTCCCCTGTTTCTCTCTTCCCCTCCTCCTCTCCTTAACCTGTGTCTCTCTTCCCCTCCTCTCCTTAACCTGTGTCTCTCTTCCCCTCCTCTCCTTACCCCGTGTCTCTCTTCCCCTCCTTACCCTGTGTTTCTCTTCCCCTCCTCCTCTCCTTTCCCTGTGTCTCTCGTTATTTTTTATTTCTTTATTTTTTAGAGCACGGATTCTTGAAGGGCCCAGCCAGAGCAGAAGATGAGGAGCCTGGGGACATCGCGCCTAGGTAAGTTGAAAGTATATTATGTTTATTATATGTGATTTTGTGTGTATATGTTGTACTAATCTACTGTTTATTTTTAACAGGGGCCGCGCCGGAGAAGAAAATAAGAAGGACGGGGACATGCTTGAAACGTGAGTTGAATATTTAGAATATTTAGAATGTTTATTTTTAGTATGTAATGTGGGGGCGATCTGAAGGGACATCTGCAAAGGTAAGTAGTCTTAATTATTCCATTTTAGGTTAGATTTCGGGTTTGTGTATGTAGATATAATTTCATGTATGTTAGATAGGGGGGATGTATGTATTTTAGATATGGGGTATGTATGTATTTTAGATAGAGGGGTATTTTATTTTAGCTAGAGGGGTATGTATGTATTTTAGATAGGGGTATTGTATTTTTTGGTATTGTATTGTAATGTATATATTTTGTATGTATTTCCTTTTCAGGTGTATAATTGTTTTTTATTTTTTGTAGTGGGGGGTTGTAATGTAGCTTTTTAAATTTTTTGTAATTTAGATTTTTTTATTTTTTGTAATGTACCTTTTTTATTTTTTGTAATATAGCTTTTTTATTTTTTGTAATGTACCTTTTTTATCTTTTGTAATGTAGCTTTTTTTTCTGTAATGTAGCTTTTTTATTTTCTGTGACTTAGGTGTTATTATTTTTGGTGAGTTAGGTTTTATTATTTTCTGTAATTAGTGGGGTGGGGGTTTATTTGGGGGTAGGTAGTGTAGTTAGGTAGTGTAGGTGTTAATAGGTTAGTGTAGAGGGTGGTTATCTTAGATTTAATGGTTTATTGGGGGATATAGTGCAGTGTAGTGTTTGTACTTAGTGTCATGAAGGTTCTTGAGGACCCTCATGGCACTTATGGGGTTTATGTTAGAGTTCTAACTGAGGGTCTTTATATATCCTTATGGGACTGATGGTGTTAAATAGAGGCTTATGAGGGTCTGTATAGACCCCCATTAGAGATGGGGTTATGTAGGCTTAGATGGGGTTAAATAGGCCCAGTTAGGGTTAGATATGTACTCTTAGGGTTAAATGTGTAGTGTTAGCATTAAATAGAGCCAGGGTTGGGTTAATGGGGTATAGTTAGGGTTAATAGTGTAGTGCTTACACTTTGTGTCATGAGGGTCCTGGATGACCATCATGGCACCTATATTGTTATTATATGGGTTCATTAGTGCACTATAGGGGTCTATATAGTTGAGGCACACAGTACACTAACATAGTGTGACAAACAGCATTTCAACACTTTTTTATTGCCCGTCATATTCGACAGGCAAGTCGCTAGTAATATATATAATAAAATATAGTGTTGAGCACATGAGGGTTGTTACTAACGGTGCGGGCTCGCATATAATTAAACTCGAAATACAAGAGTTTAGACACTCGGAAATCACCTAAGCGAGAGAAAAAATGGCCGCCAAAAAATAACGAAGATGAGGCTAAGGAAGCAAAACTACTACACTTACTCGCAAAATGGAACGAACGCTGAAGACCAGTTCACGAGGCATGTAACACACACTATGCGGCACCTACCACACTGCTATTACCCACCATTTTACATGAAACACACAACTAAATGACGGCTGGAAAGCAAATTTAAGGCTGGAACGCAAATAGCGCATGTGTATTGCGTTCTAACGGTTTCAACCACCTCAAAGTTTATAAATACTGCCCACTTTCCAGAAAATTCTACATTTCTCCTCAGGTGATGAACAGTGTAACTGGATAGTTCACTGCTGCCGTTACTTCAGAAGAGAATTACTTACCAATTTACTTACTTTACAATCTGCAAATTCCAACTGAGAGGTAAGCTATAATACATTTTATTTATTAAGAAAGACTCCCCTCCAAAAAAAAAAAAAACATTTGAAAGATTCATACCAAAGACATCATTCATGTATAGTGACATTTGAAAAACACATATGTGTATAGGCCCTACAACAAGCTAATCTTAATTCAAACAAATCAAAGAAGTATATTCAAGTGACATTAATTCACAGGAACTAATGCCACAAAAAAAAAATTACACCCATACATATTTAACCTGCTGCTCAATCTTTCCTTTTTTTGAACTATTCAAACAGACTCTGCATCAACAGCATCACTCAAGAATTTGCAGCGTGGACTGTGAAAGTGGATTACTTTTAAATAAGATAAAGAAAGAAGAAGAAGAGGTAAGATACAAAAATACATTACATGCAGAAAAAGACCATGCTTTTCCTATACCAAAACAATTAATATACAATTAACCATTTACCTTTTTCTTTCAAACAGACACTACAAGAAGACTGGTGGATCAACATTTTGTAGTAGGGGACCCTCTGTCATTCATACACCAAAAATACTTCAATCAAGGTATAGTATAACAAGTAAAAATAAGAAAACCCATCTTTCCTGCCCGCCAATATCAAAAGTAAAAAAAAATAAATAGAAGCCTCAATACAAATTACAGCAAAACCAAAACACCACACTTCAAGAAACATTGCTAACATATATACAATTCCAAAATAAACACACTTGCATAGGAAAAAACCTTTTAACACAACGCATAACTACACAAAACAGGATAGTACAGTAAACATTAGCAACATAAAGAAAATAAACTTATTCTTCCTGTTTACTCTACAACAACCTGTAACCATCACCCATAATTCAAATGGAGCATCCCAAAAGTGGTGGACACAAAACAGGATAGTACAGAAAATTTTACCAACATATGGCAAACTAACTTAACATTCCTGTTTACTCTACAACAACATCTAACCCTCACACAGAAGCCAAATGAAGCATCCCAAAAGTGGCAGAAGCAAAACAGGATAGTACTGCAAATATTCCCGACATATAGAAAACACAATTCACATTCATCTTTAGTCTACAACAACCTTTAACCCTCAGCCACAAGCAAAATACAGCATCCCAAAAGTGGTGGACACAAAACAGGATAGTCCAATAAACATTGGTAACATATACAAAATGGAACTAACATTACTGTTTAGTCTACAACAAACTCTAACTGTAACCCAGAACTAAAATCCAGCAATTTAAAAGTGGCGCACAAAAAACAGCATAGCATAACAAATCATGATAACAGATACACTATTTAAAAATAAAGAATACTGTTTTGTGGCCAACAAACTACTACAGTAAAACAATAATAGAATTACACCAGTTGTCTACACAAAACACCATACTAATAAATTAGAGCCAGCGCTGCATGGTTTCTCACACACTCTCAAATAAATAGCATTTTACACACAAGAAAGAAACCAAAAATGATAACACATTGTTTTTCCCAAAAATAAACCGTGCTATTCATCAACAATAAATTCAAATCAAATAACATTTCTCTTTCTCTTTTACAACAGACACTTCATGAAGACTGTCGCACAAAGTTTTCCAGCACCGGATCCAGTGATATTCATCTTGAAATCACACTTCCAATAAGGTACAGTACAACAAGTAAAAAAAGAGAAAATAAAATTAACATGTTTGCTGTGCAGCAATGTCAAGATAAAAAATAAAACAACAACAAACCAACAACAATAAGCCCCACAAATCACCATCCTTCAACAAATATTGATGACACATTTCTAATTTATCAACTAATTAGCTTATACCTACAACAACCTTTAACAGTAAACCCTAACTTCAATTTATCAAACAAAATGTGCCCAAGATAAAACAGAATAGTAGAACAAATAGTGAAAACACATAAAAAATTAAACTATAAATTCTCTGTTCAGTGCCCTAACGTACAACATTAAGCACGAAACCTAAACAGATACAGAAAATAGGATACTACAACAAATATTACTAACACCTACCAAAGAACAATACAAACCTTCTTTTCAGACCCACACCATACAAGCCTAAAAGTTAAATATAAGGCTACTATTACAACAATCACCTACAGTAAAAATTTAAAAGAGCAATATATTACTACCATTTTTGCCTCTCCTATGCCTCTAAGCCAACCCTACAAACCTACAAGATAAAAAGCAGCGACCAACAAAACCCCCCCCCCCCAAATAACACATACTAATTTAACATTATAAAGCTACTACATCTACAATGACCTATAATGCAATTGCCTTGGCTCTACTATGCCTCTAAGCCAAAACTGAAAACCTACAAGATAAAAAGGAACACCAAAAAAATAACACATACTAATTTAACAATATAAAGCAACTTCATCTACAATGACCTATAATAACATACAAACAACGGAAATGTATAATCAGAACAGTGTTACACCAAAAACATTGGAGTAACAAAAAACACAAACAAGCACTTCCAAAACAATTTTAAATAAAAAAATAAACTAATGATACATTCTGTTGATTTACAGATTAAGATGGCTGATAACGACACCAAACAGGAAAAGATACAACATCAAGCTAGAGAACGTCAACAAAGATGAGCAAACCAGCAGACGCCAGAGCAGAAGGAAATTTGACGAGAAAAAGAACGGAAAAGACTTGCAAGCAAAAGACTATCACCTGAAAAAATAAAAGCTACAACTAAAAAAGCAAAAAAAAAAAACAAAAGCATTTAGAACCTGTTCCTGAACCATCACATAACATTTCCAATGATGAATTACAAACTGAAACTGATATATGCTCTTCAAATTGTCCTTTACTTAAGTCTTTACCAGTAGAGGTTCATGATTGTGGTGACATGAATATTCTCTGTCAGTTTTGTGAGGCTTATCATTTTAAACAGGAAAGACCCAGAGATGGACAGTTCATTAGTTGCTGTCCAAAAGGCAAGGTCAAACTTCCAGAAAGACAACAATTCCCAACATATTTACAAATAATTATGACTGAACCTACTTTTCCAAACTTCAAAACAAACATAAAATCATGCAATAGTGCCATATCCTTTGCTTCTATGGGGGCAACATTAGCTGCTAATGTACGAGGACATGGGCCTTACTGCTTTAAAGTCCAAGGCCAAATTTACCATTGTACTTCCCATTTACAACCAGAGGAAGGAGAGCAAAGAAGATTTGCTCAACTATATGTCCTGGATACAATGGAAGCTGTTGACCAAAGTATGCGGCTTCAAGAAAATAAAAAAATGCTTACCCAGTGTTTTTATAGATCTAGATCAAATTATGGCCAATAACTCCTACACTTAAGCTTTTAAAAAAATGGCAGAAGTAGAAAAGAAACAACAACTTCTTGCAGAAAGACATCAATTACCAATCCCCAAGGTCAATATGGTGCTTAAAAGAGATAGACATACTGATAAACGCTGTTAGAATTTGCCAACATCAAATGAGGTTGCAATGGTGTTTCAAAATGATGGAGAACCACCATTTCAAAGAGACATTAGAATATATCCCAGAAATGAGGAGCAACCTTTCATTAATATCAGTATCTCAAGTCCAAATTTAGATCCAATGACATATCCCATCTTTTTCCCACACGGAGAAGCAGGTTGGCAACCAAAATTAACCCTTCACAGTTACCCAAATTCTAAATTACGAGTGTGAAATAATATTTCCATCCTTGATTTTAAAGCAGCTCAAATTGCCATTCGAAATACATTCAATCCAATTTTATGTGGTGGAGAACTAACACAACAATGGATTATTAATGCCTATGTGCAAGTTGAGGCCAATAATTTAAAATTCATTAAATATCAACAAGATAAACTATGTGTAGAAAAGTATTGTGGACTAATGGACTATGTTGCTGACGTGGCTACAAGCAGAGACATAACAGCTGGGAAAGCCATCATTTTACCATCTTCTTTCCAGGGATCGCCTCGCAATATGCGAGAAAGATACAATGATGCCATGGCTATTGCCACCAAATTTGGAAAACCAGATTTATTTATTACATTTATATGTAATCCCCAAGGGCCAGAGATTGCGCAAAATTTACTTATTGGCCAAATTGCTTCCGATAGACCAGATTTAGTAACCAGAGTTTTCAAAATAAAATAAAATTAATTAATACGTGACATCACTATCACTCAGTTATTTGGCAAATGTCTTGCTTATGTTTATACAATTGAATTTCAAAAAAAGAGGGCTTCCACATGCACATCTTCTTATAATCCTTCAAGAAAACGATAAGTTAGATACTTCTGACAAAGTAGATTCTGTCATTATTGCTGAACTACCAGATCCAGAACTATATGGTAGACTATATGAGATTGTAACTCATCGGATGATTCATGGACCGTGTAGAGATGTTAATCCACAGTCACCATGTATGTAAAATAATAAATGTACTAAAGAATTTCCAAAAGATTAGAGAGACAAAACTTATGCCAATTGTGATAGCTATCCATTATATAGAAGAAGAGAGGGACAAAGTGCCATTATTCGTGGGAAAAACGTCGACAGTAGATATGTGGTACGATACAATCCACATTTACTTATGAAGTATAATGCACACATTAATGTAGAAGCCTGCACTTCCATCAAATCCATTAAATATGTATACAAATATATTTACAAAGGCTATGATGCAGCTACTGTAGTCGTCAAAAGTTCAGACAATACCGAAAGCACTAAGTTAGTACATGATGAACTTGCATCTCATGTAGATGCTCGCTATGTCAGTGAGTCAGAAGCTATTTGGCATATTTTAAACTTTTAAATGCATGATCGATCACATGCAGTATATAGATTAGCTGTACATTTGCCACAAAGACATTTAGTGTATTTCCATGCTGGAAATGAAACTAATGCATTTGCACAAAGTGAGCATTGTCACACTACACTAACTGCATGGTTTCAATTAAATTCCACAGATTCAGAAGCAACACAATTCTTATATATTGAAATTCCATATCACTATGTTTTCATTAATGGATTATGGACACCAAGAAAAAGCAGAGGAAATAAAATAATACCAAGAATTTACACAGTCAGTCCAAGAGACCTTGAACATTTCTGCTTACGACTACTACTTTTAAATGTCCCTGGTGCACAAAGTTTTGAATACTTAAGAACTGTTAATGACATAGTATAGCTGCGAGACATAGAAACTTACTAGCTGATGATATAGAATGGGAAAGAAGCAGCACTATGTCAAATGCCACAGCAGATGAGGGAACATTTTGCATTCATTTGTATCTTCTCAAATTCTCCAAATGCATTAGCTTTGTGGGACACATTTAAAAGTAATATGGCTGAAGACTTTTTGCAATGATACAATGAGCCCATTGCACACTTAAAAGCATTAATGGAAATCCAAGAAGTATTTTTAACTCATGGATTAAGTTGTGCAAGTTTTAATCTGCCTGATCCAGGTCTTATAGACGACATAAACTTTGAAGACTATGACATTCAACTACAAACAGAAAGGACACAATAAAGACTTGCAACTTTAAATACATTACAATTGCAAGCATTTAATGCCATCATGCACTAGATGATGACATGGTCAAAGAGCGTTATTTCTATCTTTATGGACCTGGCGGATCAGGAAAAACCTATCTATATAATTTATTAATGAGTTTTGTACGAGCACAAGGTCAAATAGCACTCGCATTTGCCACCACTCGAATTGCTGCACTTTTGTTAGAAGGTGGAAGAACTGTGCATAGTGGATTTAAACTGCCAGTGCCTATTTTAGAAACATGAGTGTCAGATATTCGGATGACATCATTACAAGCCAAAAAACTGAAAAAAAGTAAATTAATTATAATAGATGAGGCTAGAATAATGTCATGCTATGCCCTACAATGTATTGACCATTTGTTTCATGAAGTCATGGATAATACTTTGCCATTTAATGGAAAGGTAATGTTGTTAGGTGGCGATTTTAGACAAACATTACCTGTCGTTGTACATGGAAATCGAACCGACATTATCGAAACGTGTATAAAGTCAAGTACACTATGGAAACATTTTACCCATCTTCAATTACAACAAAATATGAGATCAGAAGGACAAAATTATTTCAATGATTGGCTTATTAAAATTGGAGAAGGAAAAACAGAACGAATCTCACATTTACCTGACGACACTGCGCACATCCCACCTCATATGATTTGTAAACAAGATCTTATATCGGTTATATTCGAAACTACAATAAATAATGAGGACTATTCTGAACTTGCCAACAAAGTCATACTAACATGCAAAAATAAGGATGCATTGATCCTCAATAATGAAATTTTTAAAAGAATTAATGCACCCAAAATTTTTTTATCACAGTGCTGATTCTGTACTTGCTGATGACAAAGAAAGTCAGGCAAACTTTTCAACTGAATTCATAAATTCATTAACTCCTTCTGGATTGCCACCACATATTTTGCAGCTAAAGAAAGGTGCAATTGTCATGTTACTGCGAAATATGAACCCAAAAAAAGGCCTATGCAATGGGACAAGATTAATTGTTCAACAATTAAAGGACCATTTCATAGATGATGACATTTTAACTGGTACCCATAAAGGAGAGAGAGAGAGTTTTCATACCAAGGATAGATTTAGCACCAAGTGAAAGTAGCCTCCCTTTTATACTTCAAAGAAGACAATTTCCAATCATCATGGCATTTTCCATGACCAATAATAAATCACAAGGACAAACTTTCAAATCTGTCGGTATATTCTTAGAACAACCAGTATTTGCACATGGCCAATTATACGTTGCCTTATCACGGTGCAAAAATCCACAGGCTATTAAAGTTTACATTGAAAACAATCAAAGTCAAGGTGATTTATTAGAGGATGGACGCATTTTTACTAAAAACATTGTCTACTATGAAGTACTGTAACTTTCAATCAAACAAACACAACCCATGCAAAACAAATTCCAAACAAAAGTCACAAATCACCTCAAGCAGAATCTAACACCAAAAAATAAAGCAAAAAAATAGAAAACCGTCAGTTTCTTTCAAAAATTCATTTTTATGGCACTCAAACTATTTTAACACCACCAATATTTACATATTTAACTCCATACAATGGCAAAACACATAGAGAACAATGGTTACACATCGCGGACAAACTTTAAGGTCTCGCATTCTCTTTTTAGAGAACCACTTTTTCACAGAGGAAACTCTATGTGCCATTTTGAACAATTACTACACCAACAAACAAAGATCAACCATTCAGAACCACCAATGACTAAATAACTCATTAATAATTCATGGAAGTACTGTTTATGCATGATTAGCCCCATAAAACACTTGCCTTGCATATTCTAAAAAATTATGTTCAAATGTTATTTAACTATGTTACTGTTTATAACATTACACGTTTAAAAAAAATACTTTAGAGTTGGTTAGTTACACATATTAGAAACTTCATGTTAACAGCACAAACATGTTTTCAGATACAATGTAAATGTTGGATTTCATGTTAAATATTAATCCAGGGAGTAATCCGATTGCCAGTTAATGGGGTCAGGAAGGAATTAATTTTTCCTCGCTTTGATACAATTGGCTACATTTCAAGGAGGGTTTTTACTGTTTGCCTTCCTCTGGATTCAATGTATATTTCAGTTAACAGGTCTTAATCTACGAGTTGCATGTTAAAAAACCATTAGCTCAAGTTTACAATACTCATAAATCTAATGTTTCATTGTTCTTACATTCAAATGTTAACACTTTTACTACAAAACTCTTTAACAGTTCCTCAACAACAAAAGAAAATGTTCCAAAAATAAACATGTTTAATCTAATAATTGTACTTATTTCGACATAACAAAAAGGTTACAAGTGTCAAATACGTATATTACTAACCAAACACATTTCCAAACATTCACATCTCATTGCTGTCATTTTTTGATAGGCAAGTCGCTAGTATATGAAAATAAAGGGTTAATAAACATGACAATTTGTGATAGTGTGGAATATCAACGTTCCCCTGAAGGCCTGACAGATCGTTTGCGAGTAGCTGTAAGAGGTCAATTTAGTAGTCGTAAGTCTAGCAGGCTCCGTTACGAGCTATTGGTTTTAACGTTAGGGGAATTTAATAGGGTGAAAATCTATCAAGAAGTCCTTGCTTCCATTAGAAAGAAACTTTGAAAGGGAGTCAGGATATTGCTCCCAGTACCCATCTGATTCCCATCAATATAAGTATTATGTGTATTTAACGGAGACTATTTTCTAGCAGAAAGATAAAAATATGTATCTGGTTTAGTGCGAAAACACTAATAAAAAGGCTGTCAACAAAAGGTTGCTGATTGTTTTTTCTTTCTTTTGACTAATTTGATCAAAGCCTCAAAACATTACCTTACACAGAAAAATATGTAATCTCCTTGTACTCAGAGCATTAACCACTAATGACATTATGCAGCTGACATCATTTTGCTGCAATTGAGTTTCTTCCAAAGATTATTGTCTTAGGTACAACTTCATATTAAAATGCAGATATTTAACATCCAACAATTCCCCATACCATTTAAAATCAGGGCACATAGAGGCCTAGTATACAAAATTAGTATATCCATATAAAACAGTGAATCCATTGAAACCCTCTGGAATATATATATAAATTTAAGTGCAATCTCACTCTTTTGTGTCCCTTCATTTTGAATAATATAAGGAATCTTGATATCACAAAATTTCCATTTTTTATTATCAAGAGAGTGTTGTATTTAATTATCAAAGTCAAACTCTGATTTAATATATTTCAATGTCATGCAAAAAGTGCTGATGCTACACTTACATGAATAATTTAAAAAATGAGAAATAAAAGTGAATAACATCTCTTATATTTCTGCCCACAATATGTTTCAAGTACCTGACATTCACTCTTTCAAGTGAGATCAATGAAAATGTAAGTAAGTTTCCATAATGATTATTACTTAGTAATTCTGTGTCAACTGCAAGATACTAAATAAAGAATGTGATTAATTAAAACTACATTAAAATGGAAGTTAAAGTGTGTTTCAAAATACCTTAGAATTTTTTCTACAAGCTTGGATCATGTAAAATATGTAGTGTTAACAATTCCTATAATATGACATGCCTAAATTATGAAACCTGATATCACATATAATAGTTTTTAAACTGCAAGTCATCGCCACGATTTGAAAGCTTGCAAGAACTGCATCCCTCGCAAAGCGAGGGACGCAGTTCTGGCCGCAAATGCGGACCTCGAAAAGTGAGGGACGCATTTGCGGGGGTGGAGGCTCCAACGTCGACTGCAGGCCGCAAATGCGGACCCTCGCAAAGTTAGGGGCCACATTTTTGGAGGTGGAGGCTCTACGGCGCTTCACTCACAATTAAAAACAACCCAGAAAGGCGAAACTTTGAAAAAACAACAACCACGCGGCGGGACTTAGAAAAAAAAAATATATGACCCGCGGGACTTAGAAAAAAAAAACAATAACGCGGAATGAGGAAATACGGACATACACAAAAAAAAAACTACAACCCGCGAGGTCCCAATTTTGAGGTCCCAAAAATTTGAAGTTAGCGGCCGTAACGCGTACATCAAAAAACACTTAAAATTAAAATCAAAACATAACCACAATATAACACACAGCACGGGGGAACAGCCAGGAAACCTGGGGGTGAGTTTGCACGCAAATTAAAGTCAAATTTAAGGAGTTTCGGCACTTGAAAAAAATGAAAACGAGGCTACACGACCCGCAGCGCAGGAAACATTGACAAGGACATATGACTTTAAAAACAACAATTACAACCCACGGAACTTAGAAAGAAAAAATAAGAAGTCGCAAAAATACGAAGTTACCGGCCGAACCGCGCACCTCCACAAACAGGAAAAGCACAACAAAAAAATACCATATTAAACAAAAATCACACACAGCACGGGGGGATAGCCAGGACGTCTGGGTGTGAGCTTGCACGCAAATTTAAGTCGCATTTAAGACGTTTCATCACTTACAAAAAGGGGTAAGCGAGAGGAAAAATGTCGGCCGAAAACAATTAAAACGAGGTTAAAGGACACAGAGCCGCGAAAATCACCGCAGACACATAAGAGTTAGCCAGGAACATAGCACATAAAAAATATACCATAACAACGGACAGAAAATGCTTGTGAGCCAAGTAACACATAGAAAAAAGACGCCATTTTACAACACTTACTTGCAACTCATAACATTAGGATTTTAAAATGCCACTTTACACTCCTACAGAAATGGTTTGGCCTCGCGCATGCAGCCTATTTACACTGCACACTTGGCACATTGCTGACACTTTCTCCTCATATGATCAACAGTCCAACTGTACATTTTCAGATGCAGGAAAATCCAAATTGATTGTTAGCTCTTCAGGATATTGATTGCTGCATAATAAATATAAATAGGTAAAGTATATTCATTTATTAATTCATATTACTTTATTAATTCACTGTACTCACATTTCTTTGCCATTTCACGCTGTACTTATATATCTGCCTTGACAAGGAGTGCCAAAGGTGATCGTTGCAAACCCGGACAATTGAAGTACATGAGGGGATAGGCTCACAATGAGCGCCAAAGGCGCTCATTGCGTGCCCTGCAATTAGCGCCAAATTCGCTCAGCGCAGTGCTCACAATGAGCGCCAAAGGTCCACAGAGGAGCAAAAGCCTTACATTTTGTGGCAAACAGCATTGCCATGGCTTAAAATTTTTGACAGGCAAGTCGCTAGTTAGTATATCAGTATTGAAAGTTTTCTTTAGTCTTTCAAAGCTTTGTACCTAATGATGCCCAGCTAGGTCTAAAAAATAATCTTTAGCTGCTGGCTTGAGATTGTAGTGTTTATGGCTATACATCAAGACATTATAATTTCTGGGTAGTAAGCCATTCTAAAGAATTAAAATGTCTTATGAAACATGCTGGGGGAGGTATATTTCAAAATCACCATTGGTACGTCAGTTTGCAATCTAAAGAATGTGATCCATTTTACATATTTACATTTCTTAGATAATGGACAGCAATGATGAGGAAATGCCATTCACTTCATGCCATAACTGACTGAATCATTGCAACATAGGATACCATGTGAAAGCAGACTTTATCTTCATCAGCTACTATAGGGTAAACTTAGGTTAAATTAAAGAAACACTGTACATACCAATACCATTAGATATGAGAGATAGATCACATATTATACTTGTCGAACTATGAGACGTCGTCACGCTTTGCGTGGTGCGTACGACTTAGGCAGTGAACGCCGATGGCACTCATTGCCTGTGAGCGTCGTGTATCGAGATGAGCCGTTAAGGCACTAAAACTCGCAGCACTTGGGCGATCAAAGGCACTTATTGCCTGCAAAGGCAGTGACGGCAATGAAACACGTGGAACTTAACCAGAAAAGAGCATTAAAGGCGAGCCGATTACACATTAAAACACGTGGGACTTAGCCTCCAAACACTTAGGAAACGCAGGATCGCCTTAGGCTGCAAGCAGTTGACAAATGGCGAACTTAAAAAAAAACAAAATAAGACATGGGCCTTAGAAAAAAAAAACGAGATAGGAAAAATAGGACGTTAACGGCCGAACCATGCAAAGCCAAAAACACACAAAATACAAAAAAATAAAAATACAACAAAAACATCACACACAGCACAGAGGAACTGCCACTACATCTGGGAGTGAGGTGGAACGCAAATTTAAGTCAATTTTGCCAAGTGTCGGCACTCGAAAATCGGTTGGGCGAGAAAATAAATGGGGGACAAACAAAATGAAAACAAGGCTACACGACCCTGGACTGCGCAAATCACCACCAGCCGCGTACCACTTTCACCCAGGAATGTACGATGTACATAATACACGATTACAAAGGACAACAAATGCTTGTGAACCGCCTAGCCCATAGACAAACTATACAATTTTACAACCCTAATTTGCAACTAACAACATTACGCATCTAAAGTAGTGCTTTCCACAAATAAACCAACGGTTTGCCCTTGCGCACGCAGCCTATTTCTAATGCACAGTTGGGACATTCATAAAACTATCTCCTCAGGCCAGCAACAGTCCCACTAGACATTATATGCTGCAGGACAATAAAAAGAGAGTATTACCTCTTCAGGCTATTGATTGTTACATATATTAATTATACAAAGGTAAACCATATAAATTTATTTTAAAATTATTCATTATTATTACTTTAAAAAATATAAAGAGGAGCCAAAGGACACGCGAGGAAAGGATTGCAATGAGAGCCAAAGGTGCTAATTTCAAGCTATGCGATGAGCGCCAAAGGCGCTCAGCGCGAGGCTCTCAATGAGCGCTGAAGGTACTTAGAGTATAAAAAGCTTAACATTGTGTGCCAGACAGCATTGCCATGGCTTCAAATTGTATTGACTGTCATTTTTTGACGGGCAAGTCGGTAGTAGTAATGTATTTTTTATATGGTTAATTAATTGAATATTATTAAAATATATTTTCCTGTATGCAGTTTGCAGGTTTGATTTATGGACTATTGTGGTCACTTTTATGTTTTTTTAAACAACAGAATAATGTGCAAAATGTTAGAAAGTGAAAAACATCTCACCATTGATATTTTACTTTTTATTTGGAATTAGTCTAAACTGAAATGCTTTTGGTATGTTACCAATTTTGCTTCATGGAGTTTCTGCTTATCAGGGTGGGGTGGGTAAGAAAGGCTGATTTACAAGTTAAAATTGCAAACTACAATGTAGAGTTAATTTTAAGAATGCCTTCAAAAACAAATATTGCCCAATTTGCAAATGAATACACACCTAAAACTGCTCCTAATATTGCCACATATTCCATTAGCTACTCGCAATCGAATTACGAGTTCCCCTCCCACAACCAACAATCACTACAGCCAGCCAAAGCCACAAATTCAGCCTTAGAACTCCATTGGTTTAAGCACAGCTCAAATATTATTAGTGCTAACTAATTAAAATTACACAAAATCAATATTCTATTAGACTCTAGCTTGCAAATAAAGTCTAACCGGCCAATTAAAAAAGTATCAAGTTTCTGTCAAAAATATGGAAATATATTATAAATAATTGCAGAACAATCTCAAACCCACAAATATGCAATTAAAAATATAATTTTTAAATGTTATTTCTGAGTAATATTGATTGTGGGCTCAAGGGGTTAAAACATATCATGAAAACCACATGGACTAAAACAGATGAGCTAATGTATTTTATAGAATGCTAGATTCATTGATTGTGAGCCCGATCTGCAAATAATTCTTATTGGCACTAATTAATTTGTAGCCTTCGATTGCAGATTACATCTAACTTCCATGTTTTAATGACATCATAATGATGGTGTCATTTACTAATGGCTTACTTAAATATGATATCCCACTTAAAAAGGCAGGCTTAAGGAGGCTTGAGTCAATAGAATACATCTAAACATTTAAAGAAAAAGACACTTGCACAAATTTTAGGTTAGAGGCCTTTTTGGGCTTCTAATAGAATAGGGCTAACTGATATTTGGAATTTCCGCTATGTAAATATTAGTTAATGCTTGTATAGAAATTGAAGCATTCCCCAAACCACTAATCTCGTTATGAGGATAGTATCATAACCACACAGCAACTGGACTCAGCAATTAAGTTCAGGGTTTCTAAAGCAAGTTCAGGGTGGGATTAAAACACTTTTCAAGACCTAACTAAAAAGTCTCCATCTTCATTATATTCAGCAGCAAATGCTAAAAGAAAAATGGCTTTTTTAGATGAATTTTCACTGTCTGCTTCATGATACAGCTTACGAGTTCAATGGTCCTTTAATTTTTTTTATTTTTTATCTATGTTTGAGAGTGTTTCATTTATATCATAGAATATATACTATTTTTTTATACTTTAAAGCTAGAATATAATGGTCTTATACATAAAATCATAATAATCATTAAATTATAAAATGTGTTTCACTATAGATTTCATTTAATTTCACAGATAAGTTTGTCTTTTTGTGCTCTGTGTTAAAATGAAGTATGTTGCAAGTAATGTGACAAAAATGTTCAAAAAAATTAGAATGGTATTTATGAGTTCAGTATCAATTTATAGATAAATATTCACCTAAGGAATGCATGATATTAAACCTCACTAATATAACATACTAGTAACTTGCCCGTCATAAATTATGGTATCATATTTTATGCTTGCCTGTGCTGTCTCTAATTGTGCGCCCTCTCTCTCTCTTTGCTCCCTCTCTCTCTCTGCCCTCTCTCTCTCTCTCTCTGTGCCATCTCTTTATGTGTGTGCTCTTTTTCTCTCTCTCTGTGCATCCTTTCTTTCTCTGTGCACCTCCTCTCCCTCTGTGCACCCTCTCTTCCTCTGTGAGCCCTCTCTCTCTCTGCAACCTATCTCTCTCTCTTTGCATTCTCTCTCTCTGCATCCTCTCTTTGTGTGTGTGCTCTCTCTGTTATCTATCTCTCTCTTTCTGTACCCTCCACCTCTCTCTGTGCCCTCTCTCTGAGCTCTGTGTGCGCTCTGTCTCTCTCCCTCCACATTCTCTCTCCTTCCCTCTTGCTCTCCCTCCCTCTCTCTCTCCCTCCCTCTCTCTCTGCCTCCTTCCCTCTCTCTCCTCCTACTTTCTCCCCTACCTCTCTCCATCTCTCTCCTCCTGCCTCACTCTCTGCCCCCTTTCTCTCTTTCCCACTTCCTCCCTCTCTTCCTCTTCCTTCCTCACCATCCTCCCTCTCTTGTCCTCCTTTCTTCCCCCTACCTCTCTCCCTCTCTCTCCCCCCTGCCTCTCTCTGCCTCCCTCTCTCTATTTCCCTTCCTTTCTTTTCCCTGCTCAAACTAGACACAACTGCGCTTGCGCGATTTTCGGTATTTAGTGGTAGTTAGAGATGTCGCGAATAGTTCGCCGGCGGACAGACCCGGCGAACATAGCATGTTCGCGTTCGCGGCGAACTGCAAACATATGCAATGTTCGATCCGCCCCCTATACTTTATCATTAAACAAACTTTGACCCTGCACCTCACTATCAGCAGACACATTCCAGCCAATCAGCATCATACCCTGCCTTCCAGACCCTTCAACCTCATGGACAGCAGCCATTTTGGAATCATAACTAACTTGCAGTCTTACTGAAAGGAGGCTGAGTGTAGGTGATACTAATTCAATAGGGAAAACCATAGCTAGTGTACACAGTGTCCAATACAGTCCTGAAGGACTCTTTTGATCTCTGCTGCAAGGACAGCACCGCAAAAAGCCCTTTTTAGGCTATAACATCAGTCTTTTTTTTGTTTTTTTATGTCTATTCTAAGTTCATTTGCATGCCTACTAGCCAGTGTGTGTGTCAGGCTCACAACTTATACTGTGCCCAGTGCAACCAATCCAATCTGGTGGTGTACCAGCAGTTTACTTTTAAAAACAAAAACTTTTATTTTGTCTAATCTAAGTTCATTTGCCTGCCTACTAGCCAGTGTGTGTCTCAGGCTCACAACTGATACTGTGCCCAGTGCAACCAATCCAATCTGGTGGTGTACCAGCAGTTTACTTTTAAAAACAAAAACTTTTATTTTGTCTAATCTAAGTTCATTTGCCTGCCTACTAGCCAGTGTGTGTCTCAGGCTCACAACTGATACTGTGCCCAGTGCAACCAATCCAATCAAGTGGTGTACCAGCAGCCTACCTTTAAAAAAAAACTAAATTGTAATTTGTTAAATCTAAGTTTATTTACCTGACAGCTAGTCTGTACGTGTCTCAGGCTCACAACTGATACTGTGCCCAGTGCAACCAATCCAATCAGGTGGTGTACCAGCAGCCTACCTTTAAAAAAAACAAAATTGTATTTTGTTAAATCTAAGTTCATTTGCCTGACAGCTAGTATTTGCATGTCTCAGGCTCACAACTGATACTGTGCCCAGTGCAATCAATCCAATCAGGTGGTGTACCAGCAGCCTACTTTTAAAAACCAAGACTTTTATTTTGTCTAATCTAAGTTAATTTGCCTGCCTACTAGTCAGTGTGTGTGTCAGGCTCACAACTGATACTCTGCCCAGTGCAACCAATCCAATCAGGTGGTGTACCAGCAGTGTACATTTAAAAAACCCAAACTTGTATTTTGTTAAATCTAAGTTAATTTGCCTGACCGCTATTCTGTGTTTCTCAGGCTCACAACTGATACTGTGCCCAGTGCAATCAATCCAATCTGGTGGTGTACCAGCAGTCTACTTTTAAAAACCAAAACTTTTATTTTGTCTAATCTAAGTTCATTTGCCTGCCTACTAGCCAGTGTGTGTGTCAGGTTCACAACTGATATGGTGCCCAGTGCAACCAATCCAATCAGGTGGTGTACCAGCAGTCTACTTTAAAAAAAAACAAAATTGTATTTTGTTAAATCTAAGTTCATTTGCCTGACCGCTATTCTGTGTGTTTCTCAGGCTCACAACTGATATTGTGCCCAGTGCAACCAATCCAATCTGGTGGTGTACTAGCAGTCTACTTTTAAAAACCAAAACTTTTATTTTGTCTAATCTAAGTTCATTTGCCTGCCTACTAGCCAGTGTGTGTGTCAGGTTCACAACTGATATGGTGCCCAGTGCAACCAATCCAATCAGGTGGTGTACCAGCAGTGTACATTTAAAAAACCCAAAATTGTATTTTGTTAAATATAAGTCAATTTGCCTGACCGCTATTCTGTGTGTTTCTCAGGCTCACAACTGATACGGTGCCTAGTGCAATCAATCCAATCTGGTGGTGTACCAGCAGTCTACTTTAAAAAAACAAAACTTGTATTTTGTCTAATCTAAGTTAATTTGCCTGCCTACTAGCCAGTGTGTGTGTCAGGCTCACAACTGATACTGTGCCCAGTGCAACCAATCCAATCAGGTGGTGTACCAGCAGTGTACATTTAAAAAACCCAAAATTGTATTTTGTTAAATCTAAGTTAATTTGCCTGACCGCTATTCTGTGTTTCTCAGGCTCACAACTGATACTGTGCCCAGTGCAATCAATCCAATCTGGTGGTGTACCAGCAGTCTACTTTTAAAAAACAAAACTTTTATTTTCTGTAATCTAAGTTCATTTGCCTGCCTACTAGCAAGTGTGTGTGTCAGACTCACAACTGATACTGTGCCCAGTGCAACCAATCCAATCAGGTTGTGTACCAGCAGTCTACTTTAAAAAAAAACAAAATTGTATTTTGTTAAATCTAAGTTCATTTGCCTGCCTACTAGCCAGAGTGTGTGTGTCAGGCTCACAACTGATACTGTGCCCAGTGCAATCAATCCAATCTGGTGGTGTACCAGCAGTCTACTTTAAAAAAAACAAAACTTGTATTTTCTCTAATCTAAGTTCATTTGCCTGCCTACTAGCCAGAGTGTGTGTCAGGCTCACAACTGATACTGTGCCCAGTGCAACCAATCCAATCAGGTGGTGTACCAGCAGCCTACCTTTAAAAAAAACTAAATTGTAATTTGTTAAATCTAAGTTTATTTGCCTGACAGCTAGTCTGTACGTGTCTCAGGCTCACAACTGATACTGCGCCCAGTGCAACCAATCCAATCAGGTGGTGTACCAGCAGCCTACCTTTAAAAAAAAAAAAAATTGTATTTTGTTAAATCTAAGTTCATTTGCCTGACAGCTAGTCTGTGCATGTCTCAGGCTCACAACTGATACTGTGCCCAGTGCAATCAATCCAATCTGGTGGTGTACCAGCAGTCTACTTTTAAAAACCAAGACTTTTATTTTGTCTAATCTAAGTTAATTTGCCTGCCTACTAGCCAGTGTGTGTTTCAGGCTCACAACTGATACTGTGCCCAGTGCAACCAATCCAATCAGGTGGTGTACCAGCAGTGTACATTTAAAAAACCCAAAATTGTATTTTGTTAAATCTAAGTTAATTTGCCTGACCGCTATTCTGTGTGTGTCAGGCTCACAACTGATACGGTGCCCCAGTGCAATCAATCCAATCTGGTGGTGTACCAGCATTCTACTTTAAAAAAAACAAAACGTGTATTTCTCTAATCTAAGTTCATTTGCCTCCTACTACCAGAGGTGTGTGTCAGGCTCACAACTGATACTGTGCCCAGTGCAACCAATCCAATCAGGTGGTGTACCAGCAGCCTACCTTTAAAAAAAACTAAATTGTAATTGTTAAATCTAAGTTTATTTGCCTGACAGCTAGTCTGTACGTGTCTCAGGCTCACAACTGATACTGCGCCCAGTGCAACCAATCCAATCAGGTGGTGTACCAGCAGCCTACCTTTAAAAAAAAAAATCAGAGTGTGTGTCAGGCTCACAACTGATACGGTGCCCAGTGCAATCAATCCAATCTGGTGGTGTACCAGCAGTCTACTTTAAAAAAAACAAAACTTGTATTTTCTCTAATCTAAGTTCATTTGCCTGCCTACTAGCCAGAGTGTGTGTCAGGCTCACAACTGATACTGTGCCCAGTGCAACCAATCCAATCAGGTGGTGTACCAGCAGCCTACCTTTAAAAAAAACAAAATTGTAATTTGTTAAATCTAAGTTTATTTGCCTGACAGCTAGTCTGTACGTGTCTCAGGCTCACAACTGATACTGTGCCCAGTGCAACCAATCCAATCAGGTGGTGTACCAGCAGCCTACCTTTAAAAAAAAAAAAATTGTATTTTGTTAAATCTAAGTTCATTTGCCTGACAGCTAGTCTGTGCATGTCTCAGGCTCACAACTGATACTGTGCCCAGTGCAATCAATCCAATCTGGTGGTGTACCAGCAGTCTACTTTTAAAAACCAAGACTTTTATTTTGTCTAATCTAAGTTAATTTGCCTGCCTACTAGCCAGTGTGTGTGTCAGGCTCACAACTGATACTGTGCCCAGTGCAACCAATCCAATCAGGTGGTGTACCAGCAGTCTACTTTAAAAAAAAACAAAATTGTATTTTGTTAAATCTAAGTTCATTTGCCTGACCGCTATTCTGTGTGTTTCTCAGGCTCACAACTGATATTGTGCCCAGTGCAACCAATCCAATCTGGTGGTGTACTAGCAGTCTACTTTTAAAAACCAAAACTTTTATTTTGTCTAATCTAAGTTCATTTGCCTGCCTACTAGCCAGTGTGTGTGTCAGGCTCACAACTGATATGGTGCCCAGTGCAACCAATCCAATCAGGTGGTGTACCAGCAGTGTACATTTAAAAAACCCAAAATTGTATTTTGTTAAATATAAGTCAATTTGCCTGACCGCTATTCTGTGTGTTTCTCAGGCTCACAACTGATACTGTGCCTAGTGCAATCAATCCAATCTGGTGGTGTACCAGCAGTCTACTTTTAAAAAACAAAACTTGTATTTTCTCTAATCTAAGTTCATTTGCCTGCCTACTAGCCAGTGTGTGTTTCAGGCTCACAACTGATACTGTGCCCAGTGCAACCAATCCAATCAGGTGGTGTACCAGCAGCCTACCTTTAAAAAAAACAAATTTGTATTTTGTTAAATCTAAGTTCATTTGCCTGACAGCTAGTCTGTGCTTGTCTCAGGCTCACAACTGATACTGTGCCTAGTGCAATCAATCCAATCTGGTGGTGTACCAGCAGTCTACTTTTAAAAAACAAAACTTGTATTTTCTCTAATCTAAGTTAATTTGCGTGCCTTCTAGCCAGTGTGTGTGTCAGGCTCACAACTTATACTGTGCCCAGTGCAACCAATCCAATCTGGTGGTGTACCAGCAATTTACTTTTAAAAACAAAAACTTTTATTTTGTCTAATCTAAGTTCATTTGCCTGCCTACTAGCCAGTGTGTGTCTCAGGCTCACAACTGATACTGTGCCCAGTGCAACCAATCCAATCTGGTGGTGTACCAGCAGTTTACTTTTAAAAACCAAAACTTTTATTTTGTCTAATCTAAGTTCATTTGCCTGCCTACTAGCCAGTGTGTGTGTCAGGCTCACAACTGATACTGTGCCCAGTGCCTACCTTTAAAAAAAACTAAATTGTAATTTGTTAAATCTAAGTTTATTTGCCTGACAGCTAGTCTGTACGTGTCTCAGGCTCACAACTGATACTGTGCCCAGTGCAACCAATCCAATCAGGTGGTGTACCAGCAGCCTACCTTTAAAAAAAACAAAATTGTATTTTGTTAAATCTAAGTTCATTTGCCTGACAGCTAGTCTGTGCATGTCTCAGGCTCACAACTGATACTGTGCCCAGTGCAATCAATCCAATCAGGTGGTGTACCAGCAGTCTACTTTTAAAAACCAAGACTTTTATTTTTATCTAATCTAAGTTAATTTGCCTGCCTACTAGCCAGTGTGTGTGTCAGGCTCACAACTGATACTGTGCCCAGTGCAACCAATCCAATCAGGTGGTGTACCAGCAGTGTACATTTAAAAAACCCAAAATTGTATTTTGTTAAATCTAAGTTAATTTGCCTGACCGCTATTCTGTGTTTCTCAGGCTCACAACTGATATATGTTGGGCCCAGTGCAACCAATCCAATCTGGTGGTGTACTAGCAGTGTACATTTAAAAAAACCAAAATTGTATTTTGTTAAATATAAGTCAATTTGCCTGACCGCTATTCTGTGTGTTTCTCAGGCTCACAACTGATACTGTGCCCAGTGCAACCAATCAATCTGGTGGTGTACTAGCAGTCTACTTTAAAAAACCAAAACTTTTATTTTGTCTAATCTAAGTTCATTTGCCTGCCTACTAGCCAGTGTGTTGTGTCAGGCTCACAACTGATATGGTGCCCAGTGTAACCAATCCAATCAGTGGTGTACCAGCAGTGTACATTTAAAAAACCCAAAATTGTATTTTGTTAAATCTAAGTTAATTTGCCTGACCGCTATTCTGTGTTTCTCAGGCTCACAAACTGATACTGTGCCCAGTGCAATCAATCCAATTCTGGTGGTGTACCAGCAGTCTACTTTTAAAAAAACAAAACTTTTATTTTCTGTAATCTAAGTTCATTTGCCTGCCTACTAGCAAGTGTGTGTGTTCAGGACTCACAACTGATACTGTGCCCAGTGCAACCAATCCAATCAGGTTGTGTACCAGCAGTCTACTTTAAACCAACTGATATGGTGCCCAGTGCAACCAATCCAATCAGGTGGTGTACCAGAAGTGTACATTTAAAAAACCCAAAATTGTATTTTGTTAAATATAAGTCAATTTGCCTGACCGCTATTCTGTGTGTTTCTCAGGCTCACAACTGATACGGTGCCCAGTGCAATCAATCCAATCTGGTGGTGTACCAGCAGTCTACTTTAAAAAAAACAAAACTTGTATTTTCTCTAATCTAAGTTCATTTGCCTGCCTACTAGCCAGAGTGTGTGTCAGGCTCACAACTGATACTGTGCCCAGTGCAACCAATCCAATCAGGTGGTGTACCAGCAGCCTACCTTTAAAAAAAACTAAATTGTAATTTGTTAAATCTAAGTTTATTTGCCTGACAGCTAGTCTGTACGTGTCTCAGGCTCACAACTGATACTGCGCCCAGTGCAACCAATCCAATCAGGTGGTGTACCAGCAGCCTACCTTTAAAAAAAAAAAAAATTGTATTTTGTTAAATCTAAGTTCATTTGCCTGACAGCTAGTCTGTGCATGTCTCAGGCTCACAACTGATACTGTGCCCAGTGCAATCAATCCAATCTGGTGGTGTACCAGCAGTCTACTTTTAAAAACCAAGACTTTTATTTTGTCTAATCTAAGTTCATTTGCCTGCCTACTAGCCAGTGTGTGTGTCAGGTTCACAACTGATATGGTGCCCAGTGCAACCAATCCAATCAGGTGGTGTACCAGCAGTGTACATTTAAAAAACCCAAAATTGTATTTTGTTAAATATAAGTCAATTTGCCTGACCGCTATTCTGTGTGTTTCTCAGGCTCACAACTGATACGGTGCCTAGTGCAATCAATCCAATCTGGTGGTGTACCAGCAGTCTACTTTAAAAAAACAAAACTTGTATTTTGTCTAATCTAAGTTAATTTGCCTGCCTACTAGCCAGTGTGTGTGTCAGGCTCACAACTGATACTGTGCCCAGTGCAACCAATCCAATCAGGTGGTGTACCAGCAGTGTACATTTAAAAAACCCAAAATTGTATTTTGTTAAATCTAAGTTAATTTGCCTGACCGCTATTCTGTGTTTCTCAGGCTCACAACTGATACTGTGCCCAGTGCAATCAATCCAATCTGGTGGTGTACCAGCAGTCTACTTTTAAAAAACAAAACTTTTATTTTCTGTAATCTAAGTTCATTTGCCTGCCTACTAGCAAGTGTGTGTGTCAGACTCACAACTGATACTGTGCCCAGTGCAACCAATCCAATCAGGTTGTGTACCAGCAGTCTACTTTAAAAAAAAACAAAATTGTATTTTGTTAAATCTAAGTTCATTTGCCTGCCTACTAGCCAGAGTGTGTGTCAGGCTCACAACTGATACGGTGCCCAGTGCAATCAATCCAATCTGGTGGTGTACCAGCAGTCTACTTTAAAAAAAACAAAACTTGTATTTTCTCTAATCTAAGTTCATTTGCCTGCCTACTAGCCAGAGTGTGTGTCAGGCTCACAACTGATACTGTGCCCAGTGCAACCAATCCAATCAGGTGGTGTACCAGCAGCCTACCTTTAAAAAAAACTAAATTGTAATTTGTTAAATCTAAGTTTATTTGCCTGACAGCTAGTCTGTACGTGTCTCAGGCTCACAACTGATACTGCGCCCAGTGCAACCAATCCAATCAGGTGGTGTACCAGCAGCCTACCTTTAAAAAAAAAAAAATTGTATTTTGTTAAATCTAAGTTCATTTGCCTGACAGCTAGTCTGTGCATGTCTCAGGCTCACAACTGATACTGTGCCCAGTGCAATCAATCCAATCTGGTGGTGTACCAGCAGTCTACTTTTAAAAACCAAGACTTTTATTTTGTCTAATCTAAGTTAATTTGCCTGCCTACTAGCCAGTGTGTGTGTCAGGCTCACAACTGATACTGTGCCCAGTGCAACCAATCCAATCAGGTGGTGTACCAGCAGTGTACATTTAAAAAACCCAAAATTGTATTTTGTTAAATCTAAGTTAATTTGCCTGACCGCTATTCTGTGTTTCTCAGGCTCACAACTGATACTGTGCCCAGTGCAATCAATCCAATCTGGTGGTGTACCAGCAGTCTACTTTTAAAAAACAAAACTTTTATTTTCTGTAATCTAAGTTCATTTGCCTGCCTACTAGCAAGTGTGTGTGTCAGACTCACAACTGATACTGTGCCCAGTGCAACCAATCCAATCAGGTTGTGTACCAGCAGTCTACTTTAAAAAAAAACAAAATTGTATTTTGTTAAATCTAAGTTCATTTGCCTGTCTACTAGCCAGAGTGTGTGTCAGGCTCACAACTGATACGGTGCCCAGTGCAATCAATCCAATCTGGTGGTGTACCAGCAGTCTACTTTAAAAAAAAAAAACTTGTATTTTCTCTAATCTAAGTTCATTTGCCTGCCTACTAGCCAGAGTGTGTGTCAGGCTCACAACTGATACTGTGCCCAGTGCAACCAATCCAATCAGGTGGTGTACCAGCAGCCTACCTTTAAAAAAAACTAAATTGTAATTTGTTAAATCTAAGTTTATTTGCCTGACAGCTAGTCTGTACGTGTCTCAGGCTCACAACTGATACTGCGCCCAGTGCAACCAATCCAATCAGGTGGTGTACCAGCAGCCTACCTTTAAAAAAAAAAAAAATTGTATTTTGTTAAATCTAAGTTCATTTGCCTGACAGCTAGTCTGTGCATGTCTCAGGCTCACAACTGATACTGTGCCCAGTGCAATCAATCCAATCTGGTGGTGTACCAGCAGTCTACTTTTAAAAACCAAGACTTTTATTTTGTCTAATCTAAGTTAATTTGCCTGCCTACTAGCCAGTGTGTGTGTCAGGCTCACAACTGATACTGTGCCCAGTGCAACCAATACAATCAGGTGGTGTACCAGCAGTCTACTTTAAAAAAAAACAAAATTGTATTTTGTTAAATCTAAGTTCATTTGCCTGACCGCTATTCTGTGTGTTTCTCAGGCTCACAACTGATATTGTGCCCAGTGCAACCAATCCAATCTGGTGGTGTACTAGCAGTCTACTTTTAAAAACCAAAACTTTTATTTTGTCTAATCTAAGTTCATTTGCCTGCCTACTAGCCAGTGTGTGTGTCAGGCTCACAACTGATATGGTGCCCAGTGCAACCAATCCAATCAGGTGGTGTACCAGCAGTGTACATTTAAAAAACCCAAAATTGTATTTTGTTAAATATAAGTCAATTTGCCTGACCGCTATTCTGTGTGTTTCTCAGGCTCACAACTGATACTGTGCCAAGTGCTCAGAGAGCATGTTGTGTGCATGCTTGAGCTCCAAACAAAAGGCTTTTTAGGGTCTTAGTCCCTCAAATACAAGTTTTATTTTAACACCTTTTTGTTAATAAGCACTTTGTGCACGGTGTTGTTCATTTTGGGAGTTTTTGTGTTTTTTTTCTTAGTTTAATTTAAGTTTTAGTTTTCTGGGGGTCAGGCTCAACTCTCTATCCCAGGAGAGTGAGCTGTCTCCTGGATACTTTGCCACACCCCTCCCTTAGCACTTTACATTCACTCCTGAAACTTTTTTTACTTTGACTTTTTTTTAAAGTTTTTCAGGTTTTGTTAAAGTTTTGTTTGTTTGGTGTTGGGTTTTATGTTTTGGGGGAGAGAAGACAAGTAACATCTTTGTAGGCAGTGGGGGGGAAAACAATTTGAAGTTTTGTTTAAAAGGCTTTTTTAACATCTGACACAGAAACACAGAGGGGTTAAAAAGCCTCTGTGTTCTCTGTGTTGTTGCAAATAGCAACACCTTGCAACAGGCCATTAACCCTTCCACTGCCAAACATCATCTTTCTCTCTCCTTAGTTTTGTCTCCCTTAGTTTTGTCTTTTTGTTTCTTTTTCACACTTTTATATTTTTAAAAAAATAAAACAGTAAAAAATCATAAAACAAAAAATAAAAATAAATAAAACAAATAATCTAAAAAAAAAAGGGTCTAAACATGAGGGATAAGACCATTAAGAAGCCTCAGGGGTCAAAAGGGGGAATAATGGCCCCTGAAAATCCTAGCTGCAGCACTGCACAGCATAGGCCCCAGGCAGATAAGGCAGCCCCAGCTCCTGGTGGTTCTGCCAGCAGACCTACCCCTGTGGCTAATACCTGGTCACAGGTGGTTTCTGCTGGCCCCAGTAATACCACCGCTGGGGCTGAGGGGCAGATCACCAGGAAGCATGGGGTTAAATGTCAGATGTCTGGGGTCTACAGCATTGATATCTATCTGCGTGCTGCAGCTAATGTCATCAGCCCCTCTGTTATAGTAGCAGCCAGCAAAATGTACGGGAAAGCAGTTTTTTTTACCCGTACTCTGGCTGCTGCAAACATTCTTATACAGAGAGGCATCACAGTGGGGGGATTATATGTCCCAATAGAACCCCTGGAAGGGTTGGGCACAAAAGTAACACTCTCTAATGTGCCCCCCTTCCTACCAGACTCCCTCCTGCGCCCCCACCTGCTAACCCTAGGGGAAGTAAAAACACCATTTATAAAAATTCCCCTGGGGTGCAGAGAGAGAGCACTTCGTCATGTGCTCTCTTTCAAGAGGCAGGTACAAATGTGCCTGCCTCAGGGCGCAGAAAACATAGAGGGGTCTTTTGGGGTTCCATTTGAGGGGGTGCTGTACAGGATTTTTTACAGCACTACGGAGGTGCAGTGCTATCATTGCAAAGGGTTGGGGCATACACGTAGGAATTGTCCTAATGTAAAGCATCATGCCCCAGCCCCAGCAAATGGCACCTCCGTCAGTACGGCACCCATCCCCGCTGAGCCCATAACAGCGGGGACCTCAAGGGTCATAGCCCCCCACAGAGCTCAGGCAAGGAGGCCGTTCCTCAAGCCACCACCACGGCCTCCAAACCCCCTTCTTCCCCAAAAAAGCCATCTGTGTCTGTGGTCTCCAGCAAGACTGCAGACACGGGGAAAAAGGGGAAGAATGTCACCGGTCCTCCCAGTGTCACAGCTGCATCTCCCAAGTCCCAATCTGCCCCCACCATAATTACATCAGTTAGTGTGGGGGCACAGTGTAAGCAGAGGGATAATAAGCCCTCTGCAGGGGAGGCAGCTAGTGGCAGCTCCTCTTCCAGGAGTGACGTCCCCAGGAAGAGGAAGCATAAAACCAACAGGGAGGTTGCTGATAAGTGGGAAGTGCTCTATAGTGGAGCACCTCCCTCTAAAAGCAAGAAGAGAAACAAAACATCTCCTCCTCATCCGGTGACATTGTCTGGCCCAGTTATTAAGCTCAGCCAGCCGGTGCCAGACCACACATCTCTCTCTCCAGACCCTATAGGGGTTAATGTGGAAAAGGGTCTGGAGGAAAAGCAGGGGCAAGAGGGTCTCCCAAGTGAGGCAGGGGTAGACAAGAAAGATCAGGTTCTGCCTCTGGCCTTTGAGGGGGGACCCAACAAAGCCCCTGCTGAATGGGTAGTCAGTGTCCCTGAGGTGCTGAGCTTCAAGGGCACCAGTCAGTCTCCTCCTCCAGTGTCACTCTCTAGTGACGTACCTCGGGCTTTGTTAGAGCCCCAGGCCGAGTCACTACTGGAGGGGGGGAATATAGGCATGACCCCCATTCAGGACCCCATGGATTTGTCTGTCAGGGGGGATGTGGCACAAGGGGAAGTGGAAATGGGGGAGGGTGATAAAACAGGTTTTCCTGTTAACATCATGGGAGAGCCTGTCTACCCTCCTCAGCCGTCCACTGACCCTAACATCGGTGCCATCCAAGCTGAGCAAGCAGCGGTGGAACTGGCAGAGGAGGCATATAAAGCCTCCAAGGCTTCCATTAAGGAAGCCATGCTAGCCACTGCTGTCCAGCCAGCTACCCCTGAATGCACTCCTGAAGCTACAGGGGTGCAGCAGCAATCCAAGGGTCCATTATTTACCTTGAAGGGTGCTAAAGGGACTCCTTCTGTATCATCTAAGAGGGGGTCCCTGAGAATAAAGCTGAGGAAACTGACTCCAGCCGGGGAGGATGGAGTAAAAGCCCTCAGCCAAGAGGAGCCCAGGGGTGACCCACTAGAAGGAACATCAGATTCTGGGTGGGTTATCCCTGTCAAGGAAATAGATCTATTCCTTGAGAGCACCCTTCATGGACAAAAGAAAAGGAAGGTGCGGCTGGCCTTGGAGAGGTGGAAGAATATGTCGTTTATTCTCCACTCTCTCCAGCAATATCTAGTGGTCAGCACTAGGGCCAAGAATTCTGGGACTGCGGAGCATCTCCGCGTCCGGAAATTCTATAAAATGTGCGTGTCCTATCAGCAGTCTCAAGGGTCTGAGGAACGCACAATTCCTGACACGCAGTAATGGCTTTGCACATAAGCACGCTAAATACCAATGGCTGTCAAGACAGTTTCCGCAGGTTCCAGGTACTCTCCTATTTATATCAGGGAGGGTACTCTGTGAGCTTCCTGCAGGAAACTCACACCACTCCAGAGGCTGAGGCCTCGTGGCAACTGGAGTGGAGAGGCAGGGTCTTCTTCAGCCACTTCACATCGGCGTCATGTGGAGTGGTGACCCTGTTCTCAGAGTCTTTTCAGCCAGAGCTGCTGCTTGTGAAAGCTGTTATCCCAGGCCGTCTAATCCACCTCCGGGTCCGAGAGCAGGGTAGCATCATTAACCTAGTTAATATATATGCCCCTGCTGGAGGGCTCGAGAGAGTGAGGTTCCTCGCCAGACTGTCCCAGTTTTTGGAGACGGTTGACGCAGATGAGTGTTTGGTACTCGGGGGTGATTTCAACTGCACCCTCGACGCTCTGGACCGGAATAGTCCAGAGCCGTTCCCGCCTTCTGCGTCAGCCCTGCGGGAGATCATCGCCCGCTTCTCCCTGGAGGACATCTGGCGAGAGCAGAACCCAGGGGCATCAGACGGTTTCACCTACGTCAGGGTGAGAGCCGGTCTGGTGTCCCACTCCCAGATCGACAGACTATATATATCTAGTCACTATATGTCACGAGTCGGTTCTTGTGCCATTAGGCTGGCTCCGTTCACAGACCACAACTGTGTGTCTGTGACAGTGGCGCTAACGCCAACAGCGCCACGAGCCGCCTATTGGCACTTCAACAATGCTTTGTTGAAGGACCAGGGGCTCGTGACATTGATCCGGGAGTTTTGGACGGACTGGAGGGGTTGCAAGGGGGACTTTGCCACGTTAAAACTGTGGTGGGACGTGGGCAAGGTTCATTTGCGACTTCTGTGTCAGGAATATACCAAGGGTGCGAGTGGGCAGCGCGAAGCTGAGTTGGAGTCACTCCGGGGGGAGGTACTCCATCTGGAGCAGAGGCTGTTCACTTGTAGGGACCAATCCCTGCAGAGCGAGTATGTAGAGAGGAAGGGTGTCCTCTGTGACCTGGAACGACACCAGGCCAAGGGGGCATACGTGCGCAGCCGCTTAGGTTTTCTCAAAGATCTAGACCGCGGCTCGCGCCTCTTCTACTCACTGGAGAAAAAGGGGGGTAACAGTAGGCACATCACCTGTCTTCTAGATGAAGACGGTGCCCCCCTTACAGATCCGGAGAGTATCCGGGATAGAGCCCGGAACTTTTATAAAGATCTTTACTCTCCGGATCCCATTTCTCCAGACGCCTGCAGGGTGCTATGGGAGGGGCTCCCCACAGTCAGTGAGGGTGTAAGAGAGCGGCTTGATATACCACTATCTTTTCAAGAGCTCTCTGAAGCCCTCCGTGCCATGTCCTGTGAAAAGTCTCCAGGACTGGACGGACTGACTGTAGAGTTTTTCCAATTTTTCTGGGAGACTCTGGGACCTGATTTCCATCTGGTCCTTGGGGAAGCCCTGGAGACCGGGGAGATGCCCCTGTCTTGTCGCAGGGCAGTACTTGCCCTGCTGCCCAAAAAGGGGGATCTCCGGCTTATTAAGAACTGGCGACCGGTCTCTCTGCTCAGCACAGACTACAAGATTGTAGCTAAAGCCATCTCGCTTAGACTTGGGTCTGTGCTGGCAGAATTGGTTCACCCTGACCAGTCCTATGCGATCCCGGGCCGGACTATCTTTGATAGTATCTTTCTGGTCCGGGATCTATTGCATTATTCTCGCAGGACTGGTCTGTCACTCGCCTTTCTCTCTTTAGATCAAGAGAAGGCGTTTGACAGGGTGGACCATGGTTACCTCATAGCCACTCTGCAAGCGTACGGCTTTGGCCCACAGTTTGTGGGCTTTATAAGAACGCTGTACGCCTCTGCAGAGTGTTTACTTAAAATCAATTGGTCCCTAACAGCACCTTTGGTATTTGGACGAGGGGTGCGTCAAGGATGTCCCTTGTCTGGACAGTTATATGCACTGGCCATTGAGCCTTTCCTCTGCCTACTGAGGAAAAGGCTCACAGGGCTGGTGCTAAAAGATCCAGACATGCGGATTGTCCTTTCAGCTTATGCTGACGATGTGCTCCTCGTGGCCCAGGATCCAGTTGATCTTGAGCTGGCAAAACAGTGCCAGGAGGTATATTCAGCTGCCTCCTCCGCTCAGATCAACTGGTCCAAATGCACAGGCCTTTTAGAGGGTAATTTACAGGTGGACTCTTTGCCTCCCACGTTTCGTGACATCACGTGGGAGGCAGATGTCATTAAATATCTGGGGGTCTACCTGTCCGCTGCGGACGCTTCCGTCCCAGACAACTGGAGGGAGTTAGAGGGCAGTGTCCTCTCTCGTCTGGGACGATGGAGGGGTCTAGCAAAAATGCTTTCCCTTAGGGGGCGGACTCTAGTGGTGAATCAGCTGGTGGCTTCTCAGATCTGGCACCGGCTGATTTGTCTGAGTCCGACCCCCGAGTTTGTCACCAATATCCAGAGGAATTTGTTAGATTTCCTCTGGATGGGAAGGCATTGGGTCTCTGCAGGGGTGGCAAGTCTGCCTTTGGTGGAGGGTGGACAGGGAGTAGTTTGTGTGTGCTCCCAGTTGTCCACCTTCCGCCTTCAGTACCTGCAGAGATACCTATATGCAGATCCCTCTCCGCAGTGGTGCGCACTGGCATCCAGCTTTTATCGCCAGTTGCGCAACCTGGGGTATGACCGGCAATTATTTCTGATCAGGCCCGAGGGGTTTGGGAGAGACCTCTCTGTGTTGCCGGCATACTACCAGGAAACCCTCAAGGCCTGGAGCATGGTCTCCGTGACCAGGCAGGGCGTGCCTTTGGGGGATGAAATATTCACAGAGCCCCTGCTATTTAATGCAGCAGTGGGGGCTCCAATGTTACAGTCCCCCAGTATCATCCGCCGCCTTAGTCATGCACGGATGACCCGAGTCGGGGATCTCCTGGAATACGGGCGTTCTGATTGGGTGTCACCCCAGGAGCTTGCGCTCCGTTTGGGATATGTGACGCCCAAAGTCTCAGGGCGCTTGCTCCAGGAGATTAGAGATGCCATCTCCCCCGACTCGCGCACCTTCCTTCGCGGGGCTTTGCAGGCCGGAGTGCCACATGCACCTTTCAACACCCCTTCTCCGGCTGTTTGCATTGGACACAAGCCCCGTGTTTCCCCTCAGGCTCCTCCTGTCCCCAACCTCTCGAGGTTGAGGGACATACCCTCGGCATGCTTTCGCGGCATGCCGAGGAAGAGCTTATATTCTCTCGTGCTCCATACAGTGCACTTCCTTGCCCTCGTGACCCGTCCCGATACCATCTGGAGGCGGGTCCTACCAGCTGACGAGGGCAAGAGGCCCCGGTGGAGGGAACTTTATTCTGATTTAGTTCCACGACCCACCGGGGACTTGAGTTGGAGAGTGCTCCATGGTGCACTGAGCACGGGAGAGTACTTAGCTAAATTCACGGACTCTCCCTCCACTTGTCCATTCTGTGGCAAGGGAGAGTCCGTGTATCATGTTTATTTTAGTTGCGCCAGACTGCAGCCCCTCTTGTCACTCTTGAGGGGCCTCCTCCTGCAGTTCTGGCTGCATTTCTCCCCTCACATTTTTATTTTTGGGCGCCCAGTGTCCCGGGGCAATAAGGCCAGGGACCTCCTCGTCAACCTGCTCCTGGCATTAGCCAAGTTGGCTATATATAAGTCCAGGAAGCAGTGTTTGATAGGGGGGGTTCCCTTGTCACCTGAGGCCATGTTCCGGGTGCTGGTGCGCTCCCGTATCCGGGCAGAGTACCACCTGGCTTTGTCTACTGGGGGAATGGATGAGTTTGTCTCCCAGTGGGCTGTAGATGGTGTGCTCTGCTCGGTATCCCCCCATCCGGTTTCTTTTTCTTTCAACCTCCTAATATGATTTTTATTTAGTTTACAGAAAATGTTTTCTCCTAATTTTAAAATACACTGTGCCTAGTGCTCAGTGAGCATGTTGTGTGCATGCTTGAGCGCCAAACAAAATGGCTTTTTAGGGTCTAGTCCCTCAAATACAAGTTTTATTTTAAACCTTTTTGTTAATAAGCACTTTGTGCACGGTGTTGTTCATTTTTAGGAGTTTTTGTGATTTTTTGTCTTAGAAAATTTAATTTAAGTTTTGTTTTCTGGGGGTCAGGCTCAACTCTCTATCCCAGGAGAGTGAGCTGTCTCCTGGATACTTTGCCACACCCCTCCCTTAGCACTACACCTTCACTCCTGGAGCTTTGTTACTTTGACTTTTTTCTTTTAAAAATTTTATTAGGTTTTGTTGAAGTTTTGTTTGTTTGGTGTTGGGTTTTATGTTTTGGGGGAGAGAAGACAAGTAACATCTTTGTAGGCAGTGGGGGGGGGGAAACAATTAGATTTTTTGTTGTTAAGGCTTTTTTTTTAACATCTGACACAGAGACACAGAGGGTTAAAAAGCCTCTGTGTTCTCTGTGTTGTTGCAATTAGTCACCTTGCAACAGACCATTAACCCTTCCACTGCCAAGCATCACCTCTCTCTCCCTTAGTTTTTGTCTCCTTAGTTTTGTCTTTTGTTTCTTTTTCACACTTTTATATTAAAAAAAAAAAAGAAAACAGTAGAAATCATAAAACAAAAAAAAAAATAAATAAAACAAATAAACTAAAAAAAAAAAAAAAGGGTCTAAACATGAGGGTAAGACCATTAAGAAGCCTCAGGGGTCAAAAGGGGGAATAATGGCCCCTGAAAATCCTAGCTGCAGCACTGCAGCATAGGCCCCAGGCAGATAAGGCAGCCCCAGCTCCTGGTGGTTCTGCCAGCAGACCTACCCTGTGGCTAATACCTGGTCACAGGTGGTTTCTGCTGGCCCAGTAATACCATCGCTGGGGCTGAGGGGCAGATCACCAGGAAGCATGGGGTTAAATGTCAGATGTCTGGGGTCTACAGCATTGATATCTATCTGCGTGCTGCAGCTAATGTCATCAGCCCCTCTGTTATAGTAGCAGCCAGCAAAATGTACGGGAAAGCAGTTTTTTTTACCCGTATCTGGCTGCTGCACACATTCTTATACAGAGAGGCATCACAGTGGGGGGTTTATATGTCCCAATAGAACCCCTGGAAGGGTTGGGCACAAAAGTAACACTCTCTAATGTGCCCCCCTTCCTACCAGACTCCCTCCTGCGCCCCCACCTGCTAACCCTAGGGGAAGTAAAAACACCATTTAATAAATTCCCCTGGGGTGCAGAGAGAGAGCACTTCGTCATGTGCTCTCTTTCAAGAGGCGGTACAAATGTGCCTGCCTCAGGGCGCAGAAAACATAGAAGGGTCTTGTGGGGTTCCATTTGAGGGGGTGCTGTACAGGATTTTTTACAGCCTACGGAGGTGCAGTGCTATCATTGCAAAGGGTTGGGGCATACACGTAGGAATTGTCCTAATGTAAAGCATCATGCCCAGCCCCAGCAAATGGCACCTCCGTCAGTACAGCACCATCCCCGCTGAGCCCCATAACAGCGGGGACCTCAAGGGTCATAGCCCCCCCACAGAGCTCAGGCAAGGAGGCCGTTCCTCAAGCCACCACACGGCCTCCAAACCCCTTCTTCCCCAAAAAAGCCATCTGTGTCTGTGGTCTCCAGCAGACTGCAGACACGGGGAAAAAGGGGAAGAATGTCACCGGTCCTACCAGTGTCACAGCTGCATCTCCCAAGTCCCAATCTGCCCCCACCATAATTACATCAGTTAGTGTGGGGGCACAGTGTAAGCAGAGGGATAATAAGCCATCTGCAGGGGAGGCAGCTAGTGGCAGCTCCTCTTCCAGGAGTGACGTCCCAGGAAGAGGAAGCATAAACCAACAGGGAAGTTGCTGATAAGTGGGAAGTGCTCTATAGTGGAGCACACCCCTCTAAAAGCAAGAAGAGGAACAAAACTTCTCCTCCTCATCCGGTGACATTGTCTGGCCCAGTTATTAAGCTCAGCCAGCCGGTGCCAGACCACACATCTCTCTCCAGACCCTATAGGGGTTAATGTGGAAAAGGGTCTGGAGGAAAAGCAGGGGCAAGAGGGTCTCCCAAGTGAGGCAGGGGTAGACAAGAAAGATCAGGTTCTGCCTCTGGCCTTTGGGGGGGACCCAACAAAGCCCCTGCTGAATGGGTAGTCAGTGTCCCTGAGGTGCTGAGCTTCAAGGGCACAGTCAGTCTCCTCCTCCAGTGTCACTCTCTGGTGACGTACCTCGGGCTTTGTTAGAGCCCCAGGCCGAGTCACTACTGGAGGGGGGGAATATAGGCATGACCCCCATTCAGGACCCCATGGATTTGTCTGTCAGGGGGGTTGTGGCACAAGGGGAAGTGGAAATGGGGGAGGGTGATTAAACAGGTTTTCCTGTTAACATCAGGGAGAGCCTGTTACCTCCTCAGCCGTCCACTGACCCTAACATCGGTGCCATCCAAGCTGAGCAAGCAGCGGTTGGAACTGGCAGAGGAGGCATATAAAAGCCTCCAAGGCTTCCATTAAGGAAGCCATGCCAGCCACTGCTGTCCAGCCAGCTACCCCTGAATGCACTCCTGAAGCTACAGGGGTGCAGCAGCAATCCAAGGGTCCATTATTTACCTTGAAGGGTGCTAAAGGGACTCCTTCTGTATCATCTAAGAGGGGGTCCCTGAGAATAAGCTGAGGAAACTGACTCCAGCCGGAGAGGATGGAGTAAAAAGCCCTCAGCCAAGAGGAGCCCAGGGGTGACCCACTAGAAGGAACATCAGATTCTGGGTGGGTTATCCCTGTCAAGGAAATAGATCTATTCCTTGAGAGCACCCTTCATGGACAAAAGAAAAGGAAGGTGCGGCTGGCCTTGGAGAGGTGGAAGAATATGTCGTTTATTCTCCATCTCTCCAGCATATCTAGTGGTCAGCACTAGGGCCCAAGAATTCTGGGACTGCGGTGCATCTCCGCGTCCGGAAATTCTATAAAATGTGCTGTCCTATCAGCAGTGTCAAGGGTCTGAGGAACGCACAATTCCTGACACGCAGTAAATGGCTTTGCACATCAGCACGTAAATACAATGGCTGTCAAGACAGTTTCCGCAGGTTCCAGGTACTCTCCTATTTATATCAGGGAGGGTACTCTGTGAGCTTCCTGCAGGAAACTCACACCACTCCAGAGGCTGAGGCCTCGTGGCAACTTGTGGAGTGGAGAGGCAGGGTCTTCTTCAGCCACTTCACATCGGCGTCATGTGGAGTGGTGACCCTGTTCTCAGAGTCTTTTCAGCCAGAGCTGCTGCTTGTGAAAGCTGTTATCCCAGGCCGTCTAATCCACCTCCGGGTCCGAGAGCAGGGTAGCATCATTAACCTAGTTAATATATATGCCCTGCTAGAGGGCTCGAGAGAGTGAGGTTCCTCGCAGACTGTCCCAGTTTTTGGAGACGGTTGACGCAGATGAGTGTTTGGTACTCGGGGGTGATTTCAACTGCACCTCGACGCTCTGGACCGGAATAGTCCAGAGCCGTACCCGCCTTCTGCGTCAGCCCTGGGAGATCATCGCCCGCTTCTCCCTGGAGGACATCTGGCGAGAGCAGAACCCAGGGGCATCAGACGGTTTCACCTACGTCAGGGTGAGAGCCGGTCTGGTGTCCCACTCCGGATCGACAGACTATATATATCTAGTCACTATATGTCACGAGTCGGTTCTTGTGCCATTAGGCTGGCTCCGTTCACAGACCACAACTGTGTGTCATGTGACAGTGGCGCTAACGCCAACAGCGCCACGAGCCGCTATTGGCACTTCAACAATGCTTTGTTGAAGGACCAGGGCTCGTGACATTGATCCGGGAGTTTTGGACGGACTGGAGGGGTTGCAAGGGGACTTTGCCACGTTAAAACTGTGGTGGGACGTGGGCAAGTAGTTCATTTGCGACTTCTGTGTCAGGAATATACCAAGGGTGCATGTGGGCAGCGCAAAGCTGAGTTGGAGTCACTCCGGGGGGGGTACTCCATCTGGAGCAGAGGCTGTTCACTTGTAGGGACCAATCCCTGCAGAGCGAGTATGTAGAGAGGAAGGTTGTCCTCTGTAACCTGGAACGACACCAGGCCAAGGGGGCATACGTGCGCAGCTTAGGTTTTTCTCAAAGATCTAGACCGCGGCTCGCGCCTCTTCTACTCACTGGAGAAAAAGGGGGGTAACAGTAGGCACATCACCTGTCTTCTAGATGAAGACGGTGCCCCCCTTACAGATCAAAAGAGTATCCGGGATAGAGCCCGGAACTTTTATAAAGATCTTTACTCTCCGGATCCCATTTCTCCAGACGCCTGCAGGGTGCTATGGGAGGGGCTCCCCACAGTCAGTGAGGGTGTAAGAGAGCGGCTTGATATACCACTATCTTTTCAAGAGCTCTCTGAAGCCCTCCGTGCCATGTCCTGTGAAAAGTCTCCAGGACTGGACGGACTGACTGTAGAGTTTTTCCAATTTTTCTGGGAGACTCTGGGACCTGATTTCCATCTGGTCCTTGGGGAAGCCCTGGAGACCGGGGAGATGCCCCTGTCTTGTCGCAGGGCAGTACTTGCCCTGCTGCCCAAAAAGGGGGATCTCCGGCTTATTAAGAAACTGGAGACCGGTCTCTCTGCTCAGCACGGACTACAACATTGTAGCTAAAGCCATCTCGCTTAGACTTGGGTCTGTGCTGGCAGAATTGGTTCACCCTGACCAGTCCTATGCGATCCGGGCGGACTATCTTTGATAGTATCTTTCTGGTCCGGGATCTATTGCATATTCTCGCAGGACTGGTCTGTCACTCGCCTTTCTCTCTTTAGATCAAGAGAAGGCGTTTGACAGGGTGGACCATGGTTACCTCATAGCCACTCTGCAAGCATACGGCTTTGGCCCACAGTTTGTGGGCTTTATAAGAACGCTGTACGTCTCTGCAGAGTGTTTACTTAAAATCAATTGGTCCCTGACAGCACCTTTGGTATTTGGACGAGGGGTGTGCGTCAAGGATGTCCCTTGTCTGGACAGTTATATGCACTGGCCATTGAGCCTTTCCTCTGCCTACTGAGGAAAAGGCTCACAGGGCTGGTGCTAAAAGATCCAGACATGCGGATTGTCCTTTCAGCTTATGCTGACGATGTGCTTCTCGTGGCCCAGGATCCAGTTGATCTTGAGCTGGCAAAACAGTGCCAGGAGGTATATTCAGCTGCCTCCTCCGCTCAGATCAACTGGTCCAAATGCACAGGCCTTTTAGAGGGTAATTTACAGGTGGACTCTTTGCCTCCCACGTTTCGTGACATCACGTGGGAGGCAGATGTCATTAAATATCTGGGGGTTACCTGTCCGCTGCGGACGCTTCCGTCCCAGACAACTGGAGGGAGTTAGAGGGCAGTGTCCTCTCTCGTCTGGGACGATGGAGGGGTCTAGCAAAAATGCTTTCCCTTAGGGGGCGGACTCTAGTGGTGAATCAGCTGGTGGCTTCTCAGATCTGGCACCGGCTGATTTGTCTGAGTCCGACCCCGAGTTTGTCACCAATATCCAGAGGAGGAATTTGTTAGATTTCCTCTGGATGGGAAGGCATTGGGTCTCTGCAGGGGTGGCAAGTCTGCCTTTGGTGGAGGGTGGACTGGACAGAGTAGTTTGTGTGTGCTCCCAGTTGTCCACCTTCCGCCTTCAGTACCTGCAGAGATACCTATATGCAGATCCCTCTCCGCAGTGGTGCGCACTGGCATCCAGCTTTTATCGCCAGTTGCGCAACCTGGGGTATGACCGGCAATTATTTCTGATCAGGCCCGAGGGGTTTGGGAGAGACCTCTCTGTGTTGCCGCATACTACCAGGAAGCCCTCAAGGCCTGGAGCATGGTCTCCGTGACAGGCAGGGCGTGCCTTTGGGGGATGAAATATTCACAGAGCCCCTGCTATTTAATGCAGCAGTGGGGGCTCCAATGTTACAGTCCCCCAGTATCATCCGCCGCCTTAGTCATGCACGGATGACCCGAGTCGGGGATCTCCTGGAATACGGGCGTTCTGATTGGGTGTCACCCCAGGAGCTTGCGCTCCGTTTGGGATATGTGACGCCCAAAGTCTGAGGGCGTTTGCTCCAGGAGATTAGAGATGCATCTCCCCGACTCGCGCACCTTCCTTCGCGGGGCTTTGCAGGCCGGAGTGCCACATGCACCTTTCAACACCCCTTCTCCGGCTGTTTGCATTGGACACAAGCCCCGTGTTTCCCCTCAGGCTCCTCCTGTCCCCAACCTCTCGAGGTTGAGGGACATACCCTCGGCATGCTTTCGCGGCATGCCGAGGAAGAGCTTATATTCTCTCGTGCTCCATACAGTGCACTTCCTTGCCCTCGTGACCCGTCCCGATACCATCTGGAGGCGGGTCCTACCAGCTGACGAGGGCTTGAGTTGGAGAGTGCTCCATGGTGCACTGAGCACGGGAGAGTACTTAGCTAAATTCACGGACTCTCCCTCCACTTGTCCATTCTGTGGCAAGGGAGAGTCCGTGTATCATGTTTATTTTAGTTGCGCCAGACTGCAGCCCCTCTTGTCACTCTTGAGGGGCCTCCTCCTGCAGTTCTGGCTGCATTTCTCCCCTCACATTTTTATTTTTGGGCGCCCAGTGTCCCGGGGCAATAAGGCCAGGGACCTCCTCGTCAACCTGCTCCTGGCATTAGCCAAGTTGGCTATATATAAGTCCAGGAAGCAGTGTTTGATAGGGGGGGTTCCCTTGTCACCTGAGGCCATGTTCCGGGTGCTGGTGCGCTCCCGTATCCGGGCAGAGTACCACCTGGCTTTGTCTACTGGGGGAATGGATGAGTTTGTCTCCCAGTGGGCTGTAGATGGTGTGCTCTGCTCGGTATCCCCCCATCCGGTTTCTTTTTCTTTCAACCTCCTAATATGATTTTTATTTAGTTTACAGAAAATGTTTTCTCATTTTTAAAATACACTGTGCCCAGTGCAACTAATCCAATCAGGTGGTGTACCAGCAGTCTACTTTTAAAATACCCAAAATTGTATTTTGTTAAATCTAAGTTCATTTGCCTGACCAGTGCAATCAATCCAATCTGGTGGTGTACCAGCAGTCTACTTTTAAAAAACAAAACTTGTATTTTCTCTAATCTAAGTTCATTTGCCTGCCTACTAGCCAGTGTGTGTTTCAGGCTCACAACTGATACTGTGCCCAGTGCAACCAATCCAATCAGGTGGTTGTACCAGCAGCCTACCTTTAAAAAAAACAAATTTGTATTTTGTTAAATCTAAGTTCATTTGCCTGACAGCTAGTCTGTGCTTGTCTCAGGCTCACAACTGATACTGTGCCTAGTGCAATCAATCCAATCTGGTGGTGTACCAGCAGTCTACTTTTAAAAAACAAAACTTGTATTTTCTCTAATCTAAGTTAATTTGCGTGCCTTCTAGCCAGTGTGTGTGTCAGGCTCACAACTTATACTGTGCCCAGTGCAACCAATCCAATCTGGTGGTGTACCAGCAATTTACTTTTAAAAACAAAAACTTTTATTTTGTCTAATCTAAGTTCATTTGCCTGCCTACTAGCCAGTGTGTGTCTCAGGCTCACAACTGATACTGTGCCCAGTGCAACCAATCCAATCTGGTGGTGTACCAGCAGTTTACTTTTAAAAACCAAAACTTTTATTTTGTCTAATCTAAGTTCATTTGCCTGCCTACTAGCCAGTGTGTGTGTCAGGCTCACAACTGATACTGTGCCCAGTGCAACCAATCCAATCTGGTGGTGTACTAGCAGTGTACATTTAAAAAAACCAAAATTGTATTTTGTTAAATATAAGTCAATTTGCCTGACCGCTATTCTGTGTGTTTCTCAGGCTCACAACTGATATGGTGCCCAGTGCAACCAATCCAATCAGGTGGTGTACCAGAAGTGTACATTTAAAAAACCCAAAATTGTATTTTGTTAAATATAAGTCAATTTGCCTGACCGCTATTCTGTGTGTTTCTCAGGCTCACAACTGATACGGTGCCCAGTGCAATCAATCCAATCTGGTGGTGTACCAGCAGTCTACTTTAAAAAAAACAAAACTTGTATTTTTCTCTAATCTAAGTTCATTTGCCTGCCTACTAGCCAGAGTGTGTGTCAGGCTCACAACTGATACTGTGCCCAGTGCAACCAATCCAATCAGGTGGTGTACCAGCAGCTACCTTTAAAAAAAACTAAATTGTAATTTGTTAAATCTAAGTTTATTTGCCTGACAGCTAGTCTGTACGTGTCCTCAGGCTCACAACTGATACTGCGCCCAGTGCAACCAATCCAATCAGGTGGTGTACAGCAGCCTACCTTTAAAAAAAAAAAAAATTGTATTTTGTTAAATCTAAGTTCATTTGCCTGACAGCTAGTCTGTGCATGTCTCAGGCTCACAACTGATACTGTGCCCAGTGCAATCAATCCAATCTGGGTGGTGTACCAGCAGTCTACTTTTAAAAACCAAGACTTTTATTTTGTCTAATCTAAGTTAATTTGCCTGCCTACTAGCCAGTGTGTGTGTCAGGCTCACAACTGATACTGTGCCCAGTGCAACCAATACAATCAGGTGGTGTACCAGCAGTCTACTTTAAAAAAAAACAAAATTGTATTTTGTTAAATCTAAGTTCATTTGCCTGACCGCTATTCTGTGTGTTTCTTCAGGCTCACAACTGATATTGTGCCCAGTGCAACCAATCCAATCTGGTGGTGTACTAGCAGTCTACTTTTAAAAACCAAAACTTTTATTTTGTCTAATCTAAGTTCATTTGCCTGCCTACTAGCCAGTGTGTGTGTCAGGCTCACAACTGATATGGTGCCCAGTGCAACCAATCCAATCAGGTGGTGTACCAGCAGTGTACATTTAAAAAACCCAAAATTGTATTTTGTTAAATATAAGTCAATTTGCCTGACCGCTATTCTGTGTGTTTCTCAGGCTCACAACTGATACTGTGCCTAGTGCAATCAATCCAATCTGGTGGTTGTACCAGCAGTCTACTTTTAAAAAACAAAACTTGTATTTTCTCTAATCTAAGTTCATTTGCCTGCCTACTAGCCAGTGTGTGTTTCAGGCTCACAACTGATACTGTGCCCAGTGCAACCAATCCAATCAGTTGGTGTACCAGCAGCCTACCTTTAAAAAAAACAAATTTGTATTTTGTTAAATCTAAGTTCATTTGCCTGACAGCTAGTCTGTGCTTGTCTCAGGCTCACAACTGATACTGTGCCTAGTGCAATCAATCCAATCTGGTGGTGTACCAGCAGGTCTACTTTTAAAAAACAAAACTTGTATTTTCTCTAATCTAAGTTAATTGCGTGCCTTCTAGCCAGTGTGTGTGTCAGGCTCACAACTTATACTGTGCCCAGTGCAACCAATCCACATCTGGTGGTGTACCAGCAGTTTACTTTTAAAAACAAAAACTTTTATTTTGTCTAATCTAAGTTCATTTGCCTGCCTACTAGCCAGTGTGTGTCTCAGGCTCACAACTGATACTGTGCCACAGTGCAACCCAATCCAATCTGGTGGTGTACCAGCAGTCTACTTTAAAAACCAAGACTTTTATTTTCTCTAATCTAAGTTAATTTGCCTTCCTACTAGCCAGTGTGAGTGTCAAGCTCACAACTGATACTGTGCCAGTGCAACCAATCCAATCAGGTGGTGTACCAGCAGTCTACTTTTAAAAACCAAGACTTTTATTTTGTCTAATCTAAGTTCATTTGCCTGCCTACTAGCCAGTGTGTGTGTCAGGCTCACAACTGATACTGGGCCCTGTGCAACCAATCCAATCAGGTGGTGTACCAGCAGCCTACCTTTAAAAAAAACAAAATTGTATTTTGTTAAATCTAAGTTAATTTGCCTGACCCCTATTCTGTGTGTTTCTAAGGCTCACAACTGATACTGTGCCTAGTGCAATCAATCCAATCTGGTGGTGTACCAGCAGTCTACTTTTAAAAACCAAGACTTTTATTTTCTCTAATCTAAGTTCATTTGCCTGCCTACTAGCCAGTGTGTGTGTCAGGTTCACAACTGATACTGTGCCCAGTGCAACCAATCCAATCAGGTGGTGTACCAGCAGCCTACCTTTAAAAAAAAACAAAATTGTATTTTGTTAAATCTAAGTTAATTTGCCTGACCGCTAATCTGTGTGTTTCTCAGGCTTACAACTGATACTGTGCCCAGTGCAATCAATCAAATCTGGTGGTGTACCAGCAGTCTACTTTTAAAAACCAAGACTTTTATTTTCTCTAATCTAAGTTAATTTGCCTTCCTACTAGCCAGTGTGAGTGTCAAGCTCACAACTGATACTGTGCCCAGTGCAACCAATCCAATCAGGTGGTGTACCAGCAGCCTACCTTTAAAAAAAACAAAATTGTATTTTGTTAAATCTAAGTTCATTTGCCTGACAGCTAGTCTGTGCTTGTCTCAGGCTCACAACTGATACTGTGCCCAGTGCAACAATCCAATCAGGTGGTGTCCCAGTAGTGTACATTTAAAAAAAAACAAAATTGTATTTTGTTAAATATAAGTCAATTTGCCTGACCGCTATTCTGTGTTTTCTCAGGCTCACAACTGATACTGTGCCCAGTGCAATCAATCCAATCTGGTGGTGTACCAGCAGTCCTACTTTTAAAAACCAAAACTTTTATTTTGTCTAATCTAAGTTAATTTGCCTGCCTACTAGCCAGTGTGTGTGTCAGGCTCACAACTGATACTGTGCCCAGTGCAACCAATCCAATCAGGTGGTGTACCAGCAGTGTACATTTAAAAAACCCAAAATTGTATTTTGTTAAATCTAAGTTAATTTGCCTGACCGCTATTCTGTGTGTTTTCTCAGGCTCACAACTGATACTGTGCCCAGTGCAATCAATCCAATCTGGTGGTGTACCAGCAGTCTACTTTTAAAAAACCAAAACTTTTATTTTGTCTAATCTAAGTTCATTTGCCTGCCTACTAGCCAGTGTGTGTGTCAGGTCTCACAACTGATACTGGTGCCCAGGTGCAACCAATCCAATCAGGTGGTGTACCAGCAGTCTACCTTTAAAAAAAACAAAATTGTATTTTGTTAAATCTAGTTCATTTGCCTGACAGCTAATCTGTGCTTGTCTCAGGCTCACAACTGATACTGTGCCCAGTGCAACCAATCCAATCAGGTGGTTGTACCAGCAGTCAACATTTAAAAAACCAAAATTGTATTTTGTTAAATCTAAGTTAATTTGCCTGACCGCTATTCTGTGTGTTTCTCAGGCTCACAACTGATACTGTGCCCAGTGCAACCAATCCAATTCTGGTGGTGTACTAGCAGTCTACTTTTAAAACCAAAACATTTATTTTCTCTAATCTAAGTTCATTTGCCTGCCTACTAGCCAGTGTGTGTGTCAGGCTCACAACTGATACTGTGCCAGTGCAACCAATCCAATCAGGTGGTGTACCAGCAGTCTACTTTTAAAAAACCCAAAATTGTATTTTGTTAAATCTAAGTTCATTTGCCTGACCGCTTTTCTGTGCTTGTCTCAGGCTCACAACTGATACTGTGCCCAGTGCAACCAATCCAATCTGGTGGTGTACCAGCAGGCCTACCTTTAAAAAACCAAAATTGTATTTTGTTAAATCTAGTTAATTTGCCTGACAGCTAGCTGTGTGTGTCCTAGAGCCACAACTGATACTGTGCCCAGTGCAACCAATCCAATCAGGGTGTGTACCAGCAGCCTGTACCTTTAAAAAAAACAAAATTGTATTTTGTTAAATCTAAGTCAATTTGCCTGACCGCTATTCTGTGTGTTTCTCAGGCTCACAACTGATACTATGCCCAGTGCAACCAATCCAATCTGGTGGTGCCTGCCAGCGTGTGTGTCTTAGGCTCACAGCATATACTGTGCCCACTTGCCCAGTCAGTGCCACCACTCATATCTGGTGTTACAGTCAGTAGTCCACATTTATAAAAAGAATACAATTTTGACTGTAATACATTAAATAGCAGTTACTTGTCTGCAAGTGTGTGTGTCAGGCCTACAGAGTCTACTCTGCCAACTTCTGCAAGTGCACATTGCCACTCATATCTGTTGTCACAGTAGCTTGCACAAATAGTACCACTAATCCCAAAAAATATGACAGGCAGAGGCAGGCCAATCAGCAGGAGTCGTCGTGGTCGTGGTGCTGTGATTCCCTTTGGCCCTAGAATAATGCCCAGTGTTCAGAGGCCAGTAACCCAGAACTCAAAAACTTTTGAGGACATAGTTGACTGGCTAACACAGGACACCCAATCTTCTACAGCTTCCGCTCGGAACATTGACGCACCATCCTCCTCCAGCTTAGCTTCGGGCACCTCTCAAGTTACCACTCACCCGCCTGCCACCACCACCAACAATTGTACCACAGCCGCTTCAATTGATCAGGCAGAAGAGTTATTTACACATCAGTTTGAAGAAACGAGTGATGAGCAACCATTATTGCCAGAGGATGTAGATTTCAGTCAGGCAGCATTACACACATGTACATACGGTGTGATGATAATGATGATGTACCCGCTGCTGCTTCCTTTTTTGAGTTGTCAGATACAAGTGAAGCGGGTGATGATAATGACGATGCGTCCGTGGATGTCACGCGGGTGCCCGCTAGAAGAGAAGAAGAACAGGGGGAAAGTTCAGATGGGGAGACACAGAGGAGGAGGAGACGAGTTGGAAGCAGAGGGAGGTCATCGCAAGGAGCTAGTGGCACAGTCAGACAGCATGCATCTGCACCCGGGGTCAGCCATACAGCACGCCAATCAACGCATGCTGTTGCTAACACCAGAACGCCGTCACTGCAGAGCTCAGCAGTGTGGCACTTTTTTTGTGTGTCTGCCTGTGATAACAGCGATGCCATTTGCAACCTGTGCCAAAATAAACTGAGTCGTGGGAACACCCACCTAGGTACAACTGCTTTGCGAAGGCACATGATGTCACATCACAAAAGCCAATGGAATCAACACCTGAGTACAAGCAGAACACAAACTCAAAGCCGCCCTCCTCCTCCTGGTCCAGCATCATCATCCACGTCAACCACTGCTGTCCTCCTTGCCCCCTTTCAACCTTCCGCCACTCCGTCTCTCGTCTCTAGCTGTTCCTGCTCATCTCCCCACAGTCAGGTGTCTGTCAAGGACATGTTTAAGAGTAAGAAGACAATATCACAAAGTCACCCCCTTGCCCGGCATCTGACAGCTGGCTTGTCTGATCTCTTAGCCCGCCAGCTTTTACCATACAAGCTGGTGGAGTCTGAGGCGTTCAAAAAATTTGTAGCTATTGGGACACCGCAGTGGAAGGTAGCCGGACGAAATTTCATTTCACAAAAGTCATTCCCCAACCTGTACTGGATTGTGCAAAAGGAAGTAATGGCATGCCTGGCACACAGTGTTAGGGCAAGGGTCCATCTGACCACTGATACCTGGTCTGCAAAGCATGGTCAGGGCAGGTATATAACCTACACTGCGCATTGGGTAAACCTGCTGACGCCTGCCAAGCATGGAATGAGTGGCTCTGCACAGGAGTTGGTGACACCGCCACGACTTGCACACAGGCCTGCTGCCACCTCCTCTACTCCTCCTACTCCATCCTCTTCCATGACCTCTTCAGCTGAGTCCTCTTCTGCTGCTGCGTCTTGCTCCACATCAACGGCACCCCTCCAGCTCCCCAGATACTATTCCACATCCCGGATACGGCAGTGTCACGCCGTCTTGGGGTTGACTTGCCTGAAAGCAGAGAGTCACACCGGGCCAGCACTCCTGTCCGCCCTGAACGCACAGGTGGATCAATGGCTCCGCAACAACTAAAGATTGGCAAAGTGGTTTGTGACAACGGAAGAAATTTGTTGGCGGCATTGAATTTGGGCAAGTTGACACATGTGCCGTGCATGGCACATGTGTGTAATCTGATCGTACAACCCTTTGTGCACAAGTACCCAGGCTTACAGGACGTCCTGAAGCAGGCCAGAAAGGTGTGTGGCCATTTCAGGCGTTCCTATACGGCCATGGCGCACTTTTCAGATATCCAGCGGCGAAACAACATGCCAGTGAGGCGCTTGATTTGTGACAGCCCCACACGTTGGAATTCAACACTCCTAATGTTCGACCGCCTGCTCCAAACGAGAAAGCCATTAACGAGTATTTGTATGACCGGGGTGCTAGGACAGCCTCTGCGGAGCTGGGATTTTTTTTGCCACATTACTGGACGCTCATGCGCAATGCCTGTAGGCTCATGCGTCCTTTTGAGGAGGTGACAAACCTTGTCAGTCGCACAGAAGGCACCATCAGCGACATCATACCATTTGTTTTCTTCCTGGAGCGTGCCCTGCGAAGAGTGTTGGATCAGGCCATAGATGAGAGTGATGTAGAAGTGGAAGAGTTGTGGTCACCATCACCACCAGAAACAGCCTTATCAGCATCGCTTGCTGGACCTGTGGCAACGCTGGAGGAGGATTGTGAGGAAGAGGAGTCAGAGGAGGAATGTGGCTTTGAGGGGGGAGGAGACCAATCACAACAGCCCTCCCAGGGTGCTTGTTGTCACCTATCTGGTACCCATGGTGTTGTACGTGGCTGGGGGGAAGAACATACCTTCAGTGAGGAACGGGATATGGGTAGCTCGGCATCAAACCTTGTGCAAATGGGGTCTTTCATGCTGTCGTGCCTGTCGCGGGACCCTAGTATAAAAAGGCTGAAGGAGAACGACTTGTACTGGGTGTCCACGCTACTAGACCCCCGGTATAAGCAGAAAGTACCTGAAATGTTACTGAATTACCGCAAGGCAGAAAGGATGCAGCAGTTCCAAATGAAATTAAAAAGTATGCTTTACACTGTGTATAAGGGTGATGTCACAGCACAACGGGAATCTAACAGGGGAAGAGGTGAAAGTAATCCTCCTCCTCCCATGACCACGCAGGCAAGGACAGGACATTTAAAAGACGTGTTGTTGATGGAGGACATGCAGAGCTTTTTCAGTCCTACGCATCGCCACAGCCCTTCGGGATCCACCCTCAGAGAATAACTCGACCGACAGGTGGCATACTACCTCGCTTTAACTGCAGATATCGACACACTGAGGAGCGATGAACCCCTTGACTACTGGGTGTGCAGGCTTGACCTGTGGCCAGAGCTATCCCAATTTGCCATAGAACTTCTGGCCTGCCCTTCAGTGCAGCCGGAGGTATTGTCACTGAAAAGAGAAGTCGCCTAGGACAAAAAAGTCTAGATTACCTCACCTTTATAAAGATGAATGAGGGATGGATGCCGAACAAACTGACACTGGGCGATACATTAGACTAAAAAAGGGCTGATGAGATGAGCTGCCTTGAGCTAAAAGCTCGTCCACAAGCTGCAGTATTTTATCTTTAAATGCTGCATGATTTGCGTGACTTATCCGCCACCAATTAGGGCAGTTTCTGCATGGGAAACAAACGTACATTTTTCTGGTCGCTGCAACAGCAGCAGCTGCAACAATACCTAATTTGTGATAAGTGCACGCATCCCGGGGAGTCAGCGCTCGTCAGCATGTATTAGCTCTCTAATTTCGACAGTTATCAAAGTAACAGATGTAGCGATCAAAGGAACCAGTCTATAACTGATTAAATGAGCAATTCGCAGTTTCACTGTACCGGCTGTGTGTATTTAAACGTGCATGGCTTAATCTTTGAGGCAGGATCAACCAGGTAGCCCGAAGAGGGGGCGCCTTCCTGGCACTGTGACAGTAGGAGTACCGACCCAGCATCTTTTTCCATCTCCCGGTTCCAAAAATCCAGGCCTTATACACGCCCCCTGATAGGTGACGTAACAGGTATTAAACTGATATTAGTAGTACTTACAAACACACCTCTCCTATCTCGTGGCACCTTAGATTGCACGCGCCGTGCCCCAAATTTGAAGTGGGAGGACCAACCAAGCATCTTTTTCCATCTCCCGGTTCCAAAAATCCAGGCCTTATACACGCCCCTGATAAGTGACGTAACAGGTATTAAACTGATAAGAGTAGTACTTACAAACACGCCACTCCTATCTGGTGGCACCTTAGATTGCACGCGCCGTGCCCCAAAATTGCAGTGATACGACCAACCAAGTATTTTTTCCATCTCCCGGTTCCAAAAATCCTGGCCTTATACACGCCCCCGATAAGTGACGTAACAGGTATTAAACTGATAAGAGAAGTACTTACAAACACGCTAATCCTATGTGGGGGCACCTTTGATTGCACGTGCCGTGCCCCAAATTTGAAGTGATACGACCAACCAAGTATCTTTTTCCATCTCCTGGTTCCAAAAATCCAGGCCTTATACACGCCCCCTGATAGGTGACGTAACAGGTATTAAACTGATATTAGTAGTACTTACAAACACGCCACTCCTATCTGGTGGCACCTTAGATTGCACGCGCCGTGCCCAAAATTGAAGTGATACGACCAACCAAGTATTTTTTCCATCTCCGGTTCCAAAATCCTGGCCTTATACACGCCCCCGATAAGTGACGTAACAGGTATTAAACTGATAAGAGAAGTACTTACAAACACGCCAATCCTATGTGGGGGCACCTTTGATTGCACGTGCCGTGCCCCAAATTTGAAGTGATACGACCAACCAAGTATCTTTTTCCATCTCCTGGTTCCAAAAATCCAGGCCTTATACACGCCCCCTGATAGGTGCTGTAACAGTTATGAAACTGATAGAGAGTAGTACTTACAAACATGCCACTCCTATCTGGTGGCATCTTTGATTGCACGCGCCGTGCCCAAAAATTGAAGTGATACGACCAACCAAGTATCTTTTTCCATCTCCGGTTCCAAAAATACAGGCCTTATACACGCCCCCTGATAGGTGTTGTAACAGGTATTAAAATGAGAAGAGAAGTACTTACAAACACGCCACTCCTATCTGGTGGCACCTTAGATTGCACGCGCCGTGCCCCAAATTTGAAGTGATACGACCAACTAAGTATCTTTTCCATTTCCCGGTTCCAAAAGTCCAGGCCTTATACACACCCCCTGATAAGTGACGTAACAGGTATTAAACTGATAAGAGTAGTACTTACAAACACGCCACTCCTATCTGGTGGCACCTTAGATTGCACGTGCCGTGCCCCAAATTTGAAGTGATACGACCAACCAAGTATCTTTTTCCATCTCCCGGTTCCAAAAATCCAGGCCTTATACACGCCCCCTGATAGGTACTGTAACAGGTATTAAACTGATAAGAGTAGTACTTACAAACATGCCACTCCTATCTGGTTTCATCTTTGATTGCACACGCCGTTCCCCAAAATTTAAGTGGGAGGACCAACCAAGAATCTTTTTCCATCTCCCGTTTCCAAAAATCCAGGCCTTATACATGCCCCCTGATAAGTGACGTAACAGGTATTAAACTGATAAGAGTAGTACTTACAAACACACCACTCCTATCTGGTGGCACCTTTGATTGCACGTGCCGTGTCCCAAAATTGAAGTGATACGACCAACAAAGCATCCTTTTCCATCTCCTGGTTCTAAAAATCCAGGCCTTACACACGCCCCCTGATATGTGCTGTAACAGGTATTAAACTGATAAGAGTAGTACTACTTAACACACCTTATAATAATGCAGAGAGAGGCAATGCAGTGAGAGGAGTCTGAAGAAGAGGAGTCAGAGGAGGAAGGTGGCTTTGAGGAGGTGGAAGACCAAACACAGCAGGCGTCCCAGTGGTATTTTTGTCACCTTTCGGGGACCTTTGGTGTTGTACGTGGCTGGGTGGAGGAAGAGACCTTTAATGACATCAGTGAGGACAAGGAATGGGACATGGCTAGCTTGGTATCAAACCTTGTGCAAATGGGGAGTTTGCGGTTGTGCAAATGGACTGTTTGCGGTTGTTTGCGGTGCGTTAAACGGGGAGTTTGGTCTGTCACTGTGAAGCGGGTCTAACCCTTACACTACCTGATCGATACAACATCATACCTGATGTTTTAAAACATGTTATTCCAAACAATTTAGGAATGTTAGGTAATTTATGCCCTTTATGGATTAAAACCAGACTCTGCATCAACTATGTAATTTTCCGTGGGAGTTCTGACATGAATCCCCCTCCGGCATGCCACAGTCCAGGTGTTAGTCCCCTTAAAACAACTTTTCCATCACTATTGTGCCCAGAAAGAGTCCCTGTGGGTTTTAAAATCCACCTGCCCATTGAAGTCTATGGCGGTTCGCCGGACTTGCCGGTTCGCGAAAATTTGCGGCAATTCGCGTTCGCGAACCGTAAATTTTATGTTTGCAACATCACTAGTGGTAGTCACTTGTGAATATCGCCAGCACAGAACGCACATCGAAAGCTTTACTCACAAGTTCAAAACTATTATAGTGTATTTAAAACTACATAATCAATGTATTTAATAAAATGACCAATAATCACATAAATATTAAATCTGAGTATAAGACAACTTTATAAGCCAATAATAGAAATAACCAATATCAAAATTATAAGTTTATGATGATAAAATAATACATACTTTCATGTGAAAGCTAATATAATGTATCTATAGATCACACATACAGTTCTCAAAAATACAGGTTGTTGCTAACACTTGCGGGCTCGAGTAGCAAGCCCGCTGCAACTGCTGCACTTACAAAGTGAGGGCCGCAGTTGCTGGCAAGGAGCCCCAAAGGCGCTCCTTGTGCTGGTGGAGATGAGCGCTGTAAGGCGCTCATCCCTACGACCCCCTATGCATTTCAGACCGTAAATGCAGACCATCGTGAAGCGAGTGGCCGCATTTGCGGAGGTCGAGCCATCCACGTCAGCTGCAATGAGCCAAAGGCTCATTACAGGCCACAATTGCGGCCCCTCGAGAAGCCATTTTTCGGAGGCTTTACTGCGCCTCACAAGCTGTTACAAACGCCCATAGAAGCGGGACTTTAAAAAAAAAAAAAAAAAAACACGCAAGGACTAAATACGGACTTACACAAAAAAATACGAGCCACAGGAGTTATAAAAAATCCATTACGGACCTTAACGGACAACCAGCGCACAGCAGAAAACATTAAAAAAACACAAAATACACACAAAAATCTAATAAAAACCTTACCCACAGCAAGGGGGGACACCCAGGATGTCTGGAAGACAGGTTACACCACTATTTCAGTCCAATTTACAAAGTTTAGACACTCGAAAATCCCCTAAGCGACAGAAAAAATGTCAGCCGAAAAAAAAAAAAAACGAAGCTACACGAACCAAATGCCGCAAAACACCGCCAAGCACATACGACTTTTACAAAAACCTGTACGACCTACAACATACACCATTAGCAAGGACGCTAACTCATCCAAACCCTCGTATCACATACACATTCGCCGCCATTTTACATCACCAACTTACAGAATGCGGAAGTACCCAGCTACACTAACGGCTTCCCCTCGCGCACACAGCCTATTTACACTACACACTGCACACATTGCTGACACTTACACCTCAGCTCAACAACAGTGCAAACCTACATTGTATGTTGCAGGAACATCAAAATAGATTGTTAGCTCTTCAGCACATTCCTTGCTGCACATATTAATTACAAATAGGTAAAGTATATTAATTTATGATTTCTTTAATTAATTCATTAGCATAAAAAAAAAAATATATAAAAAAAAAAAAAAAAAAAACACAGTATCGCAAAAAAACACTAAGACCTTCAATGCGCGCCTCACAAAGAGCGCCAATGGTGCTCATAGGACACAAAGTACACCAGGGGAGAGCCTTGTAATAAGCGCCAAAAGGAGATCAGCGCGGACCTTACAATAAGCGCAAAAGCGCCTATCATAACAAAAAATACACCAACCCAGAGGCTCACAATGAGCGCCGAAGTATCTAAGATCACCAAAACACTTACTCTCTCTGGCAAACAGCATTACCTCCCTTACAATTTTATTGCTGTCATTTTTTGATGGTCAAGTCGCTAGTATAATATAATTATGGTTAAGAATATTGTAATATAATTGATTAAATGTATTTTTTATTTATTTATCTGTTTTAGACAAAAAGACAAAGTGAATTATGGATTGAAAATCATATCCAGGTTATGATTAACAATACCTTTAAAATTTGTATCCATTTGATAAAATAAAACCTGACACATTGGGCCTCATTCAATTGTGATTTGGTCAATTGAATAGGGCTCTAAATAAGCACATAGCATATTTTTTTAAAGACGTTTTTAGTTAGTGAAAACCTTGCTTTTGGATATATGCTTACTAACTAAAAACTTCTTTAAAAAATATATGTTATGTGCTTATTTAGAGCCCTATTCAATTGGCCAAATTGCAATTGAATGAGGCCCTTTTTATATAATATGAATTTCAATTGTATCACAAGATATGATACAATAAAAATATACTTTACCAATATAGAGGTATAACATAGGCTTCAGTCTCCTGGATTTTGTAATCTTTGATGTGGATCTTTTCTTAAGGCCAAACTTATTTTTTGTGCTTTACCCAAGATGTCTGAAGATCCCTTTATGTGTGAGTATGTGTCTGTGAGTGTCTGTGTAAGTTCCTTTGAGAGTCATTGAGTTTTAGTCTTTGTTTTAGCCCTATAGTCAGGAGGTCTCTGGGAGACATAGTGATACATACTTTAGTGGTTATTTTGCCCATATTGTATACTATTCCTAACACTTTTCTAATATTTGAACTGTGGAATATATGATACTTTTTGGCAGAAACTTCAAAGTAGGACAACTCCCTAATTTGTCAATGTGGTATAAAATATTCATTCATGTGAAACTTTAAAATTTAAAATGTATTTAGTTTGGCTACATTGCAAAAAAGTAGCATTTGAGCAATTTGAGCTATGATTTTTGATTAAGAGTTTTAAACTCTTGGAATGTGTCTTAGTATCTTCTGTAGTAGTGTCTGTGTGGAAATCTAAAGTAATTTTGGAAAGTCTGCATATTACTTTATTCGCTGTGTCTTTATGTTCTCAAAATTACCTGAATAAAGATTCCTTTTATTGGTTTTGGATGATTACCAATTTAGAGTCACATTATATTCCAAGCCTGTATGTGCAATGTGAGACCCGCAACAGATGCGCGCTCGAAATCGGGCTGAGTTAAAGAGCTAATAAATTCAAACGTGCAGCGAGTTACCAGCTTGAGACGCAATCCCGTAAACCATTTGTTGAACTTTGGATGTGCGGCCGTGAACGTGATCAGTTAGTCAAACCTGTAGTTACAGGTTTAGATGGAGTCAATGGAAAAAGAGATCTTCATCATTGCGTCACAGAACAATGGAGGTTGGATTTCAAAGTCTTACGAGCTTCAATTATGAGTTACGATCAGACCCACATTACACAAATAATGCAATATTGATAAAGCCGTAAATATGATATTCTATTACATGCGAGTTCCATTATATGTATTCACTCATTGATTGACGGGATCGATATAACACTGAAATTAAACATGAAATAAAATATTTTTTGGGGCCAATTTGCGAGCTTGGGAATGTTGTGCCATTAATTCCAAGACCTGACATCACTTTCCCTGTTAATAAAAGTACAGTACTGTGTGTATATGTGCATTTAAAGTGCTATGGATTGGACTTTACCCCCCTTGCGGGTCCTCTCTAGCACTTGTTGGCTTCTTGGCTTCATTGGTGGGTTACAATTTGAACGCCAGTGAAGTTGTTGCAATTTAATACTATGATTGGAAACATAACAGTTACTGGCTTGACTGATCAAAGGATTTGCGGGTGCACAAGTCGAATTCTCACGTCCTGTAGGATTTTCTCGCCCCCAACCACACAAGTCATCGGTGGGTTGGTTATCAAGGCCAATTTAATAGCTGTAAGTCTTGCAGGCTATATTACGAGCTACGGTTTTACACGTTACTGAAATTTAATATGGCTATTATTGTTAAGTAATGGGTCCAAAAGAGGTCTATCTCATATTTCTTGAGTACAATACATAGAGTTAGGCCACAGCACATATACACCACACATACCCCCTACCCCCTATAACCCTACACATTTTATAAAACACATAATACACACATTCTTGTTTTACCTCAAATACAAATACACGTACATTTTGTATTTAGTTATCCTTATATGTGGGAGGGGAGAGGGGGAGGGGTAGAATAGGAGAAATGGAGAGTGAGGGAAACACTGTTGTTGGAGAAAGAGAGGGGGAGTGGAGAAGAGGAGGATAGGAGAGTAAAATCTGTGTATGGAGAAAAGTAGTAGTGACGAGGGAGTGGAGGGGGAGGGTAGCAGTAAAGAGAGTGGGAGAGGAGGATGGGAAAGGGAGAGGCGTAGGAGAGCAGGGGGGTGAGGAGGGTCAGGGGCCTGATTCCAAGGAGTGAGGTAGTGGTGGGGAGTGACAGGCTCCAGAGAGAGATTAGAGAAGACAGGATCCCCATGCATAGTCAAATGGCAAGAGGCTGCAGGAAGGCACAGGGCCCCTAATTATACCCCAGAAGAGATGAAAGCTTTCCTCATTGCAATACGCTACAGTATAATTCATTGGGGGAGGGAAGTGAGGCCTAGTCGGAAGCCACAGGCTTGGAGTAAGTTGCTACAGTTGTCTCTGCATTGGGCTTTGCAAACAGGGATGTGAGGTCTGTCAAGCACAGGTATGATGATAGCTGAGCCAAAGTTAAGAAGAAGATGGCGGAAGTGGCCAGAGCAGCCTAAGCAAAAGTTGGTGGCCCTCCAGTTAGCATCAACTATACTGAGTGAGAGAGGACATTGAGGGACTGGATTAAACAGGAGGCAGTTGTGGGATTTCTGGTGGCGTGGTGGACTCGCATGAGGACAGCCCCATGCAATGTGAGTATCATATACACCATCATCCCCCCACATGTACACCACACACACATGGATAACACATATAAAATATAAATGCTGCACAAATATGAAAACAATATGTAAGCTCCCTCGTTTTGACTAGGGATATATGTATAAGCAATCACTATATAAATCCAGGAAGCAAACATATATAAGTCATAAGTGTGCAGCGTGAAATGTGTGTCCAATACCGGTAGTTAACCATGATTCTGATTAGTAGTTACCAAATAGATTCAGAGAGATTTAACATCCAACACAAAGCACATGTATGGGTGTGAACACTGCAGCATATATAGATACTGACTCTAGGACTGCACGTGCAATATCATGTACTAGCCTATCCTGAACCATGTCTCATCAGCATCATATCAACTTTTGCTGAAAAAAGCCGCTCCTGGAGTCAGTATGGGGGAAGAGGTTTTTGACTGGGCATGTGTTGGGAGTGTTAGGGTTGGGCTAATAGGGGGAGGAGATTGTGTGAGTCTCCAGGAACTGAGTTTTCCCGCTCTGGACAGTTAGTCCAGGGGAATCGCATGGTGAAGATCATCACTACCATGGCAGCACCCAGTTTGGCAGAACTAGTGGCACTTACAGAGCAAGCATCCAAGCATGGGGCTGCATGGCTGCAGCAGCTAGTGCAATCCCTAGGTAGTACGTCCCAGACAAGTGCAGGAGGTAATGCAGGCCGCCGGCAGAGGGCCACAAGGTGGAGTCTGGAAGTGCAACAAGTGTGGCGGAAGAAGAAGGAGGAGTGGATCGGGCACTTACTGTGGATGCGGAGGAAGAGGAGCATGCGAGGGACGGCAGTCTGGTGGCATCATCTGGAGAGCAGGACCAGGAGTCCAGGAGCCGAGCAGGATGGTGGAGGAAGTGCACCGGTGAGAGCTATGCGCCAGACTGGAAGAAAGAAGATCCGGCCATCCAGGACGAGAGCGGGAGAGTGTTGGCTGCTGGCAGGCAGCCAGGTATAGCACCCGGCGGGGCCTGGGGATGGCAGAGAGGTGAGGCTAGGCCTCAGGAGGATAGCAGGGGGTGGCCATGATGGAGCAGACAAGGAGACGGCACTGAGGTGTATGTGGGTGGTGCAAGAGGCAAGGAAATAGGGCAGAGGAGGAGGAGAGCGGAATGAGGATGTGGACCCCGCAGGCAGATGTGGTGCATGGCGTATAAGGGGCACATAAAACGTGGGGGGGCAGGAACATCAAGATAAGGACGTGGATGGCTTGGTTGGATGCATTGCAAGGAAGAGGGGGTACAGCAGGATCCATTTGCAGGGAGCAAGAAAAGGAGGCACATCAATGAGAGGATGGGGCACCAAGGGACATTGGGAACGGGCACAAGCCTAGGATGATGGGGACAACAAGGGGTTATGAGGCACTGCTGTGGAGGCATAGGACAGAACCAGGGTGCATGGAAGTGGATCAAGGCCCTAGGATGTGGTGCTCTTGGAGTGTGGGGATGGTGGCAGTCACTACCGGCAGAGGGTGTTAGGGCATGCTAAGCACCAATGTGTGTGTGGGGGGGGGGAGTTTCATGATGTCTCTCTGACAGAGGGGAGTGGTTAACAGCGGGGGGAGGCAGCTGTCCATGAGTGTTCTGTTCCCATGTCTGCATAATAAGAGGTGTTTTGCTTAGTCCCCCGTTTTCCTCTCTCTTCCCCCTCTTTGATCGCTTCTGTTTTCTGTCCTGTTTTCTCCCCCCCCCCCACACACTTTTTTTCCTTCCATCTGTTGGGGTGGGGGTAGCTAGCGGGAAGCTTGATGACGGTCTGGAGGGATGTGGTGGTGTAGTCTGACAATAAGAATGCTAACAGGCTTGCATTGTCATTGTGCACTATAGGCATCATTGCCGGTCAATAGAGGCCAAGGGGGAGACGTGTCCCCATGGCGGGCGAGGAGAATGTTCAGCCCCGCAGGGCACCAGAAGAGCGGGGCTCCCCAATGGACTGGGGAGAGGAGACAGTTGACAGATGACAAAGTAGCCAGATGACAAAGTAGCCGCAACAGGAGAGATTATCAACTAGAATGGAGCAAGATGGACAGGTCTTCTCCGAGAAGGTACAGTCCAACACACTACACCAGGAGGGAGGGATAAGCATTTGCCAGCCAGACGCAGGCAGGATCAAGGGCCACAGAACAGGAATAGTGGACGTCTAGGTCCAGGCCACCACGGCAGGATGGGCGTGCAGTTTGGCTGCATAGACAGCGAGCCTCCAGTAACAGAGCCAGGTCATGATCAATGTCAGTCACAAGCCGGAACAGGCCACGAACAGGAGGGTCAAGTGTCCATGGATAAGGATCACACTGCAAGCCGGCAAGGTGAGGTAATTGCTGCCTCTCCGGCTGTATTGCTTTCAGATGTACTGGATGGTTTGAAAGGTTTTATAGCTAGTCTGGAGGGCCAGAGTAGGGATGCAGGGGTCCACAGGGCATGTGTGGGGCTATCTCCTATCCACCAGAGTTCTAAGGTTGTCAGTTCTCCACCCGATAAGGGCCCGGGGAGCAAGGGGTTAGTGCTCAGGAATCCACGGATGGTGGCATAGTATAGATGGGAGTTGCTGAGGTGTCTACTTCTCAATCCGCCATCCTTAAGGGGGTGTTACAGCCTTGAAGAAATCCTCTTTATGTTCGATTGGGCCCATTGGGGAGCATGTTTCACAAGAGGTTAGGGAGAGTATATGGCGCTGTGAGTTTATTGAACTGTGTTCATTGCTCCCGCTAGACAATTTTATAGATTTAAAGGTAGATGAGAAGAAGGAGGACTCCAAAAAACAGGATGATGATCATAGGAAGCTTTATAGGAAAATCCTCAAAACTTTTAGTAAATGGCTACAGGCTTTTGTGATTTTTGACAGCATCATGGGGGGAAAACACCCAGAATACTGCTCCGCTCTATTCTGCTATCTTGATGAGATAGATGGGATCCATAGAACTTATGGTGGATTGACATGGTGGCACTATGACGTCAAGTTTAGACAGAGGTTTTCAGTATTGCCTAGTATTTAGTAGGATGAAAGAGATATGGGGAGTTGGTTGAAGATAGTTACTCCACTGTGCCCTCTTTCTCCGAGTCTCGCTAAGCTAGGGTTGGGGTCGACGGGAAAAAACGGTGGTTGTTGCTTCGCTTTTAACAAATGTCCATTTAAGTGGGGGGCGTCATGCAACTATAGGCATGACTGCTCGGAATGCGGTTTGAAGCATCCTCTTTTTCATTGTTTCAAGAAAGAGAGGCCTCAAAGGCCGGAAGGAGCGACTCAGAAAGGGGAGGACGCCAGTGTTGTTAGGAAGGATGCAACCTTGGTTAAGGGCGTACGGTACGCTTCGCCCAGCGGTGGCTAGATTGTTTTTATCTGGGTTCTCAGACGGGTTCATTATCCCGTCAAAGGTAGCGCTGCATACTTAGCTTCCCCCCAACTGAAAATCGGTCAGGGAAAGCCCTGGACTAGTTTTAGATAAGCTGTTTGGCAAAGTTGATAAAGGTCGAATGGCAGGTCCGTTCAGCCCACCTCCTCTGTCCAATTTGCGAGTGTCCCCATTAGGATTGGTCCCGAAGAAGGAGCCTGGACGTTTTCGTTTAATCCATCATCTATCATACCCTAAAGGATCATGAGTTAATGATGGTATTGATGGTAGTTTAGCTGCGTTGTCGAACACTCCATTTTCCAGGGCGGTGGAGCTGGTAAGGAAGGCAGATTGGGGCAAAAGTCGACATCAAATCTGCTTTTTGTTTACTGCCAGTGAATCTCTCATCCCAATTTCTGTTAGGTTGTCATGTTGATGGCCAACATTTTGTTGATCTTTGTCTGCCGATGGGCTGTTCGATCTCTTACTCTTGGGTTCATTGGGTTACGGTTAAGAAGTCTGGTTTGATGTCGTTGGTTCATTATCTGGATGATTTTCTGTTTATTGGTTCATGGGATTCAGCGGAATGTGCGGCGTCGCTTCGGATGTTTGGGGACATTGCAGCAAGTTTCGCGATTCCCCTGGCAGCAGATAAAACAATGGGCCCAACGCAGAAGTTGAGCTTCCTGGGTATACAGATTGACACAGAAAATATGATGTGTAAGATGCAGTGATGTCGCAAACATCAAATTTTCGGTTCGCGAACCGCGGATGCGAATTTCATCAAATGTTCGCGAAAGGGCGAACCCGGCAAACCGCCATAGACTTCAATAGGCAGGCGAATTTCAAAACCCACAGGGACTCTTTCTGGCCACAATAGTAATGGGAAAGTTGTTTCAAGGGGACTAACACCTGGACTGTGGCATGCCGGAGGGGGATCCATGGCAAAACTCCCACGGAAAACTACATAGTTGATGCAGAGTCTGGTTTTAAGCCATAAAGAGCATAAATCACCTAACATTCCTAAATTGTTTGGAATAACATGCTTTAAAACATCAGGTATGACGTTGTATCGATCAGGTAGTGTAAGGGTCACACCAGCTTCACAGTAACAGACCAATCTCCCTGTTTAATGCACCGCAAACAACCGCAAACAGTCCCTTTGCACAACCGCAAACTCCCCATATGCACAAAGTTGGATACTAAGCTAGCCATGTCCCGTTCCTTGTCCTCACTGATGTCATTGAAGGTCTCTTCCTCCACCCAGCCACCAAGGGTCCTCGAAAGGTGACAACAAGCCCCCTGGGACGCCTGCTGTGTTTGGTCTTCCACCTCCTCAAAGCCACCTTCCTCCTCTGACTCCTCTTCTTCAGACTCCTCTCTCTGTGTTGCCTCTGTCTGTGTTATTATAAGGTGTGTACTGTTAAGTAGTACTATTCCTATCGGTTTAATCCCTGTTACGTCCACTATTAGGGGACGTGTATATGGCATTGATTTTTGGAACAGGGAGATGGAAAAAGATGCTTGGTTGGACCTCCTACTTCAAATTTGGGGCACTGCACGTGCAATGTAATGTGCCACCAGATAGGAGTTGTGTATTACGTTGTACAATTTATTCCTATCAGTTTGATACCTGTTTTGTCACCTATCAGGGGACATGTATATGGCATGGATTTTTGGAACAAGGAGATGGAAAAAGATTCTTGGTCGGTCCTCCCACTTCAAATTTGGGGCACTGCGCGTGCAATCTAAGGTGCCACAAGATAGGAGTGGTATGTTCAGTTGTACTATTTATTCCTATTGTATTCAATAAAGCCAATAAACCTGGCCCGTTACTAGCCAAGAAACTACAAACCAAAACAGCACAAAATAGGATACTTCAAATTAAGACCTCGAAGGGAGAAAAAACAATGAACCCAAATAAGATCAAGAAGATTTTTACAAAATTATACAATACCCTTTATAAGGCAACAAAACACACAGATCTACACAAAATGAGGGGATTTCTTAATTCCTATGATCTCCCCTTAATAGAAGAAAATGATTTAGAAACTTTAAATGCCAAAGTGACCCTAGGGGAAGTGAGAAAAGCAGTCCAGAACCTCAAACCTGATAAGTCACCAGGCCTTTTTTAATCAAATGTATCGCCCACTGTCAGTCCCTTCGGGATCCATCCCTCATTCATCTTAATAAAGGTGAGGTAATCTAGACTTTTTTGACCTAGGCGACTTCTCTTATCAGTTACAAAACCTCCTGCTGCACTGAAGGTCCTTTCTGACAGGACACTTGAAGCGGGGCAGGACAGAAGTTCTATGGCAAATTGGGATAGCTCAGGCCACAGGGCAAGTGTGCACACCCAGTAGTCAAGGGGTTCATCGCTCCTCGTAGTGTCGATATCTGTAGTTATGGCGAGGTAGTCTGTTACCTGACGGTCGAGTCATTCTCTGAGGTTGGACCCCGAAGGGCTGTGGTGATGCATAGGACTTAAAAAGCTCTGCATGTCCTCCATCAACAACACGTCTGTAAAGCGTCCTCTCCTTGCTGGCGTGGTCATGAGAGGAGGAGAATTATGTTCACCTCTTCGGCTGTTAGATTGCCGTTGTGCTGTGACATCACCCTTAAACACTGTGTAAAGCATAGTTTTTAATTTATTTTGGAAGTGCTGAATCCTTTCCGAAGGTATGTTCTTCCCCCCAGCCACGTACAATATCATGGGTACCAGATAGGTGGACTCTGGGATGCCTGTTGTGGTTTGTCTTCTTCCTCCTCCTCAAAGCCACAGTCCTCCTCTGACTCCTCTTCCTCACGATCCTCTTCCAGCGTTGCCGCAGGTCCAGCAAGCAATGCTGATAAGGCTGTTTCTGGTGGGGATGGTGTCCACAACTCTTCCTCTTCCTGTTTACGCTCATCTACGGCTTGATCCAGCACTCTTCGCAGGGCCCGCTCCAAGAAGAAAACAAATGGTTTGTCACCTCCTCAAAAGGACTCATAAGCCTCCAGGCATTGCACATGAGCATCCAGTAACGTGGCAAAAAAATCCGCAGCTCCGCAGGGGCTGTCCTAGCACCCCGGTCATACAAATACTCGTTAACGGCCTTTTCTTGTTGGAGCAGGCGATCGAACATTAGGAGTGTTGAATTCCAACGTGTCGGGCTGTCTAAAATCAAGCGCCTCGCTGGCATGTTGTTTCACCCCTGGATATCTGAAAAGTGCGCCATGGCCATGTAGCAACGCCTGAAATGGCCACACCTTTCTGGCCTGCTTCAGGACGTCCTGAAAGCCTGGGTGCTTATGCACAAAGCGTTGTACAATCAGATTACACACATCATGTGCCATGCACGGCACATGTGTCAACTTGCCCAAATTCAATGCTGCCAACAAATTTCTTCCGTTGTCACAAACCACTTTGCCAATCTCTAGTTGGTGCGGAGTCAGCCACTGATCCACAGGAGTGCTGGTCTGGTGTGACTCTCTGCTTTCAGGGAAGTCAACCCCAAGACGGCGTGACACTGCCGTATCCGGGATGTGGAATAGTACCTGTGGAGCTGGGGGGGTGCCGTTGATGTGGAGCAAGACATAGCAGCAGCAAAAGAGGACTCAGCAGAGGAGGTTATGAAAGAGGATGGAGTAGGAGGAGTAGAGGAGGTGGCAGCAGGCCTGCCTGCAAGTCGTGGTTGTGTTACCAACTCCTGTGCAGAGCCACGTATTCCATGCTTGGCAGCCGTCACCAGGTTTACCCAATGCGCAGTGTAGGTGATATACCTGCCCTGACCATGCTTTGCAGACCAGGTATCAGTGGTCAGATGGACCCTTGCCCCAACACTGTGTGCCAGAGATGCCATTACTTCCTTTTGCACAATCGAGTACAGGTTGGGGATTGCCTTTTGTGCAAAGAAATTTTCGTCCGGGTACCTTCCACTGTGGAGTCCCAATAGCTACAAATTTTTTGAACGCCTCAGACTCCACCAGCTTGTATGGTAAAAGCTGGCGGGCTAAGAGTTCAGACAAGCCAGCTGTCAGTTGCCGGGCAAGGGGGTGACTTTGTGACATTGGCTTCTTACGCTCAAACATGTCCTTGACAGACACCTGACTGTGGGCAGATGAGCAGGGACTGCTCAAGTCGAGACACGGAGTGGTGGATGGTTGAGAGGGGGCAAGCAGGGCAGCAGTGGTTGACGTGGCTGAAGATGTAGGACCAGGAGGAGGATAGCGGCTTTGACTTTGTTTGCTGCTTGTACTCATGTGTTGATCCCATAGGCGTTTGTGATGTGACATCATGTGCCTTCGCAAAGAAGTTGTACCTAGGTGGGTGTTGGACTTCCCACGACTCAGTTTCTTTTGGCACAGGTTGCAAATGGCATCACTGTTGTCACAGGCAGACACACAAAAAAATTGCCACACTGCTGAGCTCGGCATACTGGTGGTGGCAACAGCATGCATTGACTGGCGTGCTGTCTGGCTGACCCCGGGTGCCGATGCATGCTGTCTGACTGTGCCACTAGCTACTTTCGATGACCTCCCGCTGCTTCAAACTCGTCTCCTCCTCCTCTCTGTCTCCCCATCTGAACTTTCATCCTGTTCTTCTTTTCTTATAGCGGGCACCCACGTGACATCCACGGACGCATCGTCATCATCAACCGCTTCACTTGTATCTGACAACTTAACAAAGGAAGCAGCACCGGGAACAACATCATCATCATCATCAGACCGTACATCCATGTGTGTAATGTTGCATGACTGGGACATTTCCCTGTTATCTACATCCTCTGGCACTAATGTTTGTGCATCACTCATTTCTTCCAAAGGATGTGTAAATAACTCTGCTGACGGATCAAGTGAAGCGGCTGTGGTGCTAGTGTTGGTGGTGGCGGCAGGAGGGCGAGTGGTAACTGGAGAGGTGCCCGAAGCTAAGCTGGAGGAGGATGGTGTGTCTAGGTTCCGAGCGGAAGCTGTAGAAGATTGGGTGTCCTGTGTTAGCCAGTCAACCATGTCCTCAGAACTTTTCAAGTTCAGGGTACATTGCCTCTTAAAACTGGGCATTATTCTAGGGCCAAAGGGAATCACAGCACCACGACCACGACGGCACCTGCGGGGTGGCCTGCCTCTGTCTGTCATTTTTTTTTTCGATTAGTGGTACTATGCGTGCAAGCTACTGTGACACCAGATATGAGTGTCACTGTGCACTGGCAAAAGTTGGCAGAGTAGGCACTGTAGGCCTCACACACACGCCTGTAGGCAAGCAACTGATATTCAATCAATTACAGTCAAAAAAGGGTTCTTTTATGTCACTGTACACTAGGTTGCTCCAGATATGAGTGTCACTGTGCACTGGCAAAAATTGGCAGAGTAGGCGCTGTAGGCCTCACACACACGCCTGTAGGCAGGCAACTGATATTCAATCGATTACAGTAAAAAAAGGGTTCTTTTATGTCACTGTTCACTAGGTTGCACCAGATATGAGTGTCACTGTGAACTGGCAAAAGTTGGCAGAGTAGGCGCTGTAGGCCTCACACACACGCCTGTAGGCAGGCAACTGATATTCAATCGATTACAGTCAAAAAAGGGTTCTTTTATGTCACTGTACACTAGGATGCACCAGATATGAGTGTCACTATGCACTGGCAAAAGTTGGCAGAGTAGGCGCTGTAGGCCTCACACACACGCCTGTAGGCAGGCAACTGATATTCAATCGATTACAGTCAAAAAAGGGTTGTTTTATTTCACTGAGCACAATATAAGCTGTTAGGTGCTAGCCTGTCACACACACACGCTGGCAGTCAGGCATATGCAATTAGATTACACAGAAAAAAATTATAAAATAAAATAAATTATGTTCTAAAAAGGGCTTTTTGGGTTGCTGTCCTTGCAGCAGATATCAGATGAGTCCTTCAGGTCTGTAGTGGAAGCTAAATACACAGCCTGGATATCTATTTCCCTATTAAATCAGGAGCAGCTACAAAATATGTCCTCTCTCAACGAATGTAGCTTCAGAATGATTCTAAAATGGATGCTGTCCTTCAGATGGAAGGCTCTGGAAGGTAGTGTATGCTGCTGATTGGCTGGAATGTGTCTGCTGACTGTGAGGTGCAGGGTCAAAGTTTCCTCAATGATAATGAATAGGGGGAAAACCCTAAAGCGCATGTGTTCGCCCGTCCGCAGCGGACACGAACATGCCAAAATCGCTGCGAATAGTCCGCGGGCGAACTGTTCGGGACATCACTAGTCACATGTGCTGGAATCAGTGAAATGCATATGGGCCATGAAGAAGGTGACTCTGAAGGATATGCAGTCACTGCTTGGGAAATTTAATTTTGTTCGCCGGATCATCCTGATGGGATGTATTTTCTCAAGGCGCTTGTGTCGCTACGGCGGGAGTAAGGGACGCTCACCATCACATTAGAGTGACGTCGGAGCACAGAGAGGACCTCAAGGTATGGGGAATGCTCCTATCGCACTTTAATGGGCAGTCGGTTATCATGCATGATCCGGTGCAGAATTCGGAATTAGATCTTTTCACCGATGCAGCCGGTTGGAGAGGTTTTGCCTCTTATTTCAGTGGAATCTGGTGTGCGGGGAGGTGGCCGGCGACTTGGGATGACGCGATCTTAAAGAACATGGCGTTCCTGGAGCTATGTCCCATAGTGGTGGCATTGCATTTGTGGGGGGATAGTTTTCAGAATCAGCACTTAGTATTCCATTGCGACAATCTAAATGTGGTGTGAGACATCAATTCTCTTTTTCGGCAACATCAATGCCGGTGGTGCTTTTACTCAAGAGATTGTTTTTGAAATGCTTGCTCCTTAATATATTTTTCAACACTGTGCACATCCCTGGGGATTATAATGTTATAGCTGATGCTCTCTCTCGTTTTCAGTGGATGAGATTCCGGGAGGCAGGGTATATCATTTACTGCCCTGTCGAAAGGGTTATCTGCATTAGCTTTTTACTTTAAACTTCGAGGTATGGAGGATGTTACCAAAAACTTTGTTGTAAGGCAAGCAGTTAAGGGGATTCGTGGAGGAGTAAGTAGGAATTTGGGGGACAGGAGGAGGCCAGTTTCATTTGACTTGTTGTGTAAGGTGGTTATTTCATTAAAAAGTACAGTATTTGTGTTTCACAGTATGAATATGTTATTTAGGGCGGCTTTTGTGTTAGTTTTCTTTGGGGCTTTCCACATTTCAGAGTTAGTGGCACCATCTAGATTAGCGGTTGGTGGTTTGTTAATGAGGGATGTGGTTGTAGAGGACTCTGTTATCACATATAATAGTTGTCAAACTACGAAACGTCGATCCGCTTTGCGAGCTCGCAAAGTAATCTTGCAAGAACTGTGTCCCTCGCGAAGTGAGGGACGCAGTTCGGGCCGCCAATGCGGACCCTCAAAGTTTGGAGAAGGTGAAGGCTCCAACGTCGGCTGCAATGAGCCAAAGGCTCATTGAAGATCGCAAATGCGGTTCCTCGCGAAGCGAGGGGCCACATTTGCCCAGGTGGAGGCTCTACGGCGCTTCACAAGTGGTTACATACAGCTATAGAAGTGATACTTTGAAAAAGAAAAAAAAAACACGCAATGACTAAATACGGCCTTACACAAAAAAAAAAAACGAGCCGGGGGACTAAGAAAACAAAAATTCAGAACATGCAAAAATACGAACTTAAAGGCTGAACCGAGCACAGTAAAAAAAAAAAAAAAAAACACAAACTACAAAAAAAAAAAAAAAATACATAACACACAGCAAGGGGGACAGCCAGCATGTCTAGGAGTCAGGTTGCATGCAAATTTAAGTCCAATTTACAGAGTTTAGACACTCAAAAATCCGCTAAGCAAGAGAAACAATGGCCGGCGAAAAAAACGAATACGAGGCTACACCACCCCTAAACACGCCAAAAAAAAAGCCGTACGAGTTTTAAAATACACTATTATCAAGGACGCAAAATCATCTACACCAGAGTACCACATACACAATCGCCGCCATTTTACAACACTAACTTACAGAATGCTGAACTACACAACAACACAAAAGGTCTCCCCTTGCGCACACAGCCTATTTACACTACACATTGCTCACATTGCTGACAATTACACCTGAGCTCAACAACAGTGCAAATCTACATTGTATGCTGCAGGAACATCAAAACAGATTGTTAGCTCTTCAGCTCATTGCTTGCTGCATATATTAATTACAAATAGGTAAAGCATATTAATTTATGATTTCATTAAGTAATTATCATAAAAAGAAATATACAGAAAAATACAAACAAACACCACAGTATCACAATAAACGACAAAGACTTTCACTGCGTGCCTTAACATGGAGTGCCAATGGTGCTCATAGAACTCAAAGAACATCAAAACAGATTGTTAGCTCTTCAGCTCATTGCTTGCTGCATATATTAATTACAAATAGGTAAAGTATATTAATTTATGATTTCATTAAGTAATTATCATAAAAAGAAATATACAGAAAAATACAAACACCACAGTATTACAATAAACGACAAAGACTTTCACTGCGTGCCTCACATGGAGTGCCAATGGTGCTCATAGGACTCAAAGTACACCAGGGGAGAGGCTTGCAATAATCACCAAAAGGAGATCATCACGGACCTTACAATAAGCGCAAGAGCGCCTCTGATAACAAAAAATACACCAACCGAGAGGCTCACAATGAGCGCCGAAGGCACTCATTGCGAGCCACGCAATGAGCGCCAATGGCGCTCATCGCAAGGATCGCAATGAGCGCCAAAGGATCTTAGATGACCAAAACACTTACTGTCTGTGGCAAATAGCATTACATGCCTTACAATTTTATTGCCCCGTCATTTTTGATGGGCAAGTCGCTAGTCTCTATTTACAGTATATTAGGAAGTCACAAACTGATCAACTGAGCAAGGGTAGAAAGGTTTTTATATATCCTGTCCCGGGCAATGGAAGTTGCCCTGTTATATGACTAACAGTATTTTTAGGTCTCCGTCCCGCGGGGGATGGTTCACTCTTAGTTCACAGGGATGGCACCAGTTTATTTAAGTTCCAATTTGCAGCAGTGTTTAAGTCTTGCATTCCAGAGTTGCAACTTGATCCTGGTCAGTTTGGTACCCATTCTTTTAGGATTGGTACAGCCACTGAGGCTGATAGTTTAGGTTCGGACGTTGACACGGTAAAGAAGATAGGTAGGTGGGAATCTAACAGTTTTCGTGCTTGCATACGTCCGCATTTGTTAGTTTAATATGTTTGTTTCTTTCATGTTCGCCCATTCTCCTATGGATCTTCGGCCACTCTTTCATTTATTGGGCAAGAGGAAAGGCAGCGGTTAAGGCGATTGGGGCGCAGCTTGATTTGCCCTCAGAAGTGTTGGATATTAAATGGCTAGGTATCAGGGGCATGTGGTGGCACCAGCTGGTGGGCAAGGTGGTGGCTTACACTAGAATGTTTGGTCATCCGGGGGGTTTGTTAATTCACCTAAGGGGCAATGACCTGGGGTCAGTCCCATTAAAGGAGTTATGAGCATTAAGTGTGACATTAATCATTTGTTAGTATTGTTTCCAGGTGTGGTGATCATTTGGTCTGGGATTACTCCTTGTTTAAGGTGGAGGGTGGCAACTGATCCAGCAAAATTGGTGAAAGCTAGAATTCAGCTAAATAAGATAGTGGGCTCGTTTGTGAGACGTATTGGTGGAGTTATTATCAGACATCATGATTTAGAGCTGGCATGTGCGCCATCATATTATTTGAAGGATGGGGTCCATCTTAATGAGGTGGGCCCACAGGGTGTTTAATTATGTGTTGAAAGAAGGCATTCAGCAGGCCTTGCCTTTATTGTTGGGCGGTACTAGCCGTATGGGGATAGCTGGTGGTGGGGGTGATTTGTCTCAATAAGGGGGAGCAGATTATGGTGGTGGTATACAACTGGAATGGTGGTGAGGTCTCTTTGACATGGGGTTCCAGGAGTCTTTCAGATGGTGGGCTCCCCTTGATGGACGTGAGCAATCACCTCTGGTTTGGTTTAATTAATTGTCAATTTAAATAAAGGGTGTGGCCAGTTTTATTCCCATATCAGTGTCTGTGCTTTATTTATGTGAAGTGGGTGGGTGGTCTTGTAGTTATGTACACATCATGTATGCAGAGGTCAAGGCAGGCCCTGGAGGCAGTATGGGGAAAGGTGTTTTTGATCGGGCAACTGTTGGGAGTGTGAGGGTTGGGCTAATAGGGGTGGAGATTGTAGTCACCAAGAGCTGAGTTTTCCCACTCTTGACAACTAGTCCAGGGGAACTGCATAGTAAAGATCCTGCCCGCCCTCCCTGATTTTGGTATTTAGTTGTCACAGCCAGTAGGCGGGGGTTATTGCTCTCGTTAAGGGGGAGCAGATTATGGTGGTGGTATACAACTGAAATGGTGGTGAGGTCTCTTGGACATAGAGGTTCCGGGAAACCTCAGATTGCGGGCTCCCCTTGATGGACATGAGCAATCACCTCTGGTTTGGTTTGGTTAATTGTTAATTTAAATAAAGGCTGTGGTCAGTTTTATTCCCATATCAGTGTCTGCGCTTTATTTATGGGAAGTGGGTGGGTGGTCTTGTAGTTACATACATATCACGTATGCAGAGGTCAATGGTCACAGATGTGTCAGTTTTACATACTACACAGCAGATTCAGCAGAACATGAGTATGCATGAGCTGCAGACCATAGCAGGATTACATATTTTTAGATAGGAGCCATGACCAACAAAACTCATTATACAAAACAATCTTCATGTGTGTGATACAGTATCCCTCAATTCCAATCCTGAGGGGCCCCCAACACTTCACGTTTTTGGTATATCCCTACTTGTGCACAGGTGAGCTAATCAGAGGCTCACTAATTATTCGTAACCATCTGCTGAGCCTCTGATTAGCTCATCTGTGCTCAAGCAGGGATATACTAAATATGTGAACTGTTGTTGAGCCCCGAGGACCTGAGTTGAGGAACACTGGTATAATTCAATCATTACAGCCAAGTATGACTGAAGTGACCCTGATGTCAGGTATATAGAAACACACAGCAACTAATCATGCACATAATATTATTAACTCATACATAATATGTCACTCATTTCAGTACCCATGTGTCCCAGGCCTACCACAGAGCCACAGGTGGTGGCATCGCCTCCACCTGAGGTGTGTCCTGATTATGGGGATATCCCAGATGATACTTGGCAAGGTTTTGAAGAGGAACAACTAGCTGAATCACAGGGTGCGGGACTTTATCAGGAAGCAGGATATAGCGAGGTTCAGTATGAGAGCAGTCAGCCACTGTCTGGCCATTATGAATCTCCACCTTGGCTCTCCAAGAGATCTGGCTGCCGCTTTCTGCCTCCCCCACCACCTATATCTGCTACCATCTACTGAGCCAGGAACAAACACCACCTTCACCTCTACCTTCTTTCATGTGCTGGAGTCAGGAACAGCCACCATTCTCACTGCACCTCTTCCCATTTACTGGAGCCAGTAACACTGGCCCTGTGACACTCACAATGCTGGCTTCGCAGGACCTCCCCACTCCTCCACTCACACCACCTCCACCACTGCAACTTTGTCACATTGAAATGCCTGATACATCCCAGGACAGACCTCCAACTCCCCCGCAAGTCAATATGGATGATGTGTTACAATTTATGTAGCAAGGAGACCAAAATGCTTTACTTAATAAAAGGAAGAACAGGCATTCAGATAACCACACAACACTGTATAATAGCAACATGATGATATATAGTCAGATGAGGAGGCACAATTTAAAGATGGAGAGGTACGAGGCAAGGTAAATTGTGACAGGGAGACTCAAAGTTTGCTTATTGAAGTTCAAATTGAAATGTCCCATCGCACCCTCGTAAATCTTTAGTACCCAACCGGCACCACCATTTGAACCTCAGCCTGTACCATCCTCATCTCACCATATACCATATACCATATCACTGACATTCCCCCCAGCAGAATGATTTTAAATGTTATATATAACTACAAATATCATCTCAAAAGGACATGACTGATTTATGTTCAATTACTTTCAATACTGTCATGGCTGTTGACTTGCAGTCCCATTAGCATCTGTTAATCACATTCAGTAGTTATATATGTGTTATTGTTGCACGTCATCTTCTTCACATTATCATAGCAGAATCAATTGTCTGATTTAATTTATAGACGTTATGGATGATGGCCTTTATCTTATTACATATATAGTTGTCAGTGTGCGTCACGTTTCGAAGTTGGTCACACCTCATGGATTGAGCCTTGTACAGCGCACAACTTAGGCTGGATGAGCTCCAAAGGCGCTCATCTGCGAAGCCTCACAAAGCATTGCGAGGGTCGCAACTGCATTGCAGTGTGAGGGTTGAAACTGCGAGCCAAGCACGTACCACTAAAATCCCTCAAAACAAAAAACTAAATGTAACAAATATAATAACACACTCATAGACAGCACAGGGGGAGAGCCAGGAAGCCTGAGAGTGAGGTTGCAAGCAATTTTGACCCATATTTGTGGGTTTTCGTCAATCCAAAATATGCTAAGCGAGGAAAAAAACAATGGATGAAAAACATAAAAAAATCTGAAACTGGATGAAAATGAGGCTCAGCAAAGCCAGGCACGCGGGACATAGAAAATACACAACAGCAAAGACAGTAACACTTACATCAACAACGCCAGGCACACAAAACGTTGAAAATAAAACAAACGGCCTTCAGTGCATAACAGGCAAACATTCCAAAGCACAAAACTTGCAGGTTAACTAAATCTGCAATGAGCGGCCCGAACAGTAGATGGGAGGAAAGGCTCGCCGAAGATGCTCATTGCGAGCCATGCGATGAGCCCCAAAGGCGCTCAGCGCCAAAGGTTATCAGAGGAGCAAAAGCCTCACATTGTGTGGCAAACAGCATTGCTAGCCTTACAATTATAAATTGGTACGTGTTTACAAGTCATGTTATCATTATAATTATTTTTGTTCAGAAAATATCTGTATAACTGTGAAATGTGATATCAGTGTGGCTCAACTATTTTTAAACTGGAGATTGTTATAGTACTCCTGGCCAACTCATTGTGATCACAGAGAAGCATTCCTTGTGAAATTACACATCTTTACTAATGAACATGGCAGGTGATTGTCCATGACACATTAACTTTGGTTGGCACTGCTCATAGATGATGATGATCAGGTACATTTTTTGTATTTATAGTACTGTGTTTAATGCCAATAGTTATTGCTAGATTTTTATCCTCCTCCTTTTTTTTAGATTTTGACCATCATATTTGATTTTATTGTTGTTTTTACAGAACACAATGTATTTGTGGATTTGAATTTGTTTACTAATCCAGGAGATATTGTATTTTTTAAATTGAGCAGATGAAGACCATGTAAGTGATATGCGCATTACTGGTTATTTCTATTAAATAAAGTGATGTCTGATGAGATTTCTATTCATCAGATTATGTTTCCTGAGTTTCCTGAGGTATAATGACCACATGTGACTCTAGTAGATGCTAGATGTAATTATATTATTTTTATTATTATTATTATTATTATTATTATTATTATTATTCAGTATTACTGTATATCATCTTCCTGTCTAGCCATCACTTCCTGCATTTGAGTACTTTAATCATATATTTGCATGTCACTAATCTTAAGTTACTTAGGATGTGATGTTGTCATGGCCGGCCGTTTACACTTTCTATGGTAAATGTGATGTTTATATCATCATTTTTAACAATATTTCACATACTGGTGCACCTAACACCTTAAGTCTGCATGAAGTGTGCCATCCTTCTGAAATAATTATCTCTATTTACTGTCCATAACATTACAGTAGCACAGGCGTGATTTTCAAATGATCACATGTATTAATATTTCCAAAATGCATTCAAGCACTACTTTATGTGTTATTATCACAATTTATGATATCATGCTTAAACAACATTATTGGTGGTGTTTGTGAGTTAATACTCAAACATGTATACATTGTAGCACTGTGTAGTAACACCATTCCCCTGAAGGGTAGTTAATAAAATGACAATAGGGCAATTTCCCCTTTCCGGATCTGTTCCTGAATCCCCATGTCCCTGTGTCTCGAACAGCATGTTCCTCGCATGCTTCCTGGGATAACGCAGTGCATGGACTATTCATGTAACCAGCTTCAATGTCACCTCCTCCTCTCTTTAAGGCCCAAGGTTGGCCATGCTGACATTTCTCACACCCCATTTTCTAAGAGGTAAGATTTATGTATAAATTACATACCTCCCATGGATGTTGAGTGGATGATCTGTGTCAATAGTGTGCTGTGGTGAAGATCAATAGTGTTGCTGAGTATTATTTGAGGTCTATCCCTTTAAAATTAATTACATTAGAGCAGCTGTTGTGGTCCCTGTGTATTCCCAGATTGATATTAACCTCTTGTGTACTGTGGTATATTTTCCACTGGTACTTGAAATATGCCATATGGCGAAGTAATATTTCCAATTGTTTTTGTTCTAATATTAAAATTATATATAAACTAGCGACTTGCCCGTCAAAAAATGACGGCAATGAGATGTGTATGTTTGGAAAGTTGTTTAGTTATAAATATATCTATGTGACAGTTGTAAGTATTGTGATATTAAAACATGTTTAGTTTAGTAAAATGTTCTCTTAGTGAACAATAAGTGTTGAAACATTTTCTATTAAAAGTATTAACCTTTTAATGTAAGAACAGTTGAAAATGAAATTAATCATTATTGTAAACTTTAGGCAATGGTTTGTTAAGATGCAATGTTTGTATGTGAAGCATTGTTAATTTCAATATACATGAAATCCCAATAAAAGCAAATATAACTTTGTAATATATGTAAATAATAAACTTGAAATTGTATTTTGTGAAAGTTTAACTTTATTATTTGTGTAACTTTGGAACTTGACAAAACATTTATCTAACTTTGAACATTATAAACAATAAGATAGTGAACACATTTTGTAACATAATTTGTTATAAAAATTAATAACATTTGAATTTAAAAACAGTTGAACTTTAAACTAATCAGTAATTAAACTAATCAATTTGTATCAGAAGAATTATTAACTTCAATATTTTACATTTAATCCCGATGAAAACAAACAGAAAAAACCCAGCTTGAAAGGTACCCAATTGTAACATGAATTTTGTAATATATTTAAGTAAGAAACTTGACATAATATATTTTTAAACTTCAAGTTTCTTATATATGTACATTTTCAACAGTAAAAAAGATTTGTACAATTTGAAACAGTATAAACAGTAACATAGTGAATAAAGATTGTAACATGATTTTGTATTGAAAGTATTAACATTTGAATGTAAAAACAGTTTAACTTCAAAGTACTCAATATTTAAAACTTAAGGCAATGGTTTTTAACATGCAATTTGTATCTGAATAATTGTTAACTTGAATATACATTGAATGCAAAGGAAGGCAAACAGTAAAAACTCTCTGTAAAATGAACTCAATGAAATAAATTCATTCATGACCACATGAACTGTCGATAAACCTTAATACAGGGAGTAATATTAACATAACATATAATATTTACATTGTGTCTTAAAACGTGGTGGATCTGTTAACATGAACTTTGTAATATGTTGAAGTAAAGAAAGTTAAAATCTTGTTTTCCAACTTGTAACATTACAAACAGTAACATAGTTAATTAAAATTTTTACATAAGTATCACATATATATAGTTGCAAGGCAAGTGTTTTGTGAGTCGAATTATCCATAAAGAGTCGTTCCATAAATGATGACTGAAATTGTTTCTTGTTTATTATTTTTGAATGTTTTTAAATGTGTTTTGCTTGTGTTTTGTTTCTTTACTGCAAAGTTATAGTACTTCATAGTAGACAATGTTTTTAGTAAAAATACGTCCATCTTCTAATAAATCACCTTGACTTTAATTCTTTTCAATGTAAAGTTTAATAGCCTGTGGATTTTTGCACCGTGACAATGCAACGTACAATTGACCATGTGCAAATACTGTTTCTTCCAGGAAAATACCCACAGATTTGAATGTTTGACCTTGTGATTTATTGATGGTCATGGCAAATGCCATAATAATGGGAAATTGTCTTCTTTGAAGTATAAAAGGGAGACTACTTTCACTTGGTGCTAAGTCTATTCTTGGTATGAAAACTCTCTCTCCTTTATGGGTCCCAGTTAAAATTTCAGCATCTATAAAATGGTCCTTTAATTGTTGAACAATTAATCTTGTCCCATTGCATAGTCCTTTCTTGGGGTTCATATTTCGCAGTAACATAATAATTGCACCTTTCTTTAGCTGCAAAATATGTGGTGGCATTCCAGAAGGAGTTAGTGAGTTTATGAATTCAGTCGAAAAGTTGGACTGACTTTCATTGTCATCAGCAAGTACAGAATCAGCACTGTGATAATTTCTTTGTGTTGCATTAATTTTTTTAAAGATTTCATTATTGAGTATTAATGCATCCTTATTTTTACACGTTAGTAATGACTTGGTTGGCAAGCTCGGAATATTCCTTGTTATTTATACTCCCTTCAAATATAAGCCGATATAATATCTTGTTGACAAATCATATGGAGTGGGATCTCTACAGTGTCGTCAGGTAAATGTGGTATTTTTTCTGTTCTTCCTTCTCCAATTTTAATAAGCCAATCATTGAAATCAGTTTGGCCTTCTGATCTCATATTTTGTTTCAGTTGAAGATGGGTAAAAGGTTTCCATAGTGTGCTTGACTTTATACATGTTTCAATAATGTCAGTTCGATTTCCATGTACAACGACAGGTAATGTTTGTCTGAAATCGCCACCTAACAACATTACCTTTCCCACCAAATGGAAAAGTATTATCCATGACTTCACGAAGCAAACGTCAATACATTGGAGGGCATAGCATGACATCAGTTGTGGCCTCATCTATTATAATTAATTTACATTTGTTCAATTTTCTTTGCTTATAATGATGTCATGCGAATATCTGACACAGAAGTTTCTAAAATAGGCACTGGCAGTTTAAATCCACTATGAACAGTTCTTCCACCTTCTAACAAAAGTGCAGCAATTCCAGTAGTGGCAAACGCCATTGCTATTTGACCTTGTGCTCGTACTGAACTCATTAATAAATTATATAGATAGGTTTTCCTGATCCGCCAGTCCATCAAGATAGAAATAACGCTCTGTCACCATGTCATCATCTATTGCATTTTTAATGGCATTAAATGCTTCCAATTGTAATGTATTTAAAGTTGCAAGTCTTTCTTCTGTTCTTTCTGCTTGTAGTTGAATGTCATAGTCTTCAAAGTTTATGTCATCTATGAGACCTGGATCAGGCAAATTAAAACTTGCACAACTTAATCCATGAGTTAAAAAGACTTCTTGGATTTCCATTAACGCTTTTAAGTGTGCAATGGGTTCATTGTATCGTCGCATAAAGTCTTCAGCCATATTACTTTAAAAGTCTCCCACAAAGCTAATGCATTTGGAGCATTTGAGAAGATACAAATAAAAGCAAATTGTTCTCTCATCTGTCGTGGCATTTGACATTGTGCTGCTTCTTCTAAACATCTTTCCCATTCTGTATCATCCGATAGTAAGTTTCTATGTCTTGCAGCTAAATGGAAGGATTCATATACAATGTCATTAACAGTTCTTAAGTGTTCAAAACTTTGTGCTCCAGGAACATTTAAAAGTTATATCCGTAAGCAAAAACGTTCAACATCTCTTGGACTGATTGTGTAAATTCTTGGAATTATTTTATTGCCTCGGCTTTTTCTTGGTCTCCATAATCCATTCACAAAAACATAGTGATATGGAATTTCAATATATAAGTATTCAGTTGCTTCAGAATCAGTGGCATTTAATTCAAACCATGCAGTTAGTGTAGTGTGACGATCTTCACTTTGGGCCAATGCATTCATTTCATTTCCAGCATGAAAATAGACTAAATGTCGTTGTGGCAAATGTACTGCTAACCTATATACTGCATGTGATCTATCATGCATTTCAAATTTTAAAAGCCGCCACATAGCTTCTGGAGCACTGACATAGCGAGCATCTACATGAGATGCAAGTTCATCATGTACTAACTCACTACTTTCAGGGTTGTCTGCACTTTTGACGACTACAGTAGCTGCATCGTACCCTTTGTAAATATATTTGTAGACATATTTAATGGATTTGATGGAAGTGCAGGCTTCTACGTTGATGTGGGCGTTGTACTTCATGAGTAAATGTGGATTGTAGGGTACTACATATCTATTGTCCACTTTTTTTCCACGAATAATGGCACTATCTCCTTCTCTTCTTTTATAAAGTGGATATCCATCACAATTGGCATAGGTTTTGTCTCTATAATCTTTTGGAAATTCTTTTGAACATTTATTATTTTCCATACATGGTGATTGTGGATTAAGGTCACCACAGGGTCCATGAATCATGCGATGAGTGACAATCTCATATAGTCTGCCATATAGTTCAGGATCTGGTAGTTAAGCAACAATGACTGCATCCACTTTGTCCGAAGTATCTAATTTATCTTTTTCTTGAAGTATTATTAGAAGATGTGCCTGTGGAAGGCCTCTTTTTTGAAATACAATGGTATATACATAAGCAAGACATTTGCCAAATAACTGATTTATAGTGAAGTCACGTATTAATTCATTTAATTTAATCTTAAAAACTCTGGCTACTAAATCTGGTCGATCTGAAGCAGTTTGTCCAAGAAATAGATTTTGTGTAATTTCTGGCCATTGTGGATTACATGTAAATGTCAGAAATAAATCGGGTTTGCCAAATTTAGTGACAATAGCCATAGCATCATTGTATCTTTCTCTCATATCTCGAGGAGATCCTTGAAAGGAAGATGGTAAAATGATGGCTTTGCCAGCTGTCATGTCTCTGCTTGTAGCCACGTCAGCAACATAGTCCATTAATCCAGAATATTGTTCTACACAGAGTTTATCTTGTTGATATTTGATAAAGTTTAAATTATTTGCCTCAACTTGCAAATAAGAATCAATAATCCATTGTTGTGTTAGTTTTCCACCACATAAAATTGGATTAAATACATTGCGAATGGCAATTTGAGCTACTTTAAATTCAAGCATAGAAACATTATTTCGGATTCTGGCTTTAGCATTTGGGTAACTGGGAAGAGTTAATTTTGGTTGCCAACCTGCTTCTCCGTGTGGGAAAAAGATGGGATATGTCATTGGATCTAAATTTGGACTTAAGATACTCATATTAATGAATGGTTGCTTCTCATTTCTGGGATATATTCTAATGTCTCTTTTAAATGGTGGTTCTCCTTCATCATTCTGAAACACCATTGCAACCTCATTTGATGTTGGCAAGTTATAACGACGTTTATCAGTATGTCTGTCTCTTTTAAGCACCATATTAACCTTGGGCATTGGTAATTGATGTCTTTGTGCATGAAGTAGTTGTTCATTTTCTACTTCTGCCAATTTTTTATAAGCTTTACTGTAGGGATTGTTGTCCATAATGTTATTTAGTTCTATGAAAACACTGGGTAAGCATTTTTTATTTTCTTCCATCTGCATACTTTGGTCAACAGCTTCCATTGTATCTAGGACATGTAGTTGAGCGAATTTTCTTTGATCTCCTTCCTCTGGATGTAAATGGGAAGTGCGATGATAAATTTGTCCTTGTACTTTAAAACAGTAAGGACCATGTCCTGGTACATTAGCAGCTAATGTTGCCCCCATGGATGCAAAGGATATGGCACTATTGTAGGATCTTATGTTTGTTTTAAAAATTTTGTAGTTTGGAAAAGTAGGTTGAGTCATAATATTTTGTAAATAGATAGGAAATTCTTTCCTTTCTGGAAGTTTGAACTTGCCTTTTTGACAGCAACTAATAAATTGGCCATCTCTGGGTCTCTCCTGTTTAAAATAATAAGCCTCACAAAACTGACATTGAGTAGTCATGTCCCCACAACTATGAACCTCTACTGCTAAAGACTTGAGTAAAGGACAATTTGCAAAGCATATTGGATTTTGACTTTCATATTCATCAGGTGAAATGTCATATAATGTTTCTACAACAGGTTCTAAATGCTTTGTTTTTTTCGTGGCTTTTCTTGCTATATGTTGTATTGTTTGAGGTAAAATGTCACGTAATGTTTCATGAACCGGTTCCAAATGGTTTGTTTTTTTTTGTTGCTTTTTTTGGTATCTGTTGTATTTTTTCTGGTAAAATGTCATCTGATGTTTGAGCAACAGGTTGTAAATGTTTTATTTGCTTTGTTGCTTTTTTTGACATATCTTTAATTTCTGCCGTTGATAGTCTTTTGCTTGCAATTCTTTTGCGTTCTTTTTCTCGTCGAATTTCCTTCTTCTCCGGTGTCTGCTGGCTGTCTGCTCTCTGTCATCGTTCTCTAGCTTGACGTCTTTTCTTTTCTTGTTTACTCTCATTATCAGCCATGTTAATCTGTAAAAATAAAATAATGTATCATTATTTTATTTTGAGATGTTAAGTTTGTTTTGATGAAAAATTGTTATCAACAGTGTGTTTACATTTTATACTTAATTAATTTAAATGCGGTCAATTGAATAGAGGTCTAAATAAGGCCATCAGAGAATTATTTAAAGAAGTTTTTATTTAGTAAACATGTATCCAAAAGCAAGTGTTTCACTAAGTAAAAAGGTATATAAAAAAATATGTTATGTCCTTATGTACAGCACTATTCAATTTGTCAAATGGCAATTAAATGAGGGTCTATGACTGGAATTTTAGAATGACAAATTGTATAGAGTCTGTGTTTTGAGCCTTTTTTGGTCTATGCAATTTTTTTTTTCAGGCTACATTGAAGTTTTTATTTACTGTTAAAGATTATTGGCCCTAAAAGAGAAATAAGAGATAGATAAAAAATATGTTAGTTATATTTTTTTAACAGTTATAGTTACTGGTGCTTTATTTTAAATTGTATTTTCTGTTGACATCGATGCAAAGCTAAGATATTTATTTATTTTTCTCTTTTTTTACTTGTTATACTGTACCTTGGTTGAAGTTTGATTTCAAGCAGAATCTTTGTTGGTCCTGTGTTGAAAGCCTTCGTCTGATGGTCTGGTCCTGTGTTGAAAGTCCTCGTCCGATGGTGTAGTCCTCTGTTGAAAGTCCTCGTCCAATGGTCTGGTCCTCTGTGGAAAGTCCTCGTCCGATGGTGAAGTCCTCTGTTGAAAGACCTCGTCCGCTGGTCTGGTCCTCATTTGAAACTCCTACTCCAATGTTCTTGACGCAGTATCTGTTATAAAATAAAAATGAAAATGTTATTATATTTGAATGTCTTTGTATTAAGGAAAAAATGACATTATTTCTGTGTTTTTCTACAATCCTATTGGTGCGCCCCACTTTTAGTATCCTTATTTAGGGTTTTTTATAAGGCTTATATGTTGTTAAACATTAAATAAGAATATAAATGTAGTTTGGTATGTTTTTGTGTGAGTTTTCGTACAATCCTGTTTGGTGCACACCACTTTTGGTATACTTATTTATGCTTTTTTCTAAGGCTTATAGGTTGTTAAACATTAAAGAAGAATATGAATTTAGTTTGCTATGTGTTTGTGTGAGTTTTCCTACAATACTGTTTGGTGCCCACCAATTTAGTTTATGCTTATTTATGCTTTTTTCTAATGCTTATAGGTTGGTAAACATTAACTAAGAATGTAAATGTAGTTTGCTATGTGTTTGTGTGAGTTTTCGTACAATCCTGTTTGGTGCGCCCCACTTTTGTTATGCTTATTTAGGCTTTTTTCTAAGGCTTATAAGATGTTAAACATTAAAGAAGAATTTTTTTTTATTTTTTTTTACTTGTTATACTGTACCTTGTTTGAAGTTTGATTTCAAGCAGAATCTTTGTTGGTCCTGTGTTGAAAGCCTTCGTCCGATGGTCTGGTCCTGTGTTGAAAGTCCTTGTCCGATGGTGTAGTCCTCTGTTGAAAGTCCTCGTCCAATGGTCTGGTCCTCTGTGGAAAGTCCTCGTACGATGGTGTAGTCCTCTGTTGAAAGTCCTCGTCCGCTGGTCTGATCCTCAGTTGAAACTCCTGGTCCGATGTTCTTGACGCAGTATCTGTTATAAAATAAAAATGAAAATGTTATTTTATTTGTATGTATTTGTATTAATGAAAAAATGACATTATTTCTGTGTTTTTCTACAATCTTATTTGGTGCGCCCAACTTTTGGTATGCTTATTTAGGCTTTTTTCTAAGGCTTATATGTTGTTAAACATTAAATAAGAATATAAATGTAGTATGGTATGTGTTTGTGTGAGTTTTCGTACAATCCTGTTTGGTGCGCACCACTTTAGGTATACTTATTTATGCTTTTTTCTAAGGCTTATAGGTTGTTAAACATTAAAGAAGAATATGAATTTAGTTAGCTATGTGTTTGTGTAAGTTTTCCTACAATCCTATTGGTGCGCACCAATTTAGTTTATGCTTATTTATGCTTTTTTCTAATGCTTATAGGTTGGTAAACATTAACTAAGAATGTAAATGTAGTTTGCTATGTGTTTGTGTGAGTTTTTGTACAATCCTATTTGTTGCGCACCACTTTTGGTATGCTTATGTCGGCTTTTTTGTACGTCTTATAGGTTGTTAAACATTGAAAAAAGAATATTAATTAACTTTTCTATGTGTTTGTGTGAGTTTTTGTACAATCCAGTTTTTGCGCACCACTCTTGGTATGCTTATTTTGGCTTTTTTCTAAGGCTTAGAGGCTGTTAAACATTAAAGAAGAATATTAATTTAGTTTCCTATGTGTTTGTGTGAGTTTGCGTACAATCCTGTTTGGTGCGCACCAATATAGTTATGCTTATTTAGGCTTTTTTCGAAGGCTTATAGGTTGTTAAACATTAAAGAAGAAGAAGAATTTATTTTCCTATGTGTTTTGTGTGAGTTTGCGTACAATCCTGTTTGGTGCGCACTCAATTTAGTTATCCTTATTTAGGCTTTTTTCTAAGGCTTATAGGTTGTTAAACATTAAATAAGAATCTAAATGTAGTTTGCTATGTGTTTCTGTGAGTTTTCGTACAATCCTGTTTGGTGCGCACCACTTTTGTTATGCTTATTTATGCTTTTTTTCTAAGGCTTATAGGTTGTTAAACATTAAATAAGAATATAAATGTAGTTTGCTATGTGTTTGTGTGAGTTTTTGTACAATCCTCATTGATGGGCACCACTTTTGGTATACTTATTTATGCTTTTTTCTAAGGCTTATAGGTTGTTAAACATTAAAGGAGAATATTAATTTAGTTTGCTATGTGTTTGTTACAATCCTGTTTTGTGTGTACCACTTTGTGTGTACCATATGTTGCATACCATATGTTGCATACTTTGGCCCTCATTCAATTGCAGTTTGGCCAATTTAATAGGGCTCTAAAAGTGCTTATTTATAGCTCTATTGATTTGTCCAAAATATCAATTGATTGAGGGCCTTTGGTTGCTGCATTTGTTATATTGGTGGGGGCCTCATTAATTGCATTTTGGGCAATGGAATAGGGCTCAATAATGAGCACAGAGCATATTTTTTACAGAAGTTTTTAGTTAGTGAACTTGTATCCAAAAGCAAGGTCTTCACTAACTAAACACTTCATTTAAAAAATTATGCTCTGTGCTTATATAGAGCCCTATTGAAATGGGCCAATCACATTTAAATGAGGCCCTTGGCCATTAAAGATATATAGGTCCTCATTCAATTGCAATTTTGCCAATTGAAGAGGCTCTATATAAGCACATACCACATTTTTTGGACAGAAGTTTTTAGTTATTGAAGACCTTGATTGTGGATAGAAGTTCAGTAACTAAAAAGTTCTGTATAAAAAATATGTTATGTGCTTATATAGAGCCCTATTCAATTAGCCAACTCGCAATTGAATGAGGCTCATGGTTCGTTTCTTTGTTATACTTAATACTTTACCTTGATTGAAGTGTCGAATGACAGAGGGTCCCCTCCTGCCAATCTTAATCCGCCGGTCTTCTTGTAGTGTCTGTTTGAAAAAGAAAGTGAAATAGTTAATTGTATATTTTTTATTTTTTATTTAGCAATGCATGGTCTTTTCAGCATATAATGTCTTATTGTATCTTACCTGTTCTTCTTTGTTGGTGTTCTTTAAAAGGGATTGTGCTTCACAATGCACGGTGCAAATTGTTGAGTGACGCTGTTGATGCAGGGTCTGTTTGAATAGTAAAAGTAGAAAGATTGAGTTTTACATGATCTATTGAATTGCAGTAAATTAATGTCATTTAAATATACTTCTGTAATTATTTTCAATTAACATTTTTTTTTTTGGTGTGGCTACACACATATGTCACATACATGAAGCACATTTGCAGAGTTCAATGTAATTTTTTTGTGTGCGTGTGACATATCACTATACATGAATCATATTTTAATTGTTAAATGAACCTTATTTTTTGTTTTGGCCAACACACATAAATGTGCGTGTGACATGTCACTATAGATAAATGGCTTTTTTGATATAAAAATACTTGTTTTGTTTGTTTTTTGTTAAATGAACATTATTTTTTTTTGTGGGCCTACACACATAAATGTGCGTGTGACATGTGACTATACAGAAATCACATTTTCATAGTTCCTTTTTTTTTTTTTGTGCTGTCTTGATAATAAAATGTAATATATTATAGCTTACCTCTCAGTTGTAATTTGCACAATGTAAAGTAGGAAATTATGAAAGAATTGTCTTCTCAAGTAAAAGCAGCAGTTATCTATGAAGTCACTGTGTTCATCACCTGAGGAGAAATGTATAAGTTTCTTGAAATTAGGCAATATTTATAACCTTGTAGAAATTTCTGGAAAGTGGGCAGTATTTTTTGAAACTTTCAAGTGCCTCAGAACGTTAGCACGCAATACGCATGCGCTATTTGCGTTCCAGCTTACAATTTGCGTTCCATCCACCATTTTGTGCGTAGTAGTGTTCAAAATGGTGTTTAAGTGTGACTGTGGTACGTTCCGCATAGTATGTGTTTCATTCTTGCGAGTTACTGCAGTGTAGTTACGTCTGAAGCCTCGTTTTCGTTTTGTTCGGCGGCCATTTTTTGTCTCGCTTAGGCGATTTTCGGCCGTTTAAACTTTTTTTTTTACTTAAATGGACGTGTAAATGAACTTTTGGAGGTGCCGGATGCCCCCCCTTGCTGTAAGTAAGCTTTTTATGTGTTCGTTGTCTTTATTTCTTGTGTTTGTGATGTTTTGATGCGCGGCGGTTGGAATGGGTCTTTCGCGGCCGTATTTTTTTTCCGATGCGACCGTATTTTGTTGCGATGCTGTTGTATTTTTTTGCGATAGACGCGGTTAGCTTTTACGTGTACGACGCAGTGTCTTTGTTTCTAAGTCGTGCGTATGTGTGTTAAGAGCGTGTGAAGGGCCTTTTTTACTGTTTTTTTGTTAAGTCTTGCTTGTGTGTGTCTGGGTGTAAGCGGGTGTAAGCGGGTGTGAGGTTTTTTTTGTTATAAAGTTGTGGGATGCTCCCACCACCGCAAATGCGGACCCTCGCTTCGCGAGGATCCGCATTTGCGGGTACATTGTTGGGTTTTTGTTGGCTGGGAGGTGGGGTTTATTTTGTTAAAAAGTCGTGTGTGTGTATGTGTGTGTTAACACAGCTGACGTTGAGCCTCCACCTCCGCAAATGCGGGGACGTTGGGATGCTCCATCACCGCAAATGCGGGCCCTCGCTTCGCGAGGCCCCGCATTTGCGGAGAACTGCGTCCCTCGCTTCGCGCGAGCCCGCAAGCGTGAGCAACGACTCGTACGCTCACAACTATATATGTGATATATACTAGCGACTTGCCCGTCAAAAATAACTGCAATAAAATGTGAAGCATGGCAATGCTGTTTGCCCCACAATGCAATGTTCTGCCCCCTCTGAGCGCTCATTGCAAGACACACATCCTTTGGGGGTCATCTCGTGGCTCGAAATGAGCACCTTTGAGCTTCTCCTCCCATCTTCTTCACCGCTCATTTTGTGCTTGGGAATGCCATGTGTCTCTTTTCACCATCTCCCTCCGTGCCTTACCTGTGTCTTTCTCCTCTGTTGAATCTTTGCCTGGCGGGCGTTGACTGCCGTTGGTTTTATTTTCAAAGTCCTGCGTTCCTGTCGTTGGTGTAAATGTTACTGTCTTTGCCGTTGTGTATTTTCTAAGTCCCGCAAGCCTGGCGTTGTTAGTGTCAGTGTTACTGTCTTTTGAATTGTGTATTTTCTAAGTTCTGCGTGACTGGACTTGCTGAGCCTAGTTTTCATCTTGTCTCACAATTTTTATTTTTTTTCCCTGCTTTTCATTAAAAAAGACAAAAAATTTTCCTCAAATTAACTTGCAACCTCACTTTCAGACTCTCTGGCTCTGCCCTGTGCTGTGTATGAGTGTGTAAGTTAATTTGAGGCATATTTGTTTGTTTTCGTTGTCTTTTCCAGTTCAGTGTTTCAGCCGTTAAAGTCGTATTTTTTTCGAGCTTGTGCCTCAAAGGCTTGCCTCGCTTTGCGAGGTTCAAAGCGGGATGACAGCTCTCAGTTTGACAACTATTATATGTGATATACAGTATATATATATATATATATATATATATATATATATATATATATATATACTGTAAATAAAAAGTACATTTGAATGTCTAAAACAAGTTAAAAAACTTTTTCATGCACAGAAGTCAGAGAAATACAGAAATTACATTGCATTCTGGGAACCTTGGCAGGGACATGCAAATTTGCCCACAAAGGCTACACTCTTACAATTCATAGCAATATGAAACATGGCATTCCTTAAGAATATGCCTGCTATATCAAACAGCTTAGAGCAAAGCCATGGCTAGATTATACACAAGCCAGAAATCCCACCCACGTACAGCCCTTAATTAATCCTTAGCTTATGTAGTGGATATTTTGAGTGGGTAGTTCACCACAACAATAATTTAATATATGGTGGGCAAAAGAGCGATAGAAGCCCTTCGCCATATAGTAGTACAGTAAATAAATAGTAAATAAAAAATACATTTGTGTTCACATTTGAATGTCCAAAACAAGTTAAAAAACTTGTTTCATGCCCAGAATTTGTGTTTGTTTGTTTTAAAGGCCACAATTCAGCCTCTGTGAGTGTTACATATCATGTGTAAGGCAGTTACTTCTCATCATTAATATCAAACCTGTCCTCCAACCCTAAATGTTTATTTGCTAAATTCAACGCCCTCCTTTGCCCTCCCCCACCTCCTGCCCCTTTATGTCTAACTGCTGATGACTTTGCCAGCCACTTTAAAACTAAAATTTAAACTATCCGAAATGAGCTCTCCTCCCAGCTTGGCCCTATCCCACCATCCTTTCCACAAGACGACAACACCCAACCCTTACCCTTCCCCAATCCCTCCTCTACTATGGATTCCTTTGACCCTGTAACTGAGGATGAAGTATCTATGTTATTATTATTAACCTCTCACCTTACAACATGTTCACATGATCCTATTCCTTCACAGCTAATCCCTCCCCTATCCACCGCACTTATCCCAGCTCTCACACATCTATTCAACCTTTCCCTAAACACTGGCAGGTTTCCATCCTCATTAAAACATGCCATAATTACACACATTATCAAGAAGCCCTCATCTGACCCAGCTTCTGCCTCCAACTACTGCCCTATCTCACTACTTCCCATGGCTTCTAAACTGCTTGAGCGGCTTGTTTACAATCTTCTCACTCAATTTATTTCTTCCAATTCCCTTCTTGACCCCTTCCAATCTGGTTTCCGTGCCCAACACACAACAGAAACAGCCCTCACAAAAGTCACCAATGACTTGCAAACTGCCAAATCAAAGGGTCACTTCTCAATTCTAATTCTCCCGGATCTCTCTGCTGCCTTCAACACAGTTGACCACCCTCTTCTAATCCAAACTCTACGCTCATTTGGCATCCAGGGCACAGCTTTTTCATGGTTCACATCCTATTTAAAAGATCGTACATTTAGCTTCTCCTTCTCTGGCACCTCTTCTTCACCTCTCCCTCTGTCCTCTTCTCCATCTACACCTCCTCCCTTGGCACCCTCATAAAATCCTTTGGATTTCAGTATCATCTCTATGCAGATGATACTCAAATCTACCTCTCAGCACCCGATCTATTCCCCTCTCTTCTAGCTCATGTTTCCAACTGCCTCTCTAGCATATCCTCCTGGATGTCTACCCGTCAACTCAAACTCAACATGTCTAAGACTGAACTCCTAATCTTTCCACACTCTACTACAGCTTCCACTCCTCAAATATCTCTCACTGTTGACAACACCATCATCACTCCCACCTCCCAGACCCGTTGTCTTGGGGTTCTACTGGATCCCACCCTCTCTTTTATTCCTCACATCCAATCAATAACAAAATCTTGTCAGTTTCAACTAAAAAACATCTCCAATATTCGTCATTATCTTACACAAGGCACAGCTAAAATTCTAATACACTCTCTCATCATATCTCAAATGGACTACTGCAATTCACTCCTTGCTGGCCTACCCATCTCTCGTCTGTCTCCCCTCCAATCCATAATGAACACCTCCGCTAGACTCATATTCAATACCAAATGATCTGTGTCTGCAGCTCCTCTCTGTCAATCACTCCACTGGCTTCCCAAAGCTTCCCGAATCACATTTAAAATCTTGACCCTAACACATAAAGCCCTCAACAAGGGTGCACCCCCTTATATCTCTGCTCTTGTTTCAAAATACTCTCCCAACCGCCCCCTTCGTTCTGCTAACGACCTTCTTCTTTCCTCCTCTCTCATCACCTCCTCTCACTCCCGTCTTCAAGACTTTTCTCGTGCTGCCCCTACTATTTGGAACTCCTTGCCTCGCTCCATTAGACTATCTTCCTGCCCCAAAACCTTTAAAAAATTACTAAAAACACACCTATTTAAAAAATCATATCACCTTCAGCCTTTATAATTACAACTGCACATTCCACAGCTTAATAGCACTCCCACCCACACTCTACAGTACAACACACAGACCCTCCAATTGACTAAACAAATTGCATTCACGTTGCCATTTTGTATTTGTCACCCTCTTGTATTACACCTAAACCCTTAGGGCCTCATTCTAGGAGATGCGTTGCCGCAAGGACCGGCCGCAGGCTATTTGCCTACTTTATTTCCTTGCGGCCGAGGGCTCCGGCAGGCTTGCGGCCAGCGCCCTGTTATCCCTTGCGGCCGCACGCACAGCAGGCAAGCCTTTGATCTTACACGGCCGCAAGAGTTTCGGCCGCAAGAAAGCCATGGTTGCTATTCAATTGCTATGTAAACCATCTCGTCATGGCCGTAATTATCTAAAACCGAGCCGCAGCTTACTTGCACCAAAAATGTCGCGCTAGCACCCAATTAAGCACATAATAAAGCCATCCTGCACTTTGATGAGACGATAAAGTGATTGGAGGTGTTAGCATTCATAGCACAACATTCCCCTACACTCAAATCTGAAAATAATTTTTAGTTTAATTCATGTCAAATGTCAGTGAACAAAGTCCCAAGGGCTTGGAGCACCTCAGACCCGCAAAAGCTGCGGGATTAGCCTCCGTCAAGTCCGTAAATGGGTTAAATAGACCCACGGGTCGTAAAGGGCTTACTTACAAGTCGTAGCATAGAAAAGCCATCCTGTACTTTTATTAAAAGCGAAAGTGATGTTTGGTTTTAGAATTAATAGCTCAACATTCCCCTACTCTCAAATCCGCAAATAAAGATATTTAACTTCATGTTCAATCTTCGTGTTTTATCTATCATGCAAGCCCGCACGGGTTTGAATAACGAGGGCAATCATCCGCCAAACCCGTACGTGCTTCGCCAAGAAGCTACGGTCATGAGTTATGGCCAGAAGTCTCAAGCCCGTAATCCTGGTTTTCCTGGCGCCACCTGAAATCAATTAACCAATAGGAAGACAACAATCAAGGCTGCAAATAGTTTAAAATTGAGCGAAATTCGTAAATCTGTGACTGTGTTGTATGCTGTGCAAGTGGACACACAGGTCTTGGAGTTGGAGGGTTTTGAGAGAGAGCAAGAACAAGAGAAAGAGCAAGAGAAAGAGAAAGAGAGAGAGAGCGATTGATTGATAGAAAGAGAAAGAGAGAGAGAGAGAGTGAGAGTGATTGATTGATTGAGAGAAAGGGAGAGAGAGAGAGAGGGATAGTTAGTGTGTGAGAATGCGTGTTAGAGTGCAAGATAGTTTGTGTTAGAGTGCGAGAGAGAGAGAGAAATAGAAAGTGTGAGAGAGTGATTGAGAGACAGAGAGTGAGGAGAGGAGGAGAGATGGAGGGAGAGAGAGAAGGCAGTGAAGGGTGAGGCCAGGGAGAGCAGGGCCCCCAACCACAGGATGGCCAGAAAGCTGATGCTTCTGCTGCTTCCAGAAAAAGGGCAGCAAACTTCAATCAAGAGGAGATCGAGACTATCATAAGAGGAGTTCAAGCCCACCACTCCATCTTAACTGGTGGGAGCGAGGTGAGGCCCAGGCAGAGGACAGATGCCTGGAGGGCAATCGTGGCTGAGGTCTCTTCACTGAGGTATGCAAACCGGACCTGGCAGTCTGTCCAACACCGGTACCAGGACTGCTGCATTGATGTCAAAAAGAAAATGGCGAACAAGTCCAATGCGGCACGTGGAACCGGTGGTGGGCCTCCAGAAACATTTACTTACCCCGGTTGGGAGGCCACAGTGCGCGACATGATCCAGCCAGTGGCAGTCGTGGGCCTCCTTGGCCTGGTGGACACAGGTGGGGCAGAAAGCCTGCAATGTGAGTACCATGTACACCTTAACACCCTCATATGTACGCACATGTACCCCACACAGATAGATAACTGACGTTGAATTGCACTGTAAGATATCTGGTTGTGACTACAGATATATGAGGCAGCAAAAATCATGTAAATACAGTGTAAAGAAATATACTTGTCAGAATTGTTAGCAATGAAATATATGTCCAATACCTCCTCCCACAACTGATTATGATACCGTTTTGCAAATCTATTGATGTTACTGTTATGTTTGCTGTTGGTTCATAGTGCATATAAAGCATACATGACAACTCCGTTGCAATTGTTTGTTTATTGTCATGAGTTCCCCTGTCACACTCCACTCCATGTTAAACTGGCCCATTCATAGCTGTTTGGCTTAACACTCCTACTGCTTAGAACCCATGTACATCTTGAAACTAGGTATAGCGGATGTATCCTGTTTTATGTGGGCATTTCAGTATGTGCTGGAAGTGTGCCGCCGCCGACTCTGGGGATGCGGCTGCCCTTGCGTCCCCATGTAGCCGTCAAAAATAGTTGGTACACCCAAAGCCCCTAACCCCCTAACCCCCTAAACCCCACTTTCTAACTCTAACCCATACCCCCTAACTGTAGCCAGAACCTGAAACCCAGAACCACTTACCACCCGGCCTGCTGGGCTGACGTAGCTAGAGTCGGTGGCGGTGCACTTCCAGAGATGCGCACATACAACAGGATAGGTCCGGTATAGCTGGTACATCCCCATGAGACTACATGTATGGATGTGCACACTGCAGCATATGCGGATACAGACTCTGATGGACTGCAAGTTTATGTCGTGTACCAGCCTAATCTGGACCATGTTACATTAACATGTTAACTCACATTGCTGAGCATTGGTCACAGATTGGTCTGTCTCGCACACTGGCCAACTGATTCAGATGAGCATGTGTCCTAATTAACTGCAGTTGGCACACCGCACCAGCATTACATATAGTCATATGAACCATGGGCCCTTTCCTGTTATCTGACTGTGACTGCTGGTAGCAGCAGTGAGCAGCCTCTACATGTCACAGCATTTTCCTGGAGATTATATAATCATGCAGATTTAGTGAGTTATGGTGGTGTTAAGGTAAGGGTTTCGGATTAGGGTGAGGGCTAGTGCTTTTGGGCTTGTGTGTAAGGTGAAAATGATGTATATAACAGCGGCAGCGCCATCTATCAGCCCCTTGGTCCAACTGCTGCTGCCAGCAGTCGCTGTCACATAACAGGAAAGATCCCAGCCAGGATCCACAGTACTAATGATGCAGATCAATTTTTATTTGCGTCAAACATTCACAGCCAATTACAAGTCACTCTGATCTCAGAGATATGGAAACACACATCAATCAATTTTCAGAACAACAATACTCAAATACAAATCTTGTCTCATTTCAGTACCAGCCAGGCGTACCCTGCCTCCTCAGGGACCTGAAATATTAGGCCCTGCACCATGCCAAGATGCAGGACCACCTGCAGCAGGACCACCTGCAGCAGGAAATATTGCGGAAAGTCCACCTGGGCCCTCCACAAGATGCCAGCCATTGACTCCAGCAATGGCCCCTCCAGCCAGGATGATAATGGCGCCACCTGGGTCCCACTCAATGTGGGCTGGCCAAATGTGGGGACAGCCAATGTGGTCCCATCCCAGTTGGGCCCAGGGGATGGAGCCACAGGTAATGGTGCCCTGAAGCATGGGCCCCCGGCAGGGCATGTGGCTTCAACAGGCCCCGCAGCCCACTCCGGCCCCACAGGCCCCGAAGGCCACTCTTGCCCACAGGCCCCGCAGGCCACTCCGGCCCCACAGGCCCCGCAGGCCACTCCGGTGCCACAGGCCCTGCTGGCCACTCCGGCCCCACAGGCCCCGCTGGCCACTCCGGCCCCACAGGCCCCGCAGGCCACTCTGACCCCACAGGCCCCGCTGGCCACTCCGGCCCCACAGGCCCCGCAGGCCACTCTGGCCCCACAGGCCCCGCAGGCCACTCTGGGCCCACAGGCCCCACAGGCCACTCCGGCCCCACAGGCCCTGCAGGCCACTCCGGACCGGCAGGCCACTCCGGCTCGACAGGACACTCCGGCCCGGCAGGACACTCCGCTCAGCCGTGCCTCCACCCAGAGGACTCAATGGTCTGGGTCCGTGCCAGGTAGTCCGGCGCTGTCAGCGGCCCAGTGCCATGATTTCCTCGCTCATCTCCAGCATGAGCGGGAGCAAAATCAAGAATTCTTGCTGGAGATGAGACGGCATAATGAGCGGAGTTGAGGAGGCATCACCAAGTCATGGAGGAATATGTTTGAAGGGCCGACATGGCCCGAGAAGGCCATCCACTTGTACAGGCTACCTCCTCAACCTCCCAGACCTTGCCCCCAGCATCCAGTGCAGAAGAGCCGCCAACCCATCCAATACGTCGTGGCCGGCCTAGGACAAAGGTTGGCAAAGGCCAGGAGGGTCATGACCAACACAAGCGAAAGCGTAAATAGGTGAGAATATTTTCATGTTGCATATAGAAGCAATTGATGTCCAAGATCTATTGACGTTGAGGTGTTGCAGTCAATGCATATATTGTTCTAATTGATGTCTTGTTCTTATCTCTTTAGGTTCAAATCGACACATGGAGTGGTTGCCTCAAACTTTAATTTTTTTGTTATATAATTTGCACACATAATAAATATTATGTATTGCTCACATTATCATTGTTTGTTTTCGTTTGTACTGTACCATGACTGTTAAACACCAGATGAATGCTACAAAACAACGTTATTGTATTAGTACATACATCTTCCTTCAATATACCAGCCCTGTGTTCATGTAGGGTTGGGGTAACAGCCACTAGTGCAGAGTGTGGAGGTAATATTCCTGAGTTTGATTCCAGTAATGGCTATGCATGATATCCGTGTTTTTGACACATTGAGATATTCATTCAGGGTAAATATCAAAAGTGAGTACACCCCTAAGTGAAAGTGTAAATATTTTCATGCACTGACTTAACCCTCATGGGGATGGAGTTCACCAGAGCTTCAGGTTGCCACTAGAGTCCTCTTCCACTCCTTCATGATGATATCATGGAGCTGGTGGATGTTAGAGACCTTGCACTCCCCACCTTCCATTTGAGGTTGCCCCCACAGATGCTCGATAGGGTTTAGGTCTGGTGACCTACTTGGCCAGTCCATCAACTTTTTACCTTCAGCTTCTTTAGCCAGGCAGTGGTCGGCTTGGAGGTGTGTTTGGGGTCGTTATCATGTTGGAATACTGGCATGCGGCCCAGTCTCCGTAGGGAGGGATCATGCTCTGCTTCAGTATGTCACAGTACATGTTGGCATTCATGGGTTCCCTCAAAGAACTGTAGCTCCTCAGTGCTGGCAGCATGCATGCAGGCCCAGACCAAACATATATGCGTGTCTATATATGTTTTATATAATATGTTGTGTGGATTCCCCCTATATGAATTTACCTAATGATGTCAGATGCTGCCTCCCCTCTCTCTGCATCACTGTTTATGTTAAAAATGAGGGTTTCATCTCATATCAATGTTTTTGTGTTCGTTGTGACGTATCCATTTATCTGTAATTCAGGGATTATTTCAACTACTTTTGCTCAGTATAGATGTATACTTTTGGTGGTGGGAGTGTCATGGTCGGGGCCTGCATGACTGCTGCCGGCACTGGGGAGCTACAGTTCATTGAGGGAACCATGAATGCCAACATGTACTGTGACATACTGAAGCAGAACATGATCCCTTCCCTTGGGAGACTGGGCTGCAGGGCAACATAACATAACGACCCTCTACACACCGCCAAGACGACACTGCCTTGCTAAAGAAGGTAAAGGTGATGGACTGGCCAAGCTTGTCGCCAGACCTAAACCACATTGAGCATCTGTGGGGCATCCTCAAACTGAAGGTGGGGGAGTGCAAGGTCTCTAGCATCAACCAGCTCTGATGTATCATTAAGGAGTGGAAGAGGACTCCAGTGGCAACCTCGGAAGCTCTGGTGAACTAAAATATAAATATTTTTAACAAAAATGTGACGGGTGTACTCACTTCTGTTAGATACTGTATGTTCACTATTAAGATGTGAGCCACTTACAGACACCTGTCTCATTTGTCTGGCTTTGTGTCATATAGATTGGTAATACCAACCTTCCCTCATGGTTGAAATCATAAATAGGGATATGAGAGCAGATTGCAGGCAAGGGAAATTACGTTGATATAGATGATCATGGGATTTACAGTGTATCACCCAACATTAGGCAATATAATTTATCTCATTATTGTTACTATATATATATATAACAGTCAATAAGGAAACACCACAATAATCCAGAATAAGGTGATATACATATGGGGAGAGCAAAATGTATGCTTGTGTGTTAAACGGACACTCTGATGCAACATCATAAGTATAAGTGCTCAATCAATGAATGCTATGAGCCCATGAGGTCAGTACTCACGCAACAATAAGCAGCCCCTACATAGATAACCTTGGTCAAAAAGATGGGGTCCTGACCATGACCATATCAGTCAGATGTTACTTATTCCAGAGAACTCACAACAAACCAGGCAATATCAAGGGTAGTTTGTTCTCTGATTGAGCATCTATACTCACTGTTGTTGCATATGCATAACTGAAGATTAACGTAACCTCATTAACTGTTAAGTCCCAAGCCTGGATTTACTCTTCCCTATATGCACAGGGAGGGTCACATCAGCACTGAAGAAAAGATCTGGAAGGGTTTGTGCTGCAGGCTTCACAACAGTCCAAGTAGAGGAGAGGATAGAATGTCTAAACCAATAGGTACATATGAATCAAGGTAGACTATTTGAGCATACACATGCTGTGGATATACCAGGAGCATCAGCTAACAGATGTCACATCACATCTGCATTGTATAGTGAAATTGTCTCGTGAAACATATCGGCTATTCAGTCAAGATAATCAGATATCACACTGGATCCAACAAAGCAATGTAACGGACACATGCACATACATGAGGACATTGACATGGCCATGGAATGTCATGATGTTTATCGTCATGCCTTGTTCTGACCGGAATACAAACACTCAAATAATATATTAGTGGAAATCTTACATATGCCATATGAGCAGCCACCAACAGATGCAGGTATGTCGGCACACATGTTATGCATTGGGATCTCGTACAAGCTAACCACCTGTCAGATGATAATGATGGCCCAGACTAATTTGTCCTGATGTGGGAATATTATGATTAGTCTAATTATCATTTATTTGTATTGTGCAAACATATTCCATGGCGCTGTACAGGGGAGAAGAACACGAAAATATACAGTATGTAATATTGCCAACGCCAGAAAATGGAGGGCCCTGTTTTGAGTGTAAAGTCTGGTGATAACTGATTTCTTCCCAAAGGCCCCCGCAAGATTAGAAAATCACCACTTCCAAGCTAAAGGTAATGGACATGGGGAAGAGTAGATAAGGAATAGCAAGGTTAATAAGTAAGTGAGAGATACATAGGAAGGAAGTTGTGTCAAGTAGAAAGATATGCATTAGTCAGAGAGGAAAGGGATCAGATGTAAAGTGCAATGCACTATTATGTAATAAGGTATCTGCCCCATGTGGACAGATAATGTAATTTGCAGATGGGACAGTCAGGAGACACATAGTTTAACCACAGCTTAAGTAAGATTAGCTGATGGGCGAATAAGAGGGGAGAGGTGGGCATGAGAGGTGAAATGAAAATGTTGGAGACAAAAAGGGGAGAAGTAAAGAAGAGGCTGAGGAAAAGGCAGGGGATGTGAGGAAGAAGGCAAGAGAAAACATAGTGTAAAGGGTTAATCGGGATAGTTAGCAGAAGTTGCTAATCGTTCAGGTGTCGAAGACTTGTGTGACTCAATAAATTAAGGGTAAACAGGGGTGGGTGAGATGAGGAGAGAGACAGACAGACAGACAGAGAGACAGAGAGTCCAGTGCAGCCTGTAATAGAAATGGAAGATCCCAACTATCACACATTGATGCATGTTCGGACATCCACATGTGGTTCTCTACCTTAGATAGATCAAGTGGAGTATTCAACGAAGAGATCTGTTCCCCCAGGACACGTCTGCATGGTCCGATAAACCTTTCGGACCGCTTCAGCAATACATAGGGGATGTCCTGGGGAAAAGAAAGTTAGGCCTACATTAATGGAGTTATTAGTCATTTCCTCTCATGCATACATGCACATGTTTCTTACAATATAGACGACATTGATGTAGCTGATGTTCTGTTGCTGTACAGGTTGTTTCCCATGTCTGTGTGGGTAAACAATGTGTTGACACACGGCAGCATTTCTGTAATGGCAATATGATGATATGAGTCACAAAATCCATATGATATATTGCACAATGATTCCTAGTTAACACATCCTTTAGACTATTCCTGTTATCTAACTGAGAATGCTTTTAACTGCATTCACTGACAAAGAACAGGAGAGATCCCCTCTTTGCATCCCATGAGGTACATTAATTATGGTTTACAATATGCTGGTATATTCATATATCCAGATTGCTATGAATTGCATTGACCTCCATGGGATGTGGAATAGCATGGTCAGACAATGGGAACATTACTGTTCTGTGAAGATGTTTTCAAATATGATTGTGAGGCCTATATCCATTGACATTGTGGAATACATCAGACCCATCCATTTAGCTTAGCTTCTGGAGGTTTGCAGATATAAATATATATGATGTGTATGGGAATGTGCGCATACTTACCATTAACAGATATCAGAGCAGGCTGTATTTGATCCAGTGTTAAGAATGCATCACGAGACATATGTTACATCACAAAGCTATCCTCTACTGAGGACTGTTAGATATTCTGTATGACAATGGGGAAGGAGAAAAGAGATGTATTAGTAACCATAATCAAGGTACATTATAGTTGGTTGTTATCAGTTTCAGACTTACATGGGAAGTACTCCCGAATGACGTGGGTTCGTAGTTGTGACCTTTGAACGTTATCCTCACCAGGGGCTGGTACTGGACGCTCCTCCGGTTCAAGCGGAGCATCATCAATGTTCCTCAGACAGTTGGCCTGTACTGCTATATTGTGCAGACAACAGCAGGCCATGATCATGTGACAAACGTTCACTGGTGTATACTGTAGAGCCCCGCCAGTGGAATGTAAACATCTGAAGCGCATCTTCAGGAGGCCAAAGGTGCGCTCTATTACATTCCGGGTTCTGGCATGGGCCGCATTGTACCTCTCCTCCCCCTCTGTGTGTGGATTGTTCACAGGGATCAACAACCACGGCAAACACCTATATCCTGCATCACCTGAAGGAAACAAAAATGGGAGATGTAGATATGAATGTGATGTTGTGCTGCTCGTTAAAGCATCTATAAATATACACAATGATTAATGTGACGTTAGTTTAGGCATCTCTGGGTTGGAACTTCCTACTCAAATGACCAGGTCATATTGGGTTAGGCACAGCAACAAGCTACGATGCAATGGCTCAGTCGGCACACCTTCTTTAGGGCGCACGGCAAATGAGCGCGGACAATACAGCGCTGACAGAAGCCGGCGACAGTAGCGCACTGTTGAAAATTGAGTGGCAAAATGTGCGTCGATCAAAGAGCGCAAGTTGTAGAATCTATTGCCTAATGGGCCAATGCTACATGTGTACAATCTATAGCACCGAGCACATTGGGGATACCTCCCATTCGAAAGAAATCCGCTTTCACCTTCAAGATCTCTTCCACAGTTTGGGGGTGATTGATGAATCTGGCAGCTTTCGGGAACAATAGCATGGAGGAATGTGCTCAGGCACCTTGAAAGGCTTGCCTGAGACATTCCTCCTACTATGCTAGCAGTGTTCTGAAAACTACCAGATGATAGGATGGGTATGGCGACTAACATCCGTGTCATGCCTCGGATGGCTTTATTGGTCCGTGAGGAAGGCTCCATGTCCTCCCTCAGGACCGCATAGAGCTCCTCCAGGCTGGCACGGGTTAGCCTAAAACGCTCATATACTTCCACATCAGTTAACCCCTCTAATGTGACTCACTTCCTGTACACACTGGGTGAACGAAGCCTCCTGGCAGGCTCCTGGGCCTGCTCCCCCCCTGTGGGGCTGGCTGTGCAGGAGCCCCCACTTCATGTGCCACACCCTCTAGGGGTCTCTCATCTGCTGATCACCCACATCAAGGTCCTCCTCCCTGTCTGCAGGTGCCCTCATATCCCCCTGTCCCTGTGCCACTGGAGCTCTCTCCCCTAACTGACCCCCCACCATGACCCTAGGCATATACGGTGATGAGCCACTTGCCTGCCTTGGTTCCGGACCACCATGCATTACATCAGCACGCTCACCCACATTCACTCCCAGCCGCCCCTCTCTGTCACGCCTCAGCCACTGCTCAGTCGCACGCCTGACAGTCGGGTTTCCACTCTGCAACATTCAAAACAAATATCCACTCCTACGACGCTGCGCTCTACTCACATACCTATACACCGCACTCAGGTTGCTACTATCCATGATGGTTCAGACTTGCTAATTCCTGGCTGATGATGTTGTTTTATAGCTTGCTAATTACCACAGCTGTGATTATCCTGGTGGATTTCACCAATGGAAAAGCTCACTGGTGTATCTAAGCTTCATCATGTTATGAAGTTCCCTGATCATGGATTGGTTTAGCCAGTTTAATTTGTAACCCCTAATATTCTGGCCCACATTTGAATTTGGGCCCATGCTACGTGATCTAAGTAATGTGGCGTTGAAATATAGCCAATATTTGTGTTCCAAAAAGTAGATGTGATGAGAGAGATGTAAATCAGATAATGTTTATATGTTTAGGGGACACATTCTAGCCTTTGTGAGTGCTAAATGGTTAATATGGCCGGCATATTGAGGATGTACATGACAATAAAAATATATCTTTTATTTACATATTTGATCATTGGGGATTGTTTTGCCAGTAATTTGAATGCCTTTTATTGCTTCATTTATACTTTTACGGCCCTTTCAGCCCTGTTTTATTCCAATGCCGTAAGTGCATCGTGTGAACTTCAACGGATGCGGCCGTAAATTTAATATAGCCAGGCGCGAATCGCGGCCTTAATATAGCCAGGCGCGAATCGCGCACGCAAGCTGGAAGGGGGACGGACTAGCCGCGCCCAGCACGAACCATCCAATAGTGGAATCACGCATCGTGCCACAGGTCTCACAGCCAATCACTTACGGGATAGACAATTTGACTGACAGTGGGAGGGAATAAATAGGAATGACAAGCGCCCACGCTTCGACTGTGTTGCGATTTCGGCAGAAGTAGCACGCGGTTCACGGAGCTTGGTGGGTGAGAGGAGGTTAGTTGCTTTATTATCAAGTCGCGTTTTATGTTCTTTTTACGGAAATACATTACTACATTTACGGAGTACGATGTAAAGAAGTACAATTGCGTTCTTTTTCTTGTTTATAGGTTTTTTGAGAGTTTTGGTATTTTGTCCAGCACAAAGCAGTTTGGAGGGAGGTAAGTTGCATTGTACATGCTTTTCATCTTATCAAGCTGTATTTTATTTTTATGTTTTGACAATTTCTATATTTACTGAATACACTGGCGAGAAGTACAATTGTGTTTTTTTTTTGGGGTTGGCTTATAGATTTGGAGAGGTTTTTTGTGTGGGGAAAGGAGTTTGGTGGAGGGAGGTAAGTTATTATTTTTTTATGTTTCGTATTATATCTTGATATATATCTATATATATATATATATATATATATATATATATATATATATATATATTGAGAGAGAGAGATTGAGAGAAAGAGAGAGAGATTGAGAGCGAGAGATTGAGAGAGAGAGATTGAGAGAGATTGAGTTTGATTGAGATTGAGATTGATTGAGATTGAGTTTCATTGAGATTGAGTTTCATTGAGATTGATTGAGTTTGATTGAGATTGATTGAGTTTGATTGAGTTTGATTGAGATTGAGATTGATTGAGATTGAGATTGATTGAGTTTGATTGAGATTGATTGAGTTTGATCGAGATTGATTGAGATTGAGTTTGATTGAGATTGAGATTGATTGAGTTTGATTGAGATTGATTGAGATTGAGTTTGATTGAGATTGAGTTTGATTGAAATTAAGATTGATTGAGATTTCTACACATATTTGCAATAGACATAGATGTTCCAAACTGCTTCTTCAATGGGGCTTGACAAGAACTTATTTTCAGCCTAGCCCAGCAGGACCATGTAGTTCCTACTACCTCTGGTACAGAAGATGGCTTCAGGATAGGTACCACGCCCAGGAACATGTGCAGAGTATATAGCAGATAGGATATTAGTGGCCTCAGACATGGGCCACTCCCCACACATGATAGAAGAACACAGTAAATAGCCGCATCCCTTGTATATATGCAAACTGTAACTGACCCTTCCACATTGTTTAGGAAAGTATTGATCTAGCGTGTATTCATCAGCGCCACTCAGGTCCAGAGTGAGAGGTGCTGTACACCCCTCCTACTGCTCTGTCACAGGCTCTGTCCACTTAAGGTTGATTACTGCAGTTAGTTACAACATTGATATCCAAGCAGAAAGAGTGCGATCAGAATGAGGGATGAGGGGGGAGCAGGCAAACCCACTAAAACATTTTTTTATTTATCTTTCTTTTCTTTTCAGGTGGTGATGGAGGGAGAGGAGCAGAGGGGAGAGGAGTGGCAGGGAGTCCCGGGGCGTGAAGGTGGGGAAGAGGAGGGGAGGAGTGAGGAGGAGGTAGTAGTGGAGGAGGGGGAGGTAGTTGAGGAGGGGGAGGTAGTTGAGGAGAAGGGAGGAGAGGAGGAGGGAGGAGAGGAGGAGGAGGGAGGAGAGGAGGGAGGAGAGGAGGAAGAGGAAGGGAGAGGAGGAAGGAGGGAGGAGAGGAGGAGGAGGGAGGAGAGGAGGAGAAGGAGGGAGGAGAGGAAGGAGGGAGGAGAGGAGGGAAGGAGGAAGGAGAGGAGGGAAGGAGGAAGGAGAGAGGAGAGGAGAGGAAGGAGAGAGGAGAGGAGAGTAGGAGGGAGGAGGGAGGAGAGTAGAGGGAGGAGGGAGGAGAGTAGAGGAAGGAGGGAGGAGAGGAGAGGGAGGAGGGGGAGAGGAGGGAGAGGAGAGTAGTAGGAGGGAGGAGGAGGAGGAGGGAGGAGAGGAGGGAGGAGGAGAGTGGAGAGGGTCCTCAACCCCAGTCTGGAGAGCAAGAGGCTGGCGGCAGGTCCTCCAGGGCCCACAATTATAGCCGGGAGGAAAACATGGTCCTCCTGGAAGCCATCCGTGCCCGCCCCGTCATCACCTCGGGGGGTAGGTAAGTCAAGGCTGGGCCCAGGGCTCATGCTTGGCAGCAGGTGGTCAATCTGGTCAATGATGTGGCATGCCATGGACAGAGTCTGTGGTCCATTAAGCACCAGTTTGACGACATCAGGGCCGCGGTGAGGAAGAAGATGACGCAGGAGGACGAGGGGTGGAGGGTCAAGTACCTGGGACATGAAGTCATTGCAAGGGCCATACTTGCACCCTCCGTTGCAGCTGGAGCTTCAGGCCCGGTGGACCAGCAGGACCCAGCCTCCATGGCAGGTGATTATGACATACAGCAACATGCCACCACATGTGCATCACACACACTACACATGTACCTGACACTGACATGTCAGCTCCATGAAATTAACAAGGGATAGATGGATGCATCATTAAATTCATGAATCTGACAAATCACTGTCATTCCTGGTCACCACAACAGTAATCAAGCAATAGAGCAGGTGTGTCCAAACTCGGTCCTGGTGGGCCACACACATGTCTGGATTTGATAACCCTGCTGCGCACAGGTGAGTCAATCGCTTCTTCAGTCATCCTGATTGACTCACCTGTGCACAGAAAGGATATCTTCCAATCCAGGAAAGAGTTTGGACACCCCTGTAATAGAGAGTCCATGTATTGGTGTGCCCGTTTAGCCTATGCAGTTTCAGACAGCAGCCGTAATACAGATAGCGTTGTGAGCCGAGAACCATCAAGAACAGAAACCTCAGAATAGATAACAGCTAGTATAAGATAGCTAATCAGAGTTGCAAAGAGGAGAATCATCCATATTCAATGTTAGATGTCAGATAATTAGAAATAAACACATATCAATGCTCTAATCAACATACTAATGACATGTACCTTTCTTCTCTATCTCTCAGCATCCAGGAGGAGCTCTGGGTCCTGTGACCAGCTAGAGGAGGCGGGGCCATCAGCCCCGTACCAGGATCTTCCAATACAGGGGGAGGAGGAAGGAAGGTCGGAGGGCCCTGGGTCGGAGGATGGGCTGGTCATTGACCTTGCCAGCTCAACTGGTACAAGCCCTGGGACTATGCCCATCCTCCAAAGACTTGCTCTGTAGCACTCCCATGCCCTTGGGACAGCACCTCCTTCCCCACAAAGTGTGCTGGCCTGGTCGCCACCGGGCGCATTGTCACCCCAGGCTCCAGCTGTGGACCTCCCCACTACACCTCACCAGGCCCACCCAGGGGTGTCGTCACTGCAGAGCCAGGCTGTGCTGGTGGAGATGCTGGCTGTCATGCAGGAGCAGCTGGCAAGCTCACAAAGGATCGAGGCCAGCATGCAGGAGATGAGGGCCAGCCAGCTCCGGATGGAGGCCAGCATCTCTGGCCTCCGGTCGCATATGACCCACAGCCTGGCCAGGCTGTCCAGGGAGGTTAGGAGGCACCACATGACAGCGGAACACCTTCAGGTCAGGCTGCTAAGACAGGAGATGGTCCCCAGCCCGACATCATCGGGGATCTCCCAATCCCCCAGTCAAGAGCAGCCTGGCCCCTCCTCTGTAGTTAGTGAACTTCTATCCAAAAGCAAGGTCTTCACTAACTACAAACGTCTATAACTAAATATATGCTCTGTGCTTATAGAGCTCTTTTCAATTGGCCAAATCGCAATTGAATGACGCCCATAGGGTCTGCAGACATGTTTTTGCCTTCTCAACAGCACTCCTCAGTGACCATCAATTGGTGACAGGTTAAACAGAACACAAAGGGCCTCATTAAAATGTGATTTGGTCAATTGAATAGGGCTCTTTATAAGCACATGGCATATATTTTTAAACAAAGTTTTTAGTTAGTGATTTTCTATCCAAAAGCAAGGTCTTCACTAACTAAAAACTTCAGTAAAAATTATGCTCTGTGCTTATATTCAATTGGCCAAATTGCAATAGAATCAGGCCCAAAATATACCATCACATAGGCCAAGATCCAAAGATCTGGAGCTGGGCTAGATTTACGGTAGTTAGTAGTGTGACCAATAAATTGTCACTAAGGAGTGCTGTTGAGAAGAGATGCTGCAGGCCCTATGATGTTTTCAGGCCTTATTTCGTAGGTTTTGTCTTTTTTTGCTTCTTTCTTTTTGTTTTTTTCAGGTCCATGAAGGCATCTCCTGCATCTGCAAGCATTGTGGAGGAATTATATGAGGTGTAAGGTTTTCCCAGTGCCTCTCAGGTAGACATGCCTTCAATGGCAGCCCCTTAACATGTAGCTCGCACAATCTTAAAGCTATCATATTGCCAGATATCTCAGACATGATTGTTGTTAGCTTAAATGTAGACTAATACCGCTATGGCGGTGGACTTGCAATATCTCACAATGGCCTGTTAATGACAGCCAGCAATAATATATGCACTAGTGAAGCATGTGATCCTGACCTCAATATCAGTCTGAGAACAGGTCTTTGGGTGTGATGTAAGTAACATTGAATCTGGCTGCTGACCTTTGTGTCCTCTCCATAATAATGGCTATTTGCACATATTTCTTATTATCCACAGACCTAGCTAATGGTTAGTAATGCTTGCAGATGGGAATCAGGTGAGTTGGTATATTGGTACAGTATTTAGAACTGTACTGTACATACATCGTGATTATAATTTATTTTTTTGGTTCTTCCTCCGCCTTTTTTTATTTGACCACTTATTTCAGATTTTTGTTTGGTCAACACACTGTATGTGTGAAACTGGATTCGATTACACAGTCCAAAGGTTGAATCATCTGTTTCATTGAGCAGATCTAGTTACAAGTTGTAAGTGCTATGCACATAAATGGTTTCTTCAGTTAAATGGAGAGATTTCTGATTCCGGTTGCAGCGTTGTAGTGCCCGCATGTGAGCCTGGTAGGTGCTATGGATCATGCTTATTCTAGACTATTAGATTGACCCCTGTAGGTTTCCCCTTTTTTCCAGCCTCTTGCTCTTCAAGGACCCGCCCACACCACACCCATGATATTAATGCAGTTTTGACCACTGCTGATTGTGGTCTGTCTATCAAATAAAGCTTTGTTATACTGTTATGTGAATGCACAATCTTGACCACTGCTGATTGTGGTCTGACTGTGTCCGTGTGTTATGAATAATTTTGGTTCTGTGACATCCACATGCATTACATTAGTGTCAGATTCCTATAAATGTAAACTGATGAGCCATAGTTAACATGCAATAGATCAATACATATAAAACTGTTGAAGAGTCAGAATAGCTTTAGATATCATATGATCCCAAATATCATATCTACTACTAATATAGGGTTAATACCCATGACAAGTCTGATTAGTGATACTGTGGAGTAGGAACATTCCCCTGAGGGCCTACAATGAATAGGACAGGTGACACTGGAGTGGTTTTCCAGTTCCTTCTCTAGTTGATTGGGATTAGTCTGACCTCTCTGCTAAGACGTACCCCCCTACACTGGCCCTATATAGTATAGCTCACAGCTTCATTGAAGTACACAAACCCCTTCACCAACACCACTTAGCATATGTGTGAATACAGTTAGTTGCCCAATAATGAACATGCATTGGCTAAATATCCTTTGGTTATCATATGTTGTAATAGTCATGCACATGCCAATATGACAAACCATGCTGCAACATGCATAATATGATTAAAGCCACACTACCCAATTCAATAGCAAGAGTAAAACATGAGTCAGGTCATATGAACCCTTTGCCACGCACATAAGCTCTATTGTGATCCCTTAAATCTCTATCTAATTGCATATACATCTCGCTCATCACATCTACATTTGGTAACACAATTATTTTGCTAATTACACCGCCACATGGCATATATTAAGTAGCAGGGAAACATTTTAATGTATGTTGTTCAGTTCTTCAGTTCTGTCTGACTCTCTGTGACCCTATGAGCTGCAGCACATTCAGCTAGGTCTTTGCCTGTGCTGTTATCCATGGTTTGCATGCTAAATATACTGGTGTGGTTTGTCAGTTCCTTCTCAAGTGGATTGGACCTTGTCTGATCTCTCTGCTATGACGTGCCCACCTACAGTGGCCCTACATGTTATAGCTCACAGCTTCATTCAGGTGCACAAGCCCCTTCACACCACTTAGCAATGCTAAAGGGGACCAGGGGAACATACACCACACATATCTACTCTGACCCATCAGGAAGGGCCGCAAGAACAAAGGGAGACAGTCCAGAGGCTCTGGGATCGACAGCAAACTCACCACCATCAGGCATAATCTCTGCTATGCCAATCCTGGTGGGAGCCATGTGCCAGGTGTCTAGTTATTCCCATTTGGTGAACTTCCAAACTTTTCTGCTATTTATCAATTTACATGGGTGAGGGTTGCTAAGTGGTGGTGTTGGTGGTGAAGCAGCTTGTGTATCTGAATGAATCTGTGAGCTACTGTAGGTGGGCAGGTCATAGCAGAGAGATCAGACAAATCCCAATCCACTAGAGGAGGAACTGACAACCCACTCCAATCTCTTTGGCATTAAAACTTTGGAGAACAGCACAGGCAGAGACCTAGCTGAATGTGCTGCAGTCCATAGGGTCACAGAGAGTCGGACACAACTGAAGAACTTAACCACATATATTGAAATATTCCCCTGGTTCTTGATATATGCCAAGTGGCGGTCTGATTTGGCCACTATTTGTGTTCTCTAATGTGGATTTGATGAGCGAGATGTGTATTCTATCGTTGATCAACTATATAGCGTGCATCGGATGTGCGCTTTCATCTGCGTACCGACACATGCGCGCATCAACAACAGCAGGCCCGACAGGAAGCTAGCGGATCTAATGATTAGGATTAGGCTGTGGGGTGTAAGGGTTAGGATTAGGCTGCGGCTACAAGGGTTTATGGCATTAGGTCATATCACATGCGCCCTTTCATCAATGCGCAGTAGTCAAAAACATTAGAACTGCGCAATGATGTGGGCCAGCTCATGTCAGCTACATGTTGTCAAAACACATTTGCTGTGCGCGCCAATGTTGGGGTGACATATTCTATTATAGGGCTGTTTTAGAGGCTACAATGGAACCTGTATGTGTGTTGACCAATCAAACATATGAGGAATATTAAACTAATTTGAACAATTGTTAATTTGGAGGCTGTAATGCTTGGACCTCCATTTTAGGGTTACAGGCTTAAACCATGCAGACTGCAAAAACCATAACAAAATGGATACCTTCAACCTCCAAGCACGTACGGGCTTTAAGAATGAGCTACGAGCTTGGAGTACATGCGCCCTCCAAGCCCGCACGGGCTTGAATAAGGAGCTACGGGCTTTGGTCATTGAAGTCCATGGGACTTGGACGGATTTTAAAATAAAAAAAACAAACTTGTAAGGTGATACCGTGAAATCTCATATGATATAAACGATCATTTTCTATATCATTTATGACATCACATATAGAAATATATCTATAACAATTACATAATTCTTGATATTACTGATGACATCATACTAGACAATGTGGCGTAACTTAATGGTAAAACTTTTCCTACAAATGATTCTGAGTCACAAAATAATGAAAAAAAATTATATTTGAAACTAGCAATAATGTACATGAATGTTAAAAATAAATATTCTAGTGATTTTTCAAGGTGCAATACTGTTTTACCATGAGACAAAATAATTCAATTTGGTAGAGATGGTACATGTCAATAGTTAAATGTGTCAACCATTAAAAAGCATCATCTGTATCTGAATATAAATCGTTTTGATTTTACTCAATAAGCCAGCAATTATAGTTACAAAAATTAAAAAATAATTATTAAAATTTGAATATAATAACATTAAAAAAATGTCATTGGGCCTCATTCAATTGCAATTTACCGAATTGAATTGGACCCTAAATAAGCACATGACATATATTTTTGAAAGAAGTTTTTAGTTAGTGAAAACCTTTCTTTTGGATAGATGCTTGCTAACAAAAAACTTATTTCAAAAATATATGTAATGTGGTTATTTAGGGCCCTATTTAATAGTGCAAATTACAATTGAATGAGGGCCTTTGTATTTAGCAAGAAATTTGTGTAAAACTGCCATAAAGTGTGATATATTTGTTTAAAACAACAAAAAATACCTGCCCACAATTGAAGCATTAAAATATAAAGTAGTCTCTCAGTTAACCAGAACTCAAGCAACCAGAACTCTCAAGCGACCAGAAAAAAAATTGAATACTGTACTTTAAATAAAAATAAAAATGTACAGAACTCAACAAATACAAGGAGCCAGGTTGTCATGCCACAAAATGCTTACAGGCACCTGGATTTCATCCACTGTTTGTCTAATTTCAGTTTTACCTGAAAGCAGAGAGGCATTAGTGACTGAGGCAGTGCAGTGTTGGTGTTACATTCCCCAGAATCAGCACCCTCCAACCGAAAGTAGCCAATGTGTAAGTGAAGACTGAAGGCTGCTGCTGCTGCTAGAACAGCCCTCACTGATAAATATATTTAGCAGAGCATCCTATGTGCAGCTAATCTAAGCCACTTTTAATAGCAACTCTCATGCAACCAGAAACTACATTTATCCAGCATCTATTCTGGATATCTGAGAGTCTACTGTTTATACATATACTTATATGTGTACTAATTTAGACAGGCAGTGAACAATATTTTAATTAGTGTCAGTGTGTGATGGATCACTAGGTGGACAGTGCTGGGGTACTTTGATTTTTCCAGCAGTATTCAATGCGTATGCAGTCAGATCTCAATAAAATTCACAAACGTCTATGAAATTGCCGGATTAAAATTATATTACAGATATGAGTCAAGATCCAATGTAATAAAATATTTGAAAATAATGAATACAAGAGGCAGAGTCTGTTGTGGGCAGTTTAATGGAAAACACTTTGTAAATGGTAAGAATATACAGTACATTAGTTACAAAATATCTGGTTTACTTCCATTTCATTTTATTGCAGGGTTTAAATTGACAGGAGCCTGCTGAAGCTTGTGCTATATAACAATAAATATTATATCCATCTGTAAGTAGAGCAACTATGCAGTGCCAAGCACTTTTTATTTATTGCAAAATGTGTAATTACACTGGACCATTATGGCACACATTTAAAACATCACAAACATAATATTTTAAAATTATATATGTTTATTAAATTGTATTTATAAATAATATGTTTAGTATTCTTTTGTTTCCTAAAACTTTATGTTAGCAATGTCATTTTGGTAAAAATAACTTAGCAGTGCCTGACATAATGGTAATAACTATGGAAGGAAACAGTAAAATTGGTTATACTGGATACCTATACAGCTATTTTATGTTACTGGGTATCATCAGAAAGCTAAAGTTAATGGTCTACAAAATATAATGATCTTCTGTACATAAAAGTAGAAAAATCAGACAAAATGGAAACAAAATTATACATTAAACACAGTTTTAAAGTAGACAAAACAGTTTTATATGATTATGTGTATTTTATTACTTTTCCACATAATAAAGTTGTATTATTTAAAATGACAAGCATATTTACATATAAAAAAACTACTACTTTTATTTATTATTGAAAAATATTTTTTTAAAAGCTCATGAAATACGCTTATCAATTTGGTACTAATTTAAAAATTATTTTGCAAGTGATGATGCTTATAAGATTTGCAAACAATTAGAAAAAAAGTAAAACAATATTAAAATGATTAATTATTAAGAATTGTATTTTAACTTTTAAAATGTTAGACAATAATACAACACTTATTGTATGACACTCATAGCCTAATTTGAAAGCTCACATATATTACAATTCACACAAATCTAATTTCGTTGCTCAATATAGTAGTGTTTTGTGAAACACAAAACAAAAGGAGATATGTTTTCATTACATACATGTTTACTCTGAAGATGTTCATATTTAAATTGGTATTACATTCTTTATTACTATTTTTCTGAAGAACGGCAAGTTATTCATTAAATCAATATTTCACCATTTGTATTTTTGTTTTGCAATGTAACTATATGTCCTTGCCTTTAACCAAACTGCAATAGTTTCAAAGGTGATTTGCATTAAAAACAATTTAAAAGGGAAAAAGCATGAAATGTCTCTATAGTCATAGTAAAAAAAAACTTTCATACTGTTATGTTTATATTGTATGTTTGTACAAAATACCAAGCTCTCCTCAAGGAGCATCTGTAATCACTGTATTTGTTGTTGTTATTTAGTCATTTAGTTGCATTCACCTTCTCCATGACCCTATGGACCACAGCATGTCAGGAAAATCTGTCAGTCACTGCCCATCTGAGCTCCATGAAGTTCATGTTCATTGCTTCAGTGACCTCATCTATTCATCTCCGCCTCTGTTGTCCCCTTCTTCTTGTGCCTTCAATCTTTCCCAGCATCAGAGTGTTTTCTAGGGAATACTGCAGTCTCATGATATGGCCAAAATATTTTAGTTTCAGCCTCACGATCATACCTTCTAGTGAACAGTTTGTCTTGATTTCCTGAAGTATCGTTATTTTTTTAAATCTTCTTGCAGTCAAAGGGTTTTGAAGTAGTTTTTGCCAAGACACCACAATTCAAAGGCATCTCACATCCGTATGTTAATATTGGGAATACCATTGTTGTAACTAAGCTGACTTTTGTTGATTGTTTAATATATTTACTTTTTACTAGCTTGTCCAAGCTTGCCATACCTTTCCTCCCCAGAAGCAAACGTCTTTTAATTTTATTACTAGTCACCATCTGCAGAGATCTTGGATCCCAGGAAATGAAAATCTGTCACTGCCTCCACTTCTTCCCTGTCAATTTGCCAGTTACATGTGATTGCCATTTGCCATGATCTTCGTCTTTTTAACCTTGAGCAGCAGACCAATGTTTGCACTCTCTTCTTTGCACTCTTTTATTTTACCCTTATCAATAGGTCTTTTAGTTCCTCCTCACTTTCAGACATCAAAGTAGTACCATTGATATTTCTGAGGTTGTTGATATTTCTTCCAGCAATATCGATTCTGGCTTTGGATTCATCCAGTTCAGCCTTACGCATAATGTACTCTGCATTTAAGTTGAATAAATAAGGTGACAATATACTTCCCTGTCACACTCCTTTTCCAAATCTTGAACCATTCTGTTGTCCCATGCTTGGTTCTGACCATGGCTTCTTGGTCCACATACAGATTCTTCAGGAGGAGTATAAGATAATACTGATACTCCTATCTTTTTAAGATCATCACATTTTAAGAGCATGCCACAATTTGTTATGAACCACACAGTCAAAAGCTTTTGAGTAGTATCCATTGCATATTGGCAATTTAATTTCTTGTGCCTCTTCCTTTTCGGAACCCGGCTTGCACATCTGATATTCCTGGTCCATATATTGTTAGAGTCGAGCTTATAGAATCTTAAGCAATACCTTGCTGGCATGTGAAGTGAGTGCAGTTGTTCGATAATTGGAGTACTCCTTGACAGTGCTTTTTTTTGGATTGGGGTGTAGACTGACCTTTTCCAGGTATTGACTATTGTTGAGTTTTCCAAATGTGTTTGATTAAGGCAAGTAACACTTTCACAGCATCATCTTGTAGAATTTTGAGTAGTTCAATTGGTATTCCATCACTTTCTCCATCCTTGTTATCAGTAAGACATCCTAAGGCGCATCTCACTTTGCTCTCCAAGATGTCTGGCTCTATCTCATTGGACAAACTACTACTTTTGTTAAGATACTTCCTTTATAGATCTTCAGTTTATTCCTGCCACCTCTTCTTCATCTGATTTTGTTCTGTTAAGTCCCTACCATTTTTATCTTTTATCACGCCCACTTTGCCAAGAAAGGTGCCTTTGAGATCCCCAATTTTCTTGAAGAGAGCTTTTGATTTAATTGTTCTGTTTTTCAATCTCTTTACATCGCTCATTATAGAAAGTCTCCTTGTCTCTTCTTGCTATCCTCTAGAATTCTCAATTCAGCTGGACAAACCTTTTCTTATCTCCACTACCTTTCACTTTCCTTCTTTCCTGAGCTACTTTCAAAGCATCATCAGACAACCAGGTTGCCTTCTTACATTTCTTTCTTTATATTCTTTGTTGCTGTTTCCTGAATAATGTCACAGACTTCAGTCCAAAGTTTTTCAGGCATTCTGTCTTCCATGTCTAGTCCTTTAAATCTATTCTTTAGTTCCACTGTATATTCACAAGGGATATTATTTATTTTGATTCTTCTTGGACTCATGATTTTCACTATTTTCTTCAGTTTAATTGGGAAATTGCAATAAGAAGCTCATGTTCTGAGCCACAGTCAGCTCCAGGTCTTGTTTTTGCTGATTGTATAGAGCTCCTCCATCATTGGCTGCAAAGTATATAGTCACTGTATACATCACTATAATTATAACCAAGTCAAAAAGCATATAATGAGTTTTTTTTGTTATTATAATAGGTTGTTCCAGTTATCTGAGAGAATGAGCACAGTTGGTAAGAGACTTAGAGCCCGATTCAATTGAGCTATCGCAAGTTACTGTAGCCCGTATGTGAGGCCGCAAGTTAATTTGCTATTCAATTGCTGTATTTTTGCGGGCTCTCAACAGGTTACGGGTTACGGTTTACTGCCTTGAAACCTTTGCAATGGTTAAACATGGAACTTGTTTGATTTTTGATCTGGCCGCAAGATTTACAAGATATAAAATCGCAAATCGCTATTCTATTGCAAAAATCGCTCAACACCACACCCACACTCAAGCCTGCAAATACCAAATGTCGGGGCAAAGCTTACGGGTTCCAAAAAGTACCCACAAAGGGTTTACAGACTAGTTAGGAACACTGCAAATCCCAATGAAAATGCACCAATGCACTTTAAAATATGGGGAAAGCAATGGAAGGCATAACACTTACTTGCACAACAACTCCCAACTATCAAATATTGTAAAAAATACCATTTTATTTTCCTCATAGGTTGTAATGGTCATGTATATGCCAATATGAAAAGCCATGCTGCAACATGCTGAAAGCTAATAAAGACACACTACCTCATGAAATAGCAACACAAATACATGGAAATGGCATACATACTAAAATGTTCTCACTCACAGAGGCTCTAATTTGGACCCTAAAAATACAACATCATCTTTTATACATGTTACTCCTCACATCTACATTGGGAAAACAAATAGTGGGCAAATTACACCACCACATGGATATATCAAGCACTGGGGGAACATTTTACATATGGTTGTAGAATCCTTCAGTTGTAATCAACTCTCTGTGACCCTATGGACTGCAGCACACTTACTAATGATTCTGTCTGTGCGTATCCACAAGGTATGCATGCCAAAGATACTGGAGTGGGTTGCAAGTTCCTTCTCCAGTGGACTGTGATTTGTATGACCTATCTGCTATGACCTACATGGTATAGCTCACTGCTTCATTCAGGTATACAAGCCCCCTCACCAACACCACTTAGCAATCCTGAAGGGGATCAGGGGAACATACACCACACTAATCTACTATAACCCATTAGGAAGGGCCACAAACACACATGGAGGCTGTACAGAGGAATGTGGATCAACAGCCAACTCACTTCCATCTCTGCTACGCTCATACTGGAAAGTTCTACGCCATTGCTGGTGGCCATGTGCCAAGATCTATACCCATTATAATTTGGTGACATCCCATTAAGTGTTTTGCCATCAATCAATTTAAATTATCATTTGTCATATTGTTATCAGGCCTTCAGGGGAATATTGATACTTCACAGTATCACAAATTAGACTTTGCATGTGTATTAACCCGTTATTATTATTATATATGATATATATTATTATATGATATCTAATGATATTATGACTATTATTATTATTATTATGTCATGTATCAATCTATTGCATTGTAACTAGGGCTCATTAGTTTACAGATATAGCAATTTGACACAAATGTGATGTATGTTATCTCAACCATTGACAACACGCTGACACGTTGAGAATGGTATAACGAGGCTTTATTTCATACACAGAGCACAATCAGAAATGGGCAAGACTGTGCATTAATATCATGGGTGTGGTGTGGGCAGATCTCAAGAGAGCAATAGGCTATTTTTAAAAAGGGGATACCTAAAGGTGCTAATGTCATAGTCTAGAATAAGCATGATGCATAGCACCTACCAGGGTCACATGTGGTCACTACACCACGGCAACCGGAATCTGATGAAAAAAAGAATAATCAGAAATCACTACATTTAATTGAAGAAAGCATTAATGTGCATAGCACTTACAACTTGTCTAGATCTGCTCAATGAAACAGATGATTAAACTTCTGGACTGTGTAATCCAATCCTCTTTCACTCATACAGTGTTTTGACAAACCACAAATATGAAAAAAAAGTGGTAAAAAAAAGGTGGTGGAGGATAAAAAAAGAAATCAACATGCATGTACAGTACAGTGCTAAAAACTGTAACAATATACCAACTCAAGTGATACCCATCTGCAAGCATTACTAACCATTAACTAGTTCTCTAGATAACTCACTGGCCATGACCATTAATCAGGATGTGTCAGCTCACAATGAAAGCTTAGCTGTGTCCAGCGTCAGTGGTTAAGGTGTACTAACACCGTCGCCATATGATATTGTTCATCAACATTGATATCATATCCGTCAGCTATACAGCTGTTAGCACATGTTAAAGTATAACCATGATATCAGCAATACGGGAAAATACCCATTAATACGGAGAGGAAACAAAATTCAGCAGCCTGATTCAATGTTACTTACATCAGACACAAGGATCTGCTCACAGACTGATATTGAGGTCAGGATCACATGCTTCACTAGCTTCACTAGTGTATATATCAATGCTGGCTGTTATTAGCATTAAATTGTGAGACTTTGTAAGTTCACTGCCATAGCGGTATTAGTCTACATATAAGCTAACTACAATCTTGTCTTAGATATCTGGCTATATGATATCTTTTAAATTGTGCGAGCTAAATGTTAAGGGTGCTTGGGCTGTCATTAAAGGAATGTGTACGTGAGAGGCACTGAGAAAACCTTAAACCTCATACATTTCCTTCACAATGCTTGCAGATGCAGAAGATACCTACATGTACCTGAATTGTACCTAAAACAAACAAAAAAATAAAACAACTACAAAATAAGGCCTTAAAAAAGATAGGGACTGCAGCATCTCTACTCAACAGCATTCCTCGATGACCATCAATTGGTGAAATATTTAAAATAACCCTACATGTCCACAGAGAAGAGAATCATGGAACATGTGATAGGAGGTAGCCATCTGCATCCAAAATATCACCATCACATAGGCCAAGATCCAAGACTCTGTAGACAGGCTAGATTAGGTTAACATTGTGACCAATAGATTGTCACTGAGTAAAGCTGTTGAGAAGGCACAATAATCTGCACAGCCCCTAGGTCCTCCTACACCTAGCAACAGGGCCCCAAAACCCTGTGGCCAGCCGCAGTCTCCCTTGTGATGGTGGTGGGGGGGCAAGAGGAGGGATCCCCCTGGGAGGCAGCGGTACCTGCAGTGGCAGTGGTGGAGGCATGGGGGTGAGAATGGATGGCTGAGGGTGGACGGGGGAGGCGTTCAGGCTGGAGGAGGCGGGGCTGGGAATGATGCATGGAGTCTGCAGTCACTTACTGAAATGCACTTTGTCGATCCCAATCCTTAGCAGACCGCCCAGGTAGGATTCTGTCATTAGGTGGTGCCTCCTCTCCTCCCTATTGCGCCTTGCCAGGCTGTGTATGACCTCTGCATGATTGGAGAGATGCTGACCTGGATCCCCCGTAGACACTCCATCTGCTGCCGCATGAGGGCTAGCATCTGCACCTGCGCAGCCTGGCCTGATGTTGGGGATGGAGGCCCCTGGGGCGTGGCCTGGTGAGGAGGTGGCAGTGTCCCAGTGGGGAGGGTCTGGGGCACTGCTGAGGGGAGGAGGAGGTGGGGTCAAGCCGAACTGGTGCCTCTGGTAGGAGAGCCCTGGAGAAATGCTTAGTCTCTGGAAGAGGGGGATAGTGGGGTCAAATCCCAATGGTGTGGCTGGTGGCCCTGCTGATGACCCCACTAGCCAGATGATTTCCTCCTCCTCCAAACCACTTCTTTCCTTCCCCCTGCAGCACCGATTCCTTCTGAGCAGTGGCTTGCTCCTCCACTTCCTGATCGATGCCCCCGCTTCTGGCTCACCACTAGACCCAGACCTCATTGATGCTGAAAGAGAGAAAAGAAAAGTATATTTTATTAGTATAATGCATCATACATTGTTTTTTTTTTTTTTTGTAAAAAATGTTTTATTTAATATATTTATTCACAGAAGTTTCTTATATCGTAGCAAGGAAGAACCTTTTACAAGACCATGTTAAGTAAATTTAACAGTATCACATGTACAATAAAAAAATAAATAAAGAACACAACCATAGAGTAATTTATGCTTGAAAAGCTATCCTTAAAACTTGTAACAGATTCATCCTTTTGTATTGCCAAATTATTACACATGGTTTTATCTTAGTTAAACTTAGGTAGTTATCCTATAAATTAGGGGGGGGGGATTATATAACAAAATAAGACAAACGATACAAAAAGAAAAAAGAGAAAAAAAAAGAAAATAAAAATTATTTGCCGGATAAGGAAGGGGGGGGGGCTATAGTAACACACTCCGGAAAGATTTGTATTGTTGTTAAATATACTTTTGTTCCCATACTTTCCACTTTTGGCAGGGAGTTGGGAAATCCCAATTTCCTTAATGTTTCTTTTCAGGAGATAATTTTTACTCATTTTTACCGACATTTCCAACCAGGTACAAACTTTTTCCAATATGAGGCAATGGAGGTTTTAGCTGCCATAAAAATTTGGACCAAAAGAGCTTTTTTTTCTGTTGTGACATCTTTGGGAAAGATGAGAAAAAGGGGTATTTCAGCATTAAAGGGAAGATCTATCTCAAATGTTGATTTTATTTGAAAAAAGCATTTTGACCACCAATTTTGTAATATTGGGCATTACCACCAAACCTGTATGTATGTTCTTTTTTGTCCACATTTACGCCAACAAAATTTGGCTTCATTTCTTTTGTTAATTTGAAACATTTTTAACGATACATAATACCACCTGTTTGTGATCTTGAAGTAAGTTTCTTTGTGAGATGCATTTTGTAAAAATGTGTTGGTGGTAAGAAAAGCCGAGAGCCATGTCTCTAAAGACCACTCCTTTTTCACCTCTGTTTCCCAAAGTTTTAAACAAAGTGATTTAACTAAAATCTGCTTATTTTTCATAATATTATTGCACTTAGCCATTAAATGAGATTTATCAGCCGCTAGAGCTCTCTCGCAGTCAGTCAATTTCTGTGGTCTTCTAGGATAAACCCCAAAGACCTAAGATGTCTACACATTTGATTAAAATTCTAGCCACAATGAGTTGTGTAATTCATATTTAGCAATTAATTTCCTAAAATATCTAAAAGAGCAATTTTGAAAGATGTCTATTAGATATGCTGCCCAGTATTTAGCTAGAATTTCCAAAAAGGGAATATCCAATACCCTGGCCAATGGAGTTACAGGGCTAGGGAATGGAATTAAAGCGTATTTCCAATTCAATTTAACCCATTGTTTAAAGTTATTTCTTAAAGTTTCTCCCATTGTTTCCGAACTGATGGAATCAGATTTTTTTGAAAAACAAAGTTTTGTAATTCTCTTTTTACTGACATTTCTTTTTCAATTTGGAACCAGTGCCTGGATTCCGCTTGTTCGTTCCATCTAATCATGTGGGCTATGGTTAAAGCCTCTTGAAATTTCTAAACAGAGGGAAATGGCATACCTCCTTTTTTAAATGTATTAATTAGATTTGCTGTTTTGATTCTCATTTTTTCCTTTGTCAATAACCTTGTCAAGAATATTTAGAAATCTTTTAATTTGGAGGCTTGAGAGATGGTAGGGAATTAAGTATGTTATTTTGGGCACTAGAAACATTTTTGCAGCTATGATTCTTCCCAACTAGGAGAGACTCCTGCACCTATCAATGGGAGTTTTCAAATTTGTAAGTATCAGCTTAAAATTATGTTCGATCATCTGTTTGAAATCTGTTTGTAGTTCAATACCTAAATGTTTTATATTTGTTTGCCATTTAAATAGGAAATGACTATTTAAATATATACCTTCCTCCTCTTTCAGGCTTATCATCAATGCTTCAGATTTAGATAGATTTAGTTTGTAGTTTGAGATCTTGCTGAATTCCCCTATACAGTGTTGGAGATTTGCAATTGAGTTTGCCGGATCCTCGAGAGAGAGGACAACATCATCGGCGAGCATTGCTGATTTATGTTCAATGTCCCCCACTTTTATGCCTTGAATGTCTTTGCACTCTTTAATGGAGGTTGGTAATGGTTCCATTCGGAGTGCAAAGATAAGCGGGGACAAGGGGCATCCTTGTCTGGTTCCGTTGGATAGGTTAAAACTATCCGACTTAAATTCAAAGCCCACGACAGAGGCGGATGGGCCCACTTAAAGGGCCTTAATGGCCTTGGACCCAAAGACGCAGAGGCCAAATTTGGCCAGGACTAAGTCCATGTAGACCCATCCGACTCTGTCGAAGGCCTTTTCCATGTCTAGGGATAGAAGGACAGACGACTTCTTGTTTAATTTAGTATAAGATGTAAGATTGACTACTCTTCTGACATTGTCAGTCCCTTGCCTGCCTACTATGAAACCATTTTGATCTTTGTCTACCTGGGATTGAATTACTGTATTCAGTCTATTTGCAAGCATTTTTGCGTAGATTATAATATCTGTGTTGATAAGGGAAATTGGCCGGAAGTCTTTGCAATCAGCACAGTCTTTCTCTTTTTTGGGTATGGTTATAATGTGTGCTTGAAGCATTTATTTTGGGGTGATGCCTAGCTTTTTAATTTCATTAAATGATCTAGTTAAATTGGTCATAATTTCTTTTTGGAATATCTTATAATATACAGTAAATTGAATTAGCCATAGGGGGCCCGGTGCTGAGGAAATCTTTAATTTTGAAATAACGTCAAGTATTTCTTTTTCGGATATAGGTTTATTTAATGCTTCCAGATTTCAGGGGGAATTCTTGGCATCTGTATTTTATCCAAAAGGTTTTGGATTTCAATACATTTAGGTTTTATTGCCTCTTTCTCTGCCAGATTATATGTCAGAATAATATGCACCAAATGCTTCTGAATTTTGAGAGGATTTGAGGTTATTTTGCTTTTATACCTAATTTGATCAATTCTTTTTTTAGTGGAATTGACTCTATATTTAAACAAGAAGAAGGGTAGGGGAAAAGACAGCGCACCACCTCCTACTGCAATATGAACACTTGATGATGACATGAGTTCTAGAAGATATACAGAATCTTACTTACATTTATTAACCTCAAAAGAATGAGGTATCTTATTGGCTCCAATGGGTGCCTACAGGTCCAATGCACATCCCACAGTCCTTCCAGAGAATTAAATCTGGTCCACGTAATATTTGTCCCTTACTTGGATTGCAGGACTACTGGTATTTAAAGTGCTATATACTTTATAGCTGGTATTAAAGATGGCAATGAAAGAACACTGTGAGGAATTGACTCTGCTGGGTTTTGAACCCTGGTCCCCAGGCTGCTATACCTCTTCCCTACCACTGCGCCAGCCTGCCTCGTGCAGATTTGCCTGAGATCTGATACCTTGACTTTAAAAGCAATGCAATCAGTGACAACTCTCTTTAGCTGTGTCTGGTCAGCTGTCTGGTTCTTGGCCTATATAAGGCACTTCCTGTCTCTGTATCCTTGCCAGATTATTGTGTGGTTTCTGATCACTTCAATAAAGCTTGTTCCTGTTTCACCTACAAATTGCTGAGCTGGATTATTGCTGACCTTGGCTGCTGGTCTCCACAACCTTGTGATTCCATATCATTACAGAATAATCTGGCCCTTTCATGGAGACCGCCGGGTCAGATTCTGCATTGGCCCAGCAGGTTGCAGACCCTGGCACAGACCATTCAAGTGCTGCAGGACCAGGTAGCTGAACTGCAGGCCCAACAGGTTGCTTTTACTGCAAGAAATGTGCAGACCCAGGCACAGACCATTCAAGTGCTACAGGACCAGATAGCTGAACTGCAAAATAAAATTCAGTCAATGCACAGTGAGTATACCAGCTACAGGGCACGAGATGTTACACCTGCACAAGATGCCCGCTTGCCCCTACCAGAAAAGTTTGGAGGAGATCGCAAAAAATTTAAGGGTTTCCTAAATCAATGCCGTTTGCACTTCATGATGTTACCTCAACGATTTCCATATGAAAGAGAGAAGGTGGGATTTATTTTTTCCTTATTCAAAGATGAAGCCCTGGCTTGGGGCTCCCCTCTTCTGGAGCAGGACAGTCCAGTCTTGGGTAATCTAAATGACTTTCTTGAGGCCATGTGCCTAGTTTTTGATGACCCAAATCGATGTGCTACAGCAGAAGCCACTCTCCTTCATTTGCATCAAGGGAGGCGCTCAGTGGCTGAATATGCTGCTGAATTCAGACAGTGGGTTGCTGATACTACCTGGAACCAATCAGCCCAGAGGTTCCACTTCAGAAAAGGTCTCTCAGAAGCTATAAAAGATGAGCTAGCTCGTGTTGATATTCCTGCTGACTTTGATGTATTTGTGCGTTTGGCTATCCGTATTGATCGGAGACTTTCTGAAAGAAGATTGGAAAGACAGGGCTCTTTTAGACCAAGTACTACTCCAATTTCCTATTCAAGAACTTCTACTCCGATCCCACAAACACCTACAGACTCTGAGCCAGAGGCTATGCAGGTAAATCTAATAAGAGGGCCATTATCCAACGAAGAAAAACAGTGGCGACGCACTCACAATTTATGCCTGTATTGTGGTAGTGCAGGGCACTATGCCATCAATTGCCCTAGCAAATCCAAAAGAACAATAGCTATGGCAGCTGAGGGTGCACAGATTCAACACCAATCCCAGATTTCAGATCAACTGAATTCCGTCACACAACCCTTGTTTTCTCTGGCTCATGGTGAAGAGGGTATGTTGACTCAACATCCTCATTTTGTGGTGCCTATCACTTTGCAATGTGGTGATCGTAAAATTTCAACTACAGCTATGATAGATTCTGGAGCAGGCGGAAACTTTATGGACATTAAATTTGCAGCAGGAAATAGAATTCAGTCTATCCCTAATTCTTCACCTGTGTTAATGGAGACTCCACTTACGTCAGGCCCGGTTACACATGAGACTGTGCCCTTAATGTTGACTGTGGAAGTGAATCACCATGAGGCTATCTCTTTCCACCTAATTTCCTCAACACAGTTTCCAGTGATTTTGGGGGTACCTTGGCTTGCTCTGCATAACCCACAGATTGATTGGAATATCAGAACTTTGTCCTTTCCTTCAGAACACTGCTTAATGAATTGTCAACCCACTAAGGTAACACCTGTTGCCACAACAATTAATGAAATGGTTGCTACAAACTTGACTAAGCTTCCTCTACAATATCGGGATTTTGCAGATGTCTGTGATAAGAAGAATGCTGATCAGCTTCCACCACACAGGCCTTATGATTGCCCAATAGAGCTGTTGCCTGGGGCTGCTATCCCATTTGGCCGTATATATTCCCTTTCTGAGCCTTAATTGAAAGCTCTTCATGAATACCTACAAGAAAATCTTGCCAAAGGCTTTATTCGACCATCTACTTCTCCAGCAGGAGCTCCTATTTTCTTTGTAGAAAAGAAAGATGGCAGCCTACGGCCATGCGTTGATTACAGGGACATTAATAACATCACTGTTAAAAACCGCTACCCCTTGCCTCTGATTCCTGAACTTTTGGAGAGACTTCGCTCAGCTAAAATATTTACGAAGCTTGATCTTCGGGGGGCATATAATCTGATTCGCATAAGACCCAATGATGAATGGAAAACAGCTTTCAGAACCAGGTACGGGCATTACGAATATCTAGTAATGCCTTTTGGGCTGTGTAATGCCCCTGCAACTTTCCAGCATCTTATCAATGATGTACTACGAGATCTCCTGGATCAGTTTGTTGTGGCATATTTGGATGATATCCTAATATTCTCTGATAATCTTGAAAACCACAGAAAACAGGTCCGTATAGTTCTAGAGTGCCTTCGTACCCACCGCCTATACATTAAACTAGAAAAATGTGAGTTTGAACAAACAGAAATTCAATTCCTGGGGTATGTAATAACTCCCAAAGGTTTAAGTATGGACGCAAGTAAAATTAAAGCTGTGCTGGACTGGCCCATCCCCAAGAATGAAAAAGATGTTCAGAGATTTGTGGCGTTTGCCAATTTTTACAGGTGTTTCATTAAGAATTTATTTGCCGTTATTACACCGATAACTGAACTCACACGTTAAGGGACTCCTTTTCAGTGGTCCGATAAGGCGGATACCGCATTTTCCCGATTGAAGACTCTGTTTACCTCTGCCCCTGTCCTGGTACATCCTCAGCCGGAATTACCATTTATTGTGGAAGTTGATGCTTCTGATTCAGCTGTTGGTGCTATACTGTCTCAAAGGACTGGACCTAAGATGCTGTTACATCCGTGTGCCTTCTATTCCCGCCAGATGGTGCCAGCAGAAAGAAACTATGACATAGTGAATAAAGAACTTTTGGCTATAAAAGCTGCCTTCACTGAATGGAGACATCTCTTGGAGGGAGCTACCCATCCAATTACTGTCCTCACAGATCACAAAAATCTGGAATGTATTCGATCAGCAAAGAGACTGTCAGCCAGACAAGCACGCTGGTCCCTATTCTTCTCGAGGTTTAATTTTTTGGTTACATACCGTCCTGGCTCCAAGAATGGTAAGGCGAATGCCTTGTCTAGAATAGCTGACCCCCTTCATACTACCGTAACCAAGACCACCATCTTGCCGGAGGATATATTTATAGGAGTTACATTTCCTTCTGATCTGATGTCTCGCATTAAAAAGGGCTACGCTGAAGACCCAGTTCTTCGTGATCCTCCTCGTGACCTCCATATGACGATGCTTAATGGGTTTTGGATTTTTCAACAACGTCTGTTTGCTCCCGAGTCAGTGCGACTGGACCTTTTACGTCTCTACCATGACTCAAAACCAGCAGGTCATCCAGGAATCCGAAAGACGCAAGACCTACTTGCCCTATCCTTTTGGTGTCCGAAGTATCATGAGGATGTTAAGAAGTATGTGTCCTCTTGTGATGTATGTGCCAGACATAAGACTCCTCGCTCATCCCCTGTTGGCTTGCTTCAGCCTCTTCCGATTCCTCATCGTCCCTGGGGATCTATATCCATGGACTTTATTGTGGAACTACCTCCCTCTAAGGAACACACTACCATTCTTGTTGTTGTGGACAGGTTAACTAAGATGGGTCATTTCATACCAGCTCGTGGTCTCCCTTCAGCTAAACAGACAGCTGACCTGGTTATTCGGGAAATATTTCGCTTGCATGGAGTGCCTGATGAAGTAGTTTCTGACAGGGGAGTGCAGTTTACATCTCGTTTTTGGAAACATTTTTGTTCTAATCTAGGTATTAATGTAAATCTGTCGTCAGCTTTTCATCCGCAAAGTAATGGACAGACTGAGCGAACCAACCAGACTTTGGAGCAATATTTGAGGTGCTATATTAGTTACCTGCATGATGACTGGCTGGATTTTCTACCCACGGCGGAGTTTGCCTATAACAATGCCCAACACTGCTCCACTTCTTTGAGCCCATTTTTTGCAAACTATGGTTACCATCCGATCTTTCTAGTCAGTCTCCCAATTACTACTTCCATTCCTGCTGTCACTGACCGGCTAACCGCCTTACGTGATTCCCAAGCACTGTTGAAAGAGACTCTTTTGGAGGCTCAGGAATGTTACAAAAGAGCTGCTGATAGGCATAGAAAGGAGGCCCCAGTCTATCACGTTGGTGACAAGGTGTGGCTGTCAACAAGGAATCTTAAGCTTCGGATTCCTTCTCATAAATTGGGTCAAAGGTTCATGGGACCTTTTGAGATCATTGCTCAGATCAATGCTGTCACTTTCCGTTTGCAACTCCAGAATTCCATGAAAATACATCCAGTGTTTCACGTTGCACTGCTTAAACCTTTTCATGAAAATACTTTCCCTGGCCGAGCCCTGCCTGCCCCACCTCCAGTCCTCGTGGATGGTGAGGATGAGTACGAAGTGGAAAAAATTCTTGACTCCAGGATCTTCCGTAACAAGCTTCAGTATCTGGTTCGCTGGAAAGGCTATGGTGAGGAGGAGAGTTCGTGGGAACCAGTGGTCAATATTCGCGCTCCTGATCTCCTTCGGTCTTTTCATGTGCAGTACCCTGCTAAACCAGGTAATAGGGCATCCAGAGGCTGCACCTATAGAGGCGGGGGTAATGTGAGGAATTGACTCTGCTGGGTTTTGAACCCTGGTCCCCAGGCTGCTATACCTCTTCCCTACCACTGCGCCAGCCTGCCTCGTGCAGATTTGCCTGAGATCTGATACCTTGACTCTAAAAGCAATGCAATCAGTGACAACTCTCTTTAGCTGTGTCTGGTCAGCTGTCTGGTTCTTGGCCTATATAAGGCACTTCCTGTCTCTGTATCCTTGCCAGATTATTGTGTGGTTTCTGATCACTTCAATAAAGCTTGTTCCTGTTTCACCTACAAATTGCTGAACTGGATTATTGCTGACCTTGGCTGCTGGTCTCCACAACCTTGTGATTCCATATCATTACAAACACTGTCTCCCAAAACGTGTATTTCCAAATGTTTATTCCACAATCTTTTTACCCAATTATATACAGTATAATGCACACAAATCAAGTTAAAATCTTGTGGATAACGATATTCCACTGGTTGCAATACAACTACTGATACTGATATCAGATGAGTTTCACCCACTCTAGGGGCTTCCTCAGTGATAATTTACACATATATAATGCACATTCAGTAAACACAATATTTTTAAAACAGGTCTTACCACATTGACTCTATATTTGCTTGCTAAGAATGTAGTTGCTTTGTTACCCAAACGAGGTAGGCACTTTTGGAGAGCCCATATGGAATTGTCTGTTTTAGTTTCCTCTATAAGCCTAATCTGTTTTTGTAACTTCTTGATCTGAAGCATGTTCAATTGATTAGGATTTGTTTTTCTCTATCAGCTTTAGTTAACTTAATATATAAATCTCTGAGAGGGGTTCCATTTTTTTTTCTTTTGTCTTATAAGGGTAAAAAGAACTTATCAATAGCTTGTTTAAGTTTTACTTTACTTTCCTGATCTTTCAATATGGATTTTTTTCAATTTCCAAGAGGGAGGAGCATTTGCTGCTGTTCCTATTTTAAAAGTTGCAGATATTAATCCATGATCCAAATAGTTTATTGGATCAATTTCGGCATTGGTGAGTTTTTTAAGGGTCAATTCATTTACAAATATGTAGTCAATTCTCGAGTAAGATGCATGTCTAGCGGAGTAAAAAGTATAATTTTTTTCTGTGGGGTTGAGACACAGCCATGAATCAAATAAAACAAATTTATGTAGGATTTTTTTTTAATTATCTACTTTTTGGGTTGTGTTTTGGTTATCTTTTGACATTATATTCATGGTTCGGTCAAAGCAGGGGTTAAGGAAATTATTAAAATCGCCACAAATTATAAGGAGGCCGGAGAAATTTTTCTTCAATGAATTTAAGGTTTTGTTAGTAAATTTACTCTGTCCCTTGTTAGTGGCATACATGTTTAGAATAGTAATTTTGCTGTTATTGATTATACCTGTCCAAAAGGAAAAAATTACAGAGAGATCTTCTTTCCAAGTATGCCTTCTATTGAAGAAAATTGCTGTGCCTCTTGTTTTTTCACAAATTTTTAATTGTTAAATAAAACAAAATGTTTATTGCTATACTCTATACCTCTATCAGCCTGCCAATGCATCTCCTGGAGACATACTATGGGCCTCATTCTATTATCGGCCGTAGGAGATGCGGGGCCGCAAGGACCGGCCACAAGCTATTCGGCTATTCTATTCCCCTCCGTCCGGGGATTCTGGCAGGCTTGCGGCCGGCGCCTTGCTATCCCTTGCGGCCGCTCGCGCCGGAGGAAAGCCTTTGATCTAAAATGGCTGCAAGAGTTTCGGCCGCAAGAAAATCCCGGTTGCTATTCAATTGCTCCGGGAACCCTCTCTGCAAGGCTAAAACCGAGCCACAGCTTACTTGCAGGAAAAAGGTCCCGCAGGCACACAATTAAGCACATTATAAAGCCGAAATAAAGCCATCCTGCACTCTGAGGAGACTATAACGTGATTGTAAGTGTTAGCAAAAATAGCACAACATTCCCCTACACTCAAATCCGTAAATAAATTATTTTTTAATTTATGTCAAAAATCCATGTAAAAAGTCCCGAGGGCTTGGAGCACCACAGACCCGCCCACGCTGCAACCGGAAAATAAAAAGTTAATGTAAACTCGGATTTGGGCTGATGTGCAAGCTTGAGAGGGGGTTGCTATTAATCCTCATGTCCCCCAATATGATCCCTAGCATTTACAGAGCTGTACAGCGCCGTCTTGAATTTATTTTTGCGTTTAAAGATTTCTGAGCTTACGGCCGGTTGCAAGATATATGGCCGGCCGTAAGGGGAGATCCTTGCGGGGCCGTATAATTGAATTGCAAGATAACGGAACCCCCGCAAGGAATCGCAGCCTTGCGGCCGTTTTACGGCCGATAATAGAATGAGGCCCTATGTCAGCATTTTTTTTATGAAAAGCATTGAAAAATATGGATCTTTTACCAGGAGTGTTTAGACCTTGAACATTTTGGCTTAGTACTCTCAACGTTATTTAAGAGTTCTAAGCAGCTATTAACATATGTAAAACCACTACCTCCCCAACCTTCCCCACTTCTCCTTAAACCAACAAAAGAAAAAAATAGCTAAATAAACAGAAAATTAAAAGAAAAACATTAAATAGAAAAATACCTAAACAAGTAGATATTTTCAAAATAGATAAGTATGAACACCAAAAAACAAAACAACATAAAACACGATACCCTCTAAGAGGGAACATTACCCTCTCACCCATGACGGTCCATCGAAAAGAAGAATGGTGGGGGTCAAGGGGGAGAAGGGAGATGGTGAACTTTTCCTAAGTTCAATCAGTCCTTGGCGATCTACAGTAGTGCAATTCCTAAACATCCCAGGACAGAACATAACATATATAGAGAAGACTCTTCACGTTCCGTAAATATTTATTTCACAAACCCCTGAAATCTTTAGCTACCCCTTCTCTTTCTTGAAGTACCTATACTTCCATTTTCTAATTTCTTTCACTAAAATTATAGAATTTCAGTGTAGTATTGCAATATAACAAAAAAGAGAGAAAAAAAATAAAGGGGAAGATAATTTATTTTTATTAAACTACGTGTGCTTGAAGTAATCGTTTTCTAACATTTTACTATTTTAATTCTAATAATAGTGATTTTACACTTTGTGCTTACTTATTTATAAAGATCTAGCATGATGTGAAAGTTTTTATATTTGATAAAGTACTAGTTTGGATTACTTGTAAGTCCTTATTAGTGATAGAAAATTAAACGATTGTGTTATAAATTATGTTTTATATTATTATAATTGTAAAATTTTACTTTTTACCTTAATTTTTCCCTTTTATATGACCCTTAAGAGTAGTGCATGCATGTTATTCCTTATCCTTTAAATTCCTCTTTCATTCAGATCTAATGTTAAAGTGTGCTTACCGTTTATATTATAAAGCAAATGTAAATTAAAAATACAAAGTAAATTGTGTTTATCATCTTTTATATTATTTCCTATGTATATTAGAAGTTTATTTTACAGATAGTAACTAATTCATTATTTAGACGCCCCCCTCATTTTGGGATAATTTAAGAAGTTTTAAGAAAAAAAAAAAAAGAATATAAGAAAAAGAAATTTAAAAAAAAATGAATACATTGTTTTGTGTTTATTCCTAACTAGCTGACAGCTAGGCTTAAACCGGGATGATTCTCCTAATTGCAACTCATATTAGCTATCATTTGCTAGATATGATCTATTCTTTGGTTATTGGTCTTGATTGTTCTTGGCTCCTAACGCTATCTTGATTCCGGCTGAGGTCTGTAACTGCATAGGCTGCAGTGGGCACACCAATACATGGACTCTCTATTGATTTATTACTGTGGTTGTGCAAAGGAATGACAGTGATTTGTCAGCTTCATGGACTTAATGATGTATCCATCTATCCCTTGTTAATTCCATTGAGCTTACATGTCAGAGTCCTTGTTGGTCATCATGTACATGTGTGGTGTGTGTGATGTACATGTGGCGGCATGTTGGTAAATTGCATTGTTGGCACCAAGGAGGACCACATTCTCTTGGTGCATGTAGTTCAGGGCCCTGTGCTATCCCTTAGCCTCTTGCCCTCCCGACTGTGGACTGGGATCCTTTCCTCCCTGACCTGTCCCTTAGGCCTTTCCCTCTGTCAAACTACCACCCCCCTGGGATCAGGCCCCTTCCCTTCTGCCCCTCATCTAAATGTGCCTGGTGCTAGGGCTGCCCTGCCACCACCCACCTCCTCCTCTCCATTCTCCTCCTCCTCCACCACTTCCACCACTTCCTGCTCCACCTCCTCCTGCACTTCCTCTACCTCCTGCTCCTCCTCCTGCCACCACCTCCTTCTCTCTGCCACTCCCAATATTCTCCTCCTCTCCTCCACTCCCCACCTCCTCCACTCCTTTCCTCCACCCCTCACCTCCTCTCCATTACTCCCCTACTCTCTCCTCTCTCTCCTCCTTGACTCTCCTTCTCTCCTCCTCCCCACCTCTCCACTCCTCTGCCCTCTTCTCTCCTCCCTCCATTTAAATCCCAAAAGGAATATAATGATAAATCAAAAAAAGATTTGGCTGTATATGTATGATGAAAAAAAGTAAATATTTGTATTATGTGTATTAAATAACTGTTGGGAAATGGGATGTGGGGTGTGTGTGTGGGGGGGGGGGGGTTGTAGTGAGTGACCTAGCTCTAAGTGCCTCTATGTGTGTTTTTAAGGATTAAGTGTAAAATCGTAAGTAGTATAATAGAAATAAACAAAACCGCAAAGTACTGCTCTCAAAACTCTCCTACTCTCTCTCTTTCTATAACCAACCTCCAAATTCGGGACATGCGTGCTACTTCGGAAGAAAATAAAACACAATCAACGCATGGGTGGGTGGAACGCATCTTTATAATCTCCCTCTGTCAATCATCTGCGGCTAGACCGCTGTCTATTTTCTGAGAGGCCTGTGTCGTACTTTGTTATACCATGATTGGATCGTAACTGCCGATCGCATCTTGGCCAGCCCATAAACAGTTTGTAGCCACGGGCTTTACGGGCTTGACGCTTCGGCCCGTAACTTGAGCCCTTGCTCAATTGAATAGCTCCTGATTTGGAGTCCGCAGCATGCCCACAAACATATGTCCTCTATCCCGCGACATGTGGGCTTGCATATAAATTGGGCTCTTAGAATATTTGTTCTATCCACAAAAGGGTACTTTCTTCTATTGGATGGTGGATACTTCTACAAAGCCTCATATGTATACACTATTCTGTATTGATTGTGTTGATGAGTAATAACTCATGCGTGCTCTATACCTATATGATTTTATACAAACTTGTAGTTTATGTAGTTGTTCTCTAGTCAGTATCTGCTGATTGTTAATTATTGTCCTGTTTTACCTGATGACTGTTACTGTTCATTTGGCATTTGGTAAATGTTAATTACTACACTATAAGGATATTTTCACAATTCTGATTTTTTTATATCACACATTTTTTTCGGATATAGTCCCTTCATTGTCTCCAGATATAACTTCCATGTAATTCCCCTTCTGGATTGCTAACTTATCATGGTGAAGGGGCTTGTGTACTTCAAAGAAACTGTGAGCTAAACCATGTAGGGTCACCCAAGATGGGGGCAGGTTATAATAGAGAGGTCAGACAAATAATGGTCTACTGAAGAAGGAACTGGCATCCCACTCCAGTATCTTTGCCAAGAACATCTTATTTATGAGCAAAAACAGACACAAAATGTGACTGATGTGCCACGGTCCATAGAGCCATGGAGAATCAGACACAACTGAACAGCTTAAAACAACATACAATTACAAACACTATAATGTCACAATGGACATAGAAGCCATGTGACTGCATATTTGTTATACCTCTTCAAACTCGTAACTGATTACAACACACTGTATTTTAATTTGAATAAATAATTAATAAGACAAATGTTAGACTTGTGTTTTTCACTATATGTGTTTTCCACATTCAGTGAAAAAATCCTGCATATACTGTTTTTGTAATTCAATTGCAGTGTAAATACTTTTAGTTGTCCTGATTCATACATTGGAGGAATTTACAAGCAGGGTGTGAGATGAGCTACCACAGCTCATTCCGCATTAGTGCTACCCAGGTCTCTATGCCATTTACTAAGTCACTGGTATTTATAATTAGGACCGCAACGACAAGAAGTATTGCACTTGATCCATTGCTGATCCATCCTTTATAGCAATTGGAGTAGTGCATGCATGTTATAGAGGTTAGGCATGTCCATCAGTGCAAGAGCCATATTGTTTGGCAAACCTGCAATAGTAGAATATGAGTTATATTACTTTATATAAATATAAAATATACTGCTAATGCTGGATAGAAACACATAATGATAAATATCAGCATTGTCTGTAATAAAAATCAGAAGTATGTTTTTTCAGGAGGAGGGCCCCTAAGACGGCCATAACACACCCGTGCTCTAAAACTAGAGGTCATCTGTGATGAGCCATTATGAGCTAGAAGGGCCTTCAGTAAATCACACAATGATCTGAGAAGCTGAATTAAGGTTAATGCTCCTACAATCCTTTAGTAAATTCCTGCAATTGTGTCTTTCCTAAAGGACTCTGTAAAGATCTAGTTTTTTGCTTGTTATTTAGTTGTATCTAAAAGCTTATTATGGCACATATCCACTTTGTCAACTGATATACACCTGATAATTACATCTCAATTAAATATTTAAACTATTATCAGTACATTCTTATGTTTGTTTTTTTATGCATGGTTAAGCTACGCATGATAAATAGTTATGTCCCAAACAGTTCGCCGGAGAACTATTCGCGGAGATTTTCGCTGTTCGCGTTCGGCAACGAATGGCGAACACATGCGCTTTTCGGTCCGCCAGCTATCTTTATCATTGAGGAAACTTTGACCCTGCACCTTACAGTCAGCCAGGACACATTCAGCAATCAGCAGCATACACTCCCTTCCAGGGCCTTCCATCTGAAGGACAGCCTCCATTTTAGAATCATTCTGAAGCTACATTCATTGAGGAGAGGAATATATTCTACCTGCTGCTGATTTTAATAGGGAAATAGATAGCCAGGCTGTGTATTTAGCTTCACTACACACCTGAAGGACTCATTTGATATCTGCAAGGACAGCAACCCAAAAAGCCCTTTTTAGGGCTAGAACATCATTTATTTTAGTTTAAATATTTTTTCTGTGTAAACTAATTGCATATGCCTGCTGCTAGCGTGTGTGTGAGGCTATTGCATCTACTCTGCCAACTTTTGCCAGGTGCAGCAGTGACACTCATATCTGGTGCAACTGTAGTGTACAGTGACATAAAAACAACCCTTTTTTTTCTGTAATCGATTGTATATCAGATGCCCGTCCTACAGGCGTGTGTGTGAGGCCTATTGCATCTACTCTGCAAACTTTTGGCCAGTGCACAGTGACACTCATATCTGGTGCAACCTTAGTGTACAGTGACATAAAACAACCCTTTTTTGACTGTAGATCGATTGAATATCAGGTTGCCTGCCTACAGGCGTGTGAGGCCTATTGCATCTACTCTGCCAACTTTTGCCAGTGCACAGTGACACTCATATCTGGTGCAACCGTAGTGTACAGTGACATAAAACAACCCTTTTTTTTCTGTAATCGATTGAATATCAGATGCCTGCCTACAGGCGTGTGTGTGAGGCCTATTGCATCTACTCTGCCAACTTTTGCCAGTGCACAGTGACACTCATATCTGGTTCAACCGTAGTGTACAGTAACATAGAAACAACCCTTTTTTGACTGTAATCGAATTGAATATCAGTTGCCTGCCTACAGGCGTGTGTGTGAGGCCTATTGCATCTACTCTGCCAACTTTTGCCAGTGCACAGTGATACGTCATATCTGGTGCAACCGTAGTGTACAGTGACATAAAAAAAACACTTTTCTTTCTTTAATCGATTGAATATCAGTTGCCTGCCTACAGGCGTGTGTGTGAGGCCTACAGCGCCTACTCTGAAAACTTTTGCCAGTGCACAGTGACATCATATCTGGTGGCGACCTTAGATTGCACGGCGCAGTTGCCTCCAAATTTGAAGTAGGAGGTCCGACCAAGCATCTTTTTCATCTCCCTGTTCCAAAAATCAGATGCCATATACACGTCACTTAGTAGTGGACGTAACAGGGATTAAAGACCGATAGGAATAGTACTACTTAACAGTTCACACCTTATAATAACGAAGACAGAGGCAACGCAGAGAGAAGAGTCTGAAGAAGAGGAGTCAGAGGAGGAATGTGGCTTGAGGAGGGTGAAGACCAAACACAGCAGGCGTCCCCAGGGGCTTGTTGTCACCTTTTGGGGACCCTTGGTGGCTGGGGGCGGAGAAGAGACCTTCAAATGACATCAATGAGGACACGGAAACAGAGGACATGGCTAGCTTGGTATCCAACCTTGTGGAAAAGGGGATTTTGCCGTTGTGCAAAGGACTGTTTGCGGGTTGTTTGCGGTGCATTAAACAGGGAGAGTGGTCCGTTACTATGAAGTGGCGTAAACCTTACCCTACCTGAATCGATACAACATCATACCTGATGTTTTTAAAGCATGTTATTCCCAAACAATTTAGGAATGTACGTGATTTATGCCCTTTATGACTTAAAAACCAGACTCTGCATCAACTATGTAATTTTCCGTGGGAGTTTTGCCATGGACCCCCCCCTCCGGCATGGCCACAGTCCAGGTGTAAGTCCCTTGAAACAACTTTCCCATTACTATTGTGGGCCAGAACAGAGTCCCTGTGGGTTTTGAAATTCGCCTGCCCATTGAAGTCTATGGCGGTTCGCCGATGTTCGTTCCGTGTCTCGAACATTTGATGAAATCGCGTTCCGCGGGTTCGCGAACCGAAAATTCGAATTATAAAGTTATGCTCGTGGTAGGGTGGACAGAACTACATGTTATAGTATGAGAGTCTTTGTGGCCTGAAATTCTAATTAGCCCCATTAAATTCCAAGCCCATAACAGTAATGGGCTTGAGATCTGCTGCTCATTACAAAGCTATTAGATTGAACCATGGCGCGAGTTCGGGGGGCGTAAACGCAAGCCCATTACTCTCCAATCGCGGTATAACGTAGTGGGACAAATGCAATCTCAGCCAATCGAAAGCAGCCTAGCCGCAGATGATTAAAAGAGGGAGAATATACATTTGCATTTCACCCGCACATACATTGACTGTGTTGTATTTTCTTTCAAAAGTAGCATGCAGGTCCTGGAGTTGGTAATTTTTTAAAAAGTGAGAGAGCAGGAGATTTTTTTTATTTTTTTATTTAGTTGTATTTTGACATCATAAAACAGAAATGCAGAAAAAGATTGCATCCGTTAACCTTTCAATATATTTAACGTTTCAGTTCTAATCAGACAATATCATATAAAATTCAATCATTACTAAAGTGAAAAATAATGTGAATGATATTAACTTATTACAGGACTCTCTTTTCACATCTTTTTCACTTATTAAATATTATTAATAACCATATGAAATATATTTTATTGATCAAATATCTTAAACTAAGAGACGTATATGGCGTTTACATTATATTATGGAGAACTAAAAAAAAAAAAAAAATCAGAAAAAAAAAAACAATAAACCAAACACAACAATACACTTAGTAGTTTCAAATAGTGATGTCGCGAACATAACATTTTCAGTTCGCGAACCGCGGACGCGATTTCATCAAATATTTGCCGAACGAACGAAACGGTGCGAACCACCATAGACTTCAATTGGCAGAGCGAATTTCAAAACCCCACAGGGACTCTTTCTGGCCACAATAGTGATGGAGGAAAGTTGTTTCAAGGGACTAACACCTGGACTATTGCATGCTGGAGGGGGATACATGGCAAAACTCCCACGGAAAATTACATAGGTTAATGCAGAGTCTGGTTTTAAGCCATAAAGGGCATAAATCACCTAACATTCCTAAATTGTTTGGAATGAATGCTTTAAAACATCAGGTATGATGTTGTATCGATCAGGTAGTGTAAGGGTTACACCCGCTTCACAGTAACAGACCAATCTTCCCTGTTTAATGCAACCGCTAAACAAACCGCAAACAGTCCCTTTGCACAACCGTCAAACTCCCCATTTGCCCACAGGTTTGGATACAAAGCCAGCCATTTCCCGTTCCTTTTCGTCACTGATGTCATTGAAGGTCTCTTCCTCCACCCAGCCACCAAGGGTTCCCAAAGGGTTGACAACAAGCCCCCTGGGACGCCTGCTGTGTTTGGTCTTCCTCCTCCTCAAAGCCACCTTCCTCCTCTGACTCCTCTTCTTCAGACTCCTCTCTCTGGCTTTGGCCTCTGTCTGTGTTATTATAAGGTGTGTACTCTTAAGTAGTACTATTCCTATCGGTTTAATCCCTGTTACGTCCACTATTAGGGGACGTGTATATGGCATTGATTTTTGGAACATGGAGATGGAAAAAGATGCTTGGTCGGACCTCCTACTTCTAATTTGGGGCACTGCACGTGCAATGTAATGTGCCACCAGATAGGAGTGGTGTATTAAGTTGTACTATTTATTCCTATCAGTTTGATACCTGTTACGTCACCTATCAGGGGACGTGTATATGGCATGGATTTTTAGAAGTGGGAGATGGAAAAAGATGCTTGGTCGGTCCTCCCACTTCAAATTTGGGGCACTGCATGTGCAATCTAAGGTGCCACCAGATATGAGTGTCACTGTGCACTGGCAAAAGTTGGCAGAGTAGGCGCTGTAGGCCTCACACACACGCCTGTAGGCAGGCAACTGATATTCAATCGATTACAGTCAAAAAAGTGTTGTTTTATTTCACTGAGCACAATATAAGCTGTGAGCCTGACACAGGCAGGCAACTGAAATTAGATTAAAGGAAAAAAGAGGTTTTTTTTTCAATGTAAGGTACATCAACTATGACTGGTGAAACAGAGCAGAATATTAGCTTTGAGCCTGACACAGGCAGGCAACTGAAATTACATTACAGGAAAACAATGGTTGTTTTCAATGTATGGTACACCAACAGGTATGAGTAGTGAAAATAAGCACAATATAAGCTGTTAGGTGTTAGCCTGTCACACACACATGCTGGCAGGCAGGCAAATGCAATTAGATTACACAGAAAAAAATTATAAAATACAATAAATGATGTTCTAGCCCTAAAAAGAGCTTTTTGGGTTGCTGTCCTTGCAGCAGATATCAGATGAGTCCTTCAGGTCTGTAGTGGAAGCTATATACACAGCCTGGCTATGTATTTCCCTGTTAAATCTTCAGCAGCTACACTATCTGTCCTCTCACAACGAATGCAGCTTCAGAATGATTCTAAAATGTATTCTGTCCTTCAGATGGAAGGCTCTGGAAGGGAGAGTATGCTGCTGATTGGCTGGAATGTGTCTGCTGACTGTGAGGTGCAGGGTCAAAGTTTCCTCAATGATAAAGAATAGGGGGCGGACCGAAAAGCGCATGTGTCCGCCGTCCTATGCGAGCGCGAACGAGCCCAAATCACCGTGAATAGTCCGTGGGCGAACTGTCCGCGACATCTATAGTTTCAAATCTAATTTTGATATAAAGTATAGGAATAGGATCAAGGATAGTCAGAGTTATCATCTCTATAATATCCATTTTAGTTTATTTTTATTTTGCTGATCTGGGTTAAACTTTATAAAATTCATTTTGATTTGTTTATTTCTGTGAGCCACCATTTAAATTTCCTTCCACGTAGGTATGGTCGTTTTTTCCAGTTAAGGGCAATCAGCCATTTTGCCACTATCAAAGTATTAACAATGATAGTTTTAGCTCTTGAGATTCTTTTAGTAAGAAAGTGTAAAAGCATAATATCAGGTGTCAATTTTAGGTCTTGTTTTATAATTTTGGATATCTGGGAAATACAATTAGACCAAAATACTTAAATAGATGGCCGGGTCCACTAGATATGCATTTGTGTTCTTTTAACTTTAAGACATCTCCAACAATGCACCAAACGTTCTTGAGGGTCAATTATTGCTAATTTTTCTGGAGTTATATACCACCTCTTCCCTATTTCAGTGTT